>OZ005689.1:26085255-26415255 GCA_963930775.1 Cliona cf. orientalis
AATTGCAGTCGTCTGGGCCATGGGACTGAGAGCTCTGGCCTTCTCTGTCTTCAGCAGCATTGTTAGCGACAGGCTGACTAGTTTCCAGAAACCCCAGAAACCCCCCTGGAGCCGCCACTGCCTCTTAGTCTGCAATACCTCTTTAGTCAGCCTTCAACTGGCACTTTATGGTCAGCGGGAGTGTACATGTACATGTATGTGTTTTATCAATGCTTTTCTCTCTCTCTCTCTCTCTCTCTCTCTCTCTCTCTCTCTCTCTCTCTCTCTCTCTCTCTCTCTCTCTCTCTCTCTCTCTCTCTCTCTCTCTCTCTCTCTCTCTCTCCCTCCCTCCCTCCTCCACAGATAGACATTCAGAGGATAGCCTTATCTACTATGTGGAGAGCTTGGCTCAAGGTATATACATACCTATATGCACATGTACCTCTTGATTTCTTAAGGTGTACCCTGAGTGTGGTATAATGGTATTGCGAGGGTGACTCCTACTAAGTGTGCCTCCCACTGTGATTCCCAATCCTTAATATACATGTACATATACATGTACATGTATGTGTATTATTAAGGTTACAAGATAGTGTTTTGCGTAAATTATTGTGTGTGCCCCATACATCACAATGCATGTGACTGACCACGAATTTAATAAAGAGGTTAGAAATTATCTGTTTGAGCTGTAAGTCAAATCTTAGAGCCAGTTGGCCAAAGAAAATTTCGCTGTGAGTTTCTTATGATAGTAATACTACTAGAGCAGTGCCCCATCTAGCATTTTTTTTCTGTAGAACGGGAGTCCTGCAGCTTCGTGGTACAAGCTTTTGTACCCCTTAGTTACCGCTGTTTGAGCTGCTTGACAGCTACTAAATGCTCTCTTGCCTTTCAGCGACTCCAATGAACGAAAAACGCTCCATGTGGCCCTGCACCATCGTGAAAGCTATCGTTTATCATAAGTTTTGATTCCTACCTGGCTACCAGCTTGACAAAAATTGACATGTGCTTCTGTCCAGCGATTGCATTTCAGTAGCTCTACTTGGCTCTAGTTAGTTTATTTGACACATGCACTGTTGGGCAGACATACATGTACACAACTATGTTTGTTTTCTCGCGAATATTTTAATATTTTAATTGCATTGCACTTTCACCTGTGCATAGTGTACATGTACATATATGGGTGTGTGCACATGCATGTTATGTATCTTGGGAGGGAGAGAGAGGATGGAAGAGAGAGAGAGAGAGAGAGAGAGAGAGAGAGAGAGAGAGAGAGAGAGAGAGAGAGAGAGAGAGGAGGAGGAGGAGGAGGAAGGGAGAGGGAGAACCACACGGCATGTACACAGTACATATGCAGTTGCTCCAACATTTAATATATCTAATATAGTGGCCACTACATACACATAAGTCATATGTAACATCTCTCCTTGTAGCTGACCAAGAGCAGCACCTACTTGAAGGATGAATTCTCATTGAAGGGGATAAGAGCTCTCTGTCGACCTGGAACTGCTCTGCTGCTCAAGGGTATACATGTATACCCTCTGGCAAAAATAGAAGGTGCGTACATACATCTAAGTACGTGGTTTAATCTTCGGGAGTAGGGGTGGTGGAGTCAGACATTAATACTTTTTCAAAGAAGAGGGAGGAAGATCTTTTGTATGGTGACTAGGAATGTATGGGGGACCTAATATTTAGTGTGCATACTTGTGGTTACTAGCTAGGTTGTTTGCCAACTTAGCACTTTTAAATAACCATATAAGGAGGTCAGTTATCAGAAAGGTTAGCCATAATGCACTCTGTACAATAATATGTATAGTACATGTATGTACACAGTAGGTATACTATTACTAGAGTAATGCAGGGCATTTTTGGGGCGAGCCTGAGCTTCCCTCTACTGTCACATAGATGGTATTATAGTGGTCTGCATAATTATTATTGATATCAAGAAAAAAACCAAGTATTCACTTTGGTATGCACTCTTTTGTAGTCCTGTTACACTATCACGCAGATTTACATGTCTAAGTTCATTGCAGCTCTCGCTGCTTGGCTATTTGAACAGCATGCCTAGCTCTATCTCTGACCTTTTCTTTCTCAAGCGTTCTTCCCTTTGCTTAGCTGTTTCAGAGTGCTGCTGAACTTTCTCTCTCTCTGTTGTGTAGAACTCTATGCAGAGAATCAGTTATTCCTTATCATCCTTGTGAGCCGGGGCATGGTGTAGTAACATGTATGCCATGTGGGTCACCTGTGCATCTGGCTCTTCCTGCCAGGATAGGAGGTACAGTGCAGATTGACTATAAAGCTTTGAGCATGTATTCACTTTCTGTATCTCCTAAGCTGAAGGATGCACTCTCTCTCTCCTTAATTGTCAGGAGGAAGATCATGTGCGCTGAGAAAGTGACAAAGTACAACGTATGTTCCTTGATATGTGTGTTATTGTATACACGTGGACATAGTCTGGTGAGTATGGTAATGTACTTGAGTTATTTAGCTATTTCTCATATTGATGAGAACCTACTTTAACTACAGTACATGGTAGAACATAAATTTGTGGTCATACATACACATGGTCACTCCCCCCTCCTTTTCTTTTGCAGGTTATAGGTAGACGGTCATACTCCCTGTTAAATGGTGAATTCACAGATCTTCAGGATCTGTGTTCACACAGTTTGCAGGGTAGGTTACAACCAGAGTGCCAGCCTGCTGTTTCTGTCATACGATGTATCTCAAGGTAACTGTGAGATTATCGCACCTATAACCTTCCCAGGGTGCTTGTGCTTGATTGGTATAGCCAGTATAGTCAACTATGGGTGTTTTTCAAGCTGACGATAATTGTGTTTTAAGATAAGTGGTTTGTCAGTGAGCCTCCTATCTCCCTCTCTTTTGTAGATTTTCTTGGATGAATGTGAAGGAATATGTGTACGTAGGCAATGGCTGGTTCTCTGTTCATGATTCTCTATCTCTACTGACTACCAAACATAAGAGGTATTGATTTTATTGTTATGTTATTGGTGAAAATACTGTGTGAAGCTTAGAGAACTTCCCTAGATAGGTGTTTCATTTGTAATACTATCATTCTATGTGCCTTATGTCAGTAAGAGAAGCAAAGGCTCACCCGTCAATGTTCATTTGTGATGCCGTATAGCTGGAAATATTCGAGGGATCCAATTTTCGCGGTTTTCGCGGTTGATTGGCAATCCACGAAAATTAAATCTGCGAAATAAAAGCCTGCACGTGCGATTAGCAGGGGGCGTGGCCATGATGGATGGCATGCATGCTAGCTGGAGTTCCAGCTTAGTCAACACGCATACCAGTTCGTTTTCAGCTGGGCCCATGACAAGACCATGGGGCCCAAGAACATTAGGATGTGACCGATGATTACTCCCAATCTTACCCCTGCTACAGCGAACGGATCGCGATGGTTTTCAAGGTAGCTATAGCACACGAAACTTCCTCGTACACGTAATAACCACGGATCATAGCCTTAGTTATATGCGATTAGCATGCCATCTCTTATACTAGCTTTTGCTAGCTAGCTAGCTAGCTAGCCACCCGATATGCGATCTCATAGGTACAGAAGTTTTCAGCTGGTTCGAACTGCAGCGCGCATTGCAGTAGGAGGCGGAGTCTTCAAGCATGCATTGTGGGTGGAGCAGTTTTGGAACGTCCATCCGCGAAAATTAGATCGCGAAATCTTTGAAGATGGCCCTTTCGTGAAAATTGAATCCCTTGAAAATTTCCGGCTATACAGTAGTTATTACTGTTGGCAGCATGCAGTGTGTACATTAGCGCATACAGTGTACTTGTGGTCACCATACAAGCAAGCCTCTCATACAACGTGCATGGTAAAATTACACATGCACATGCACACACACATGCAATAGGAGAAAGAAAAGGGTGGATGTCCACAGTGGGATTCAATTCCGTCACCCTTTGCTTACAGTTCCAGGTAGACACTGGCTCTCACTGTCATGTGTTGGAGGAGCTGTCCTCTGGAGGGCCAGGTCAGAGAGAGAGAGAGAGAGAGAGAGAGAGAGAGATGAGAAGCCTCATAATTTCCCAGTGCAACAGTCCCTCCACTTATCAGCTTTAAAATACCTTTAAATACTTTTGAATTAGGGCCAAAAGATGCTAATAGCATAGGAAAGTCAGTTGATGTGGAGTTGGTCTGGACAATCATCTGGTTGCACATTCGATCAACATAATAAATCACCATTACCCAAGCAAGTGCTGAAAAAGTGGTCCGGTTTTGGCCTGACCAGCCAGACTGGTTCCGGTGGCCTTGATGTGCGTGTGTGTGTGTGTGTGTGTGTGTGTGAGAGAGAGAGAGAGAGAGAGAGACAGAGTGTATCCATTTCTCATTCCCTTATCAGTGTACACTCCTCATAAAATGTGATTTGAGTTTCTGTGGAAGATCATGCCTTTGCTGTAGCTGGCTCCATGCACTATGGCAATCATCTATGTGTGTGTGTGTGCACGCACGCACGCACTTGACATGTAGTCTACTGAATTCGAATTTGGATATCCAGCCAATAATTGGCGGATACGGTGACAATGACAATGACAATGGTGGCAGAGGTGATTGTGTATGGTTTGTGGCTGCTCTCTGTGTGTGTCAGGGATGCCAATTCTTACCGGCCTGTGCTGAATGGCTGAGTATGTGCTCATTAAGTCATTAGGCCTTGTGAGTACATGGTTTGCAGGATCAAAACCTACCTCAAGGAAAATGCATTTACACAACTGGCCCTCCACCTACAAAGCTGAAGCTGCCTAGTTCCCAAAAAGTGCACTTTTGTTTTGTGCAGCTTGTACTATGGTTACACTAAAGATCAAAAGTTGTCTATACAACCTATACACAGTAGATCAAAGCACAGGCTGATAAGGTAATGAAATTCATGGGTCTAGTGCTTTGATGTGACTTTGCAAGTTTTTTCCTGCAACTGGACAACCAACCTGCAATCTACTATATACCATGGGAAGGTACAAGGTGTTTGTGTACCATGATAGTACAGCCTGCATATGCTTGCAGTACTGGGCTACAAATTGCCTACACACTAGAGATAAACCAAAGTGTTAGCCACAGTCCAGAGTGTTCCCACATTCTCCTAGTCAGAAGCCATAGCATGAAAAGGCGCCTTTGACTTCAAGCAAGGCTAGACAGGGTGCCACCAACCTACTGGTGCAAAACATCAACAATTAGAAGAAAGGTTCAACAGTAAAAAAATCTCTGCAGAAACCAAAACTAGAGCTATATAGAGCACATACTGTATGCATGCTGCATCCACAAGAAATGATAAAATTTGCCTGACATTGCTACTTTGATGATCTCACCAACTAAAACAGAGATCAAAGGTGAAATTCAGAGATCAAATGTGAAACTAAGCTTACCCTTTGCTACACTGGGTAAACCACATGCTAAACTGCTGTTCAGGTGTGCAATTACTCACAGACTAAGGTTAGTACAACTGTGTGTACATACAATGTGCATTGTGTGATCTTCAACTAGGGGGTCAGGGATTTTAGTTTTTAAAGTTTTCAGGGATCATTTCTGGGGCATTTATAGACCACTAAGTCTCATGCATTTCTGTTCCTAGCACATAACTAGCATGTACTTTTCATAATAATATTCTGACATTGCTGAAGGATTTGCCTGATGGTTCTGTCATTGAGCGCACTATCTCACTCCCAGTATACAGCAATGCAGCTCTATTGTACAGCTCCTCAGATAGTGTTTATGTATAATATAAATTATATAGCTTGTGGGCTGGTGTGTTTGTATGTAGTGCATGTTTTGTCTGTCCTGATGATTAACTTGTTATTTCGATCAGGGTATGCTGTGCTGATGAAGGCTAAGAAGTCAGAAACACTGACCAGTTTGGCAGTGTGTCCGCAGCTCCCCGTTTTGTGCACACACCTCAATCAGAGTCCTACAGAATGAAGAAGAGTGGATGACTTTTTCAGTGACTTTTGTTCCCAGGGGTGGTATGTTACTACACTGTCATACTAGGAGGGTGAGGCTTTGGTCCGATGAAGTTGTAAAGTATATGACATTGAAGTTGCAGTTGTAAGACAGAAATAATTCAGCTGCTGTATGGTAGTTATTTCATTCTGTACCATACCACTGTACTAGACTAGCAACCCAGAGGGTGGAGCATTCTGCTGAGCATTTAATACCTCATAGATACCAGGGGGGTACCTGCATAGAGGCCAGCAGGGCCGTTGCATCATTGGGAGAGTATGTGTTTGGTCAATGCTACTCTCTCTCTCTCACTCTGGGCCACCTGTGTATCTGTATCCATGTGAAGTGACCTGGGATAGGAGTTACATGCATAGAAACTTATCCATAATCAATTTTCTACTATAGTGGTTCTGTTGTACATGTAACTTTCAAGCTGAAGGATCTCTCTCACCAAAACAGGCATGAGATATGTGGTAGCACTACAACCATAGAGCAGGATAAACTTCCCATTCACTGTGAACTGTGTACTGTGCTTTAGCTGGTGGGTGATCGATTGCATAATATTGCGGTTAAGTCACGCAAGCCTGTACAACCAAGAATTTGTTCCTTCCCACCACGTACCACGGGGATTGGGGACTAGGAACAAGACTAAACTTAGTCTCGTGCCCAGCCCCTTTTGCACCCGCGAGAAAGGGTCTGGGCCCGGGAATCGTGCACATCCGGCGTGTCACAGTGGAATGTGTGACGCGTTCAATAATACGCACATTAACGCGTTGCAATCATTAATTGAATAATTTTGGTCATGGCGCGGCGCGCGCAGAGCGGCTAGTGCGCCCGCGTGCCGCATTGATGTTTGTATAATTACATTCCTTGCGTTCTTGAATTGTCATGTGCTGCGTGCTGCAATCTGATTGGTGTTTGGAAATTCCTTAACAGGGACACGCCGGATGTGCACAATTCCCCAGACCCTCTCTCTAGCTCTCTTTCTGAGTAGGCGGGGCTGGCGCGCGAGACTAGACTAAACTACTTTGTGAAAAAATGTTATAATTGCAAGAAATGCAGAGCAAGTCAAGTACTAGTGAATTTCAGCAACTGCAGGTAACTGGGACTACAGAAGTTGATCCAACACAAAATGCAAGAATTCTATAAATGCAAAGAGGTCTTCTTTCTTTTGTGGAGGATAGTCACTCAGCTGAACTTTCTCGTACCAGACTAGCTCCAGCTTCCTAGAGCGGGAGGAGGAGGAAGAGGAGCTGCTGTTTCTTGTGATTGGAAGCTTGAGCTTGAAGTAGTGGGTTGTTCCCACATCTGTTAAGGCAACTACAATGCATGCTCGAAAGGTCTACATCACACCCTAATAGGGCATAGTATCCTTCCACCATAGCTTGGGCAAGATCGTTTTCACAAACACTAGCCAAGTGAGCAGCTACATCTTGTTTAAGTTCATAAAGGATAAGACTTAAGATCCTTTTTCCATCACTGGATACTTCGACTGCTGCCACCAAATAGTCTGTACAATAGTTGTTGAGCACTTTGCCAAACGGTATTATTTCTAATTTCTTCCCCACCTTCTTTGGGTATAGCTCCAAACCTTGCACAAGCATATCGCACAGCACAGGCATCTTTCCCATCTCATTTGCTGCTGCATCAACAAATTTGAAATATCTCTCCATCCACAGAGTATCCAAGCATGGATACTCCTGATGGCATGACTTCCACTTTCCCGGCGTGGGCTTCCACTGAGTCTGAGTGCATGAAAGTGCTAGTAGGCCTGACACAGTTTTCCAATTTAAGTCCGGTGAACTTGGCCGTACAATTCCTTTCAGTACTTTTAGTACTAATGAAGCCTACATGAGTAGCAGATATACATGTATACCAAGCAAAATCATTAAATGTATATAAAATACCTCCAAATATTCCTTCACCAATTGTGGACAATCGTTCCTTAATACTTCCCCCATTTCCCATGTCGGCTCAAACTCCCCCTCCCACTTGACCAGGAACTGCTCCTCTTCGTGCAATACTCGACGTCGCATGATCGAGTCTATAGCGAACCTCGCCTGTATATATGTTTTCAACAACTAGCTAGCTACAAGGCACTGTGAGGTACACATATCAAACATTACCTCCTTTTCCACTTTGCCTGCCATTCTGGATGAGGGAAGACGAATGTGCTGCTTGAGTTGTCTTGACACTGGGTGAGGGAACAAGTGGTGTGCGGTCCTCCGCTCGACGACGGAAGACCAATGTGTTGCTCGAGTTGTCTAAGTTGACACTGTGTGGGTGAGGCCGGGAACAACTGATGTGCGGTCCTCCGCTCGACGATGGAAGACCAATGTGCTGCTCGAGTTGTCTAAAGTGACACTGGATGAGGGAACAACTGAAGTGCGGCCCGAGCTCCGCTCGACGATGGAAGACCAATGTGCGTATCCAGCTCCAGTTCACACCCAGAAATTTACGATCCTGTTCCGATAGTCTAGACGACTCGGTCCTGTTCCAGTACTGTATTCGGTATTGATTCAATCACGTTCACGTTCCAATACTGTAGATATCGGATTGATTTGAGCCTGTCCATGAACACTATTGAATCGGGATGGTACTCTACAGCGTTGTATCGATACGAAACTGACCCATACTGAAATGGTACTGTAAACCGATATCTATTCAATAGTGTGGTTGTGCAGTAAGCTATCGAGATCTGCAATCGCCAACGAATCGATCTCGAACTTTAACATGGATCACGTGAGATCTTGGAAACCGCTTAGAAACAAGAACATGAAGAAAGAAGTCGGTGTGCGCTGGCTAAGGGGAGAGCCAGCTATACTGTCCTGAGCTTAGTGTCGGATCCGATAGACCTCCAAATAATTTATTGAACCTCTGGCAGTGCATCTGAAGTACGTAAGCTTACTTATAAAAATAATAATGGTGTGTGCATGTGTAATAGACCACTCATATCCATGACAGCGACGGTGCTGAGGAAGAGTGGAGAACCAACTAGAATGCAAGGGTGCAGTTTTGTGGACACATCATCAGTATCCAGCTGGAAAGCTGCCAAGAAAGTGGTTAACAAACTATATCAAGCGCTAAACTGAGAGAGATATTGCCCACCATAGTTGCTCTCGTGGCTCATGCACTGCTATGGTATGCATATTGACGCTAATTTCAAGATCAATATTATAGTGGTAGTCATGCATGTTAAATTTTTCCTACCACTTCAGGAACTTGGAAGATGCTTCGGGAAAATATGGAGATACTGACGTCGAGTGACTGACATATTAACCTTGATACTCCAAAAACGGTGATCAAATTCTGGTCCAAAGTGGAAAATTCAAACAACAGGCAAGGCAAGTGGATAATGTGAGTTGAACAGTTTATGTGCATACAACACACAAACATGTACCAGCCACAACATCAGTTTCTTACCTAGTTTAATACCTGGCTCCTCCCGACATTCGCAACTGGTCTGGTTAACTACACAAGGGTTTGGCAGGAGGCAGCTGGTCGGGGTGTGCCCATATTGCACCCAGGGGTGTAACATGCATTCCTCAGGCTTGGGGGTAATGCCGGATACTCATTGAGTTTCTTCTCTTTCCCTCCCTCCTCCCCTACACACACAGGAAGGGTTGGTTATAGCCTCGTACCCAAGGAGGAGAAAAGAGGGCCTGGTACCTGTTGCACGTGCATGTGCCAACTACCCCAAGAAAACCTGGGGTGCCGTAAACGACTGTATATGACATCACTTCGTACCCTAAGTGCGAGAGGAGAGCGAAAAAGCGTACAGTCGTTCACGGCACCCCAGGTTAGTCTAAGGGTCTGGGTACGAGGCTAGGTTGGTTAGTGTTCTCTTTTCAGGTTCGTGTTCTCCATTAGGGTATCCCAATGTGACTGGTGGCTGCGAGGGGGGTAGTTTTGGCGGATTGTGGGGAGCCAGGAACAGGGCGAGATATAGTATTTATAAAGCGCTCAAAAGTCACGAGGTAGACTGACAAGCTACTACAGTGCACATGCACTAAGCCCAAGAATGCCCCTTCCCTCGAACCCCTTTTCAATCCCGCACTTAACTGCATTATAATATCTAATAAAAACAAAAACATTTTAATTATCCTTTGGTTTTTAACATCCAACAGAGCTGTACTGCCGGAATGCATCTCTCTACCACTGCACTGTATCAAGCTACGTTTCATTCACTGTCCAGTACACACACACTCTCTCTCTGTTGAAAATCTGGCCAGTTGTCCCCAGCAGCTGTCTCCCTGGCTTCATGGACAAATAAGTTGGAACATGACTATAAAATAATATAGCAATTCTATTGTTTGAATAGTATTTTACTGTGTGTTGTGTACATGCAATAGTTCATTTTTTCATCCTTCTTTTGTGTATGTTTTATCACTCAATTCAGCTGTCAGTAATGCGAGTATTACATATTAATTATTATACAGAGTAGTATATTATAGAACCAGTTCAGGATCGTTTCAGCATTGGCTTCCACAGTATCGAATCGATATCGTACTCGTTTCGAGCCCGTCAATCGTTACTGAATCGGGAACGGTGTTTCAATATCGATACAGGCTCGCGCCGCAGAATCCTGTACCGATACATATGGTAAGGGTCGATTCAATACCGTTTTCGATCCCGATTCGAGAATCGATTTCTGGGTGTGTTGTCGAAGCTGACACTGAATGAAGGAACACAAAGCAGCCGATGGAGGGATTTATACCCACCGTAAACCGGTCAAACAAGACCGCGCAGCCGGACAAACAGGTTTTGCGGTCTCACGGTCCGAGATCTAGATACACGCACACCAAAATATCACCTAGCGCCTAGGGTCATATTTAGTCTCGCGCGGCCAGACCCTTACACCTAAAAAGGGAGAGAGTCTGGTAAAGTGAGTTGTCCCAGCGCCTCGTACAAGGCGCGTCCAATCAGATTGCAGCTTTTCGGCGTTACCAAGGTCACGCGCGGATGCAAAAATTGCGCATTGTTGTAGAACATTGCGAGTCCATTGAAATGTTAGGGAAGCGCGCGCCGCGCAATATTATGACGTCACGTACAACAATCAATTATTGCATTCCTACGCGACAACTCGATGTATTGCACTTCACCAGACTCTCTCCCCGTAGGTGTAAGAGGCTGGCTACGCGAGACTAGGGTCATAGGACGTCCTCAATTTCATCAACACTAGTACACCACGGCTACACAGGAGGAGCATTCCACGAGGCTTCTGATGGCTACAATTTGAGGTCAGTTGTGAAGAAGGCTCCTATTCTTGTGAATGATTCATTACATCACTTCTTTTATCCATCCAGGTGATAACCACCCAGTTACCAGTCAGTATGTAGCTGGATTCCACAGGAGAGTAAGGTGAACCGTCACAGTGTGTGTGCTGAGGCCAGTTTCTCACCTGCCCACCATTAGGACAGGCAATATGGATTAGGTATGGACAATCCTCCACAGATAATATCTTTGCGGGAATGGTCAAGTCTGACCTCAAATGATGCCACAGTGGGCCTTTTGCTTTCCAGCTTTGGGATATGTAGTAAAGCCATCAAATTTGTATCCTGCAGGTGTAAATCGTAGGAGACAGGTACCATGGGACCCATACGAGAGTTGCCCCCCCTCTCCCCATTCCTTCGCCTTTGCTCATTTGCAGTGACACCCATACATTAATGGGGGATAGGGGCATAGTAAGGAACTTCTAGCGTTGATCAGTAGGCTAGTATTTGAAAATGTATTGTATTGTCACTTTGGTGGCTATACTCTTAATGTAGCTGAGACATTGATATAACTGATAATCTGTGCATCTCTTCAGGAGTTGATACATGTACCGTATACGTTCTAATATAGGCGCCGCTAAAAATTAATTACAGCTCGCAGAGGCGCCTCTAATTAGAACCGAACAATTCGTGAGCAGGTCAGAGGGCGCCTAAGAGCTGAATTAGAACGGTTCTCGAAGTTTTACCAGAGGCACAAGCGCAACCATTCATGGGTACTAAGTAGTGGCAGTGACTGTATCAGTGGAAAAAAAACCAAAATATAGTTCTAGTTTCACTCTTCATGGCTCTTTTTGGAAGTTTAACTTTTAGATCGCCATCAGCTGAGTTGCTGGTGACAGTAGCCATGGGATCGATTGTTTCTAACGCCAACAAGACATCGAAACAGTAGGTAAGAGCCCATATAAATATAAGAGATAGCTTAATTCGACATCTAGACAACTAGTATAGCAGCTAGATAACTGGACTCGATCGGCAGTATCACACGTGGCGATATCCGTTCTAATTAAAATAGGCGCCGCCTAAAAATAATTGACATCCGCAAGGGCGCCTCTTATTAGAGCGGGAAAAATTGCGCATGCCTGAAAGGGCGCCTAAATTAGGGTGGCACCTATATTAGAACAAATACGGTAGCTACGTGTATGTGTGTGTGCTTGTTGCAGAGAGAGAGAGAAAGAGGAGGGGGAGATGAGGGATCAGTATGGAAAGTAGAGTGGTTTGCACTATTATTTTAAAATTCCCTGCAAAAAGTGGTAGCCACTTTGGCATACACCATATCACCATGGAGATATCATAGGTCCCAAGATTCTTGAAGGGTCTTGGTGGTCTTGCTAGCCTAGCTCCAGCAATTAAATACTAAGTAAATGTTACTCAAAAATTGTGTTGCTGGATCACAAGCGAAACTAACCAATTGTTTCACCGAGACTATGCACAACATACATGTACAGTACACCATGGATTATAGAGCTACTTACGTATACAGGATTGGAAACGGGATCATGTGCGCCATAGTCTCGCATAGTAAAGCCCATGAAACACTCCCTCGAATACTTAGCGCTCGCAAAGATTTAGTGAAAGGTCACCTTTTGAAGATGTTTGTCGACCTCGTGGACGAACTTTCAAGCAATTCACAGCGAAAACCAGGGTCAATACTGTTCTAGAGATATCGTTCGGTTTGTCTGAAGCTTCGTTTGTTTGCCAACCCAAAAGCCAGGAGCTCATGATGCGAGTTTGTTCGTCGAAGCAGCTAGTTCGTGGTAAGTCAAAAATTTGTCCCTCTACCGTGAGATACCTACATGTACGACTGACGGCCTCTTGGACGCCTTCAATCTATTTATACCAGGTTAAAGTATTGCATAAACACCTTTTGAATCTTTGAACGTTGCTTAGAAAGACACTATACAGTAGAACAGCTTGGAAAGATGGCTCACTAAACTTCGTGAAAAATGTTGAATTTTGTCTCCTTCTCTTGCGACTCTCCGTAGCTTTCTTACTCACGGAACCGAAATACAAGGCTTGTAGTGTTGCGTGGGCCAGAGAATAACCAGCTGTCTTCATCGTTAAGCTGAAACAAAGCGATAGCATCTACCCATTTCCGCCATTTTGGTAAATTTTTGTGCCCACGTGGCCTATCCCCATATCAATGTATTGTGGCCAAGTATTCGGGGGAGTGTCTTATGAAATTAATCCGTTTCCAATCCCGTATACGTAAGTAGCTCTATAATCCATGAGTATACGGAGAAAGTTTTAAAAATGAATACCGGTTTTCTTTTGAAATTCCAGCACCTCTAGATATTCGACACCCTTTACCAAATGATGAAAAAATACATGTACTTTCTAACTTGGGTGAGCTTAAACTTTACTATTATCCAGCAGGCACAAGAACAAAATGTGTCCAGCACTGCAGGTCTGCATCAGTTACAATTCCTCTCATTGCTTCAAGTGATCAGTAATATCAAGGGCTTGACAATGTACGATCCAGTTTTTGAACTGATCTGCTGTGAATGACGAGAATCCTGAAGCAATCTTATAGGGAATATGACCAATATCAGATGGTATGTACCTTGAATCTGTTGACACGCTTTTGAATGATAGAAAATTTATCAACTGTCCCTTATCTAGCCAAATATCACCCAGAAAATACTTAGTGATACCTAGAAAAAGATTGTGCATTGGGTCCACAACAAGTATCCTCCATGGAGCAAAGCATGGAAGGTCCATGAAAGCTGTATACCTGTAGCCACTGGAGCTTTTTAGTTCGTCAAGCCTGGATTGTGAAGTACACTACTGTGACCGCATGAAGATGATCAGCCCTGTGGGTGGAACTAAATGGTTTGGAAATAAAGTGGGTTAGACTGTTGTGTTAACAGCTGGCAGAAATGTTCCTGGAGAAGCTTGTGCTAAGTGGTTTGGCAGTGAATGCGTAGACTGTTGGTGGACGTCAGTAGAATGCTTGGAGTTCTAGAGTAATATCAGTTTGTTTGAAGTATGTTTAGATTCTTGTGATATGTTGTCATGCACCAAAGTATGTAGCTATGAGGGAAACCAAGGATAACTTTCTTGGTACAGTACAAGCATTGAATAAAGTACCATTAGCTGAGGCTTTTGTTTTACCCTAGTTCAAGGGAGGGCGGTACATACGTTAGAGGTCCATGGATCAGTATGGAATGTAGGGTGTGTAAACTATGTGCCACATACCCTAACTTGTAAGGCTTTTTACTAAAGCACTTGAGCTCTAGCCTCATGGCCCTTCCCAGTTTTTCAGTGTTACACACTGAGAATGGGAGGGCCTGGTACACATCTGCACATGCTTGACGTCACCAATGTGTCAAAAGTAATTAATGTGGGCGTCATAAACCACAATGCCAGGTTAAAATTTTACTGTGATTGTGATGGCTAGCACTAAGTTCGATGGCTTTCAACGAAGAGGCTACAGCTGTGTGGCATGGCTTTGCCTTGAATAAAAGTGGACGGCATGGTTCGCCAGCTCTTCAACACGGCCAAAGCACAGCGATCGATATGTACACGTAAGCCATGGTGATATGATCGTAAATATAACGAAATAGCTAAGCGTTACACATGGTGAAGCTTACTTGCTAGTTCTCTGCTCTTTCTGTGATGACTCTATGCTTGAGCGACTGGTTTTCTCTTGTTGTCTACCAATCGAGTTTCTGCTACACGAAGGGCGTGGTGAATTATGTTTTGACTGCAACTATGCGCGTAACCCAGCACGATAATTACCGTTCTATCACTATTCCACCTCACATGCAGACGTGTACCAGGCCCTCCCGTTTTTCAGCGTGTAACATTGAAAAACGGGGAAGGGCCTGGGGACGAGGCTACTTGACTATCTAATTGACAGTTAACGAGTGTATGTATGTATGTGTGTGTGTGTGTGTGTGTGTCTGTGTGTGTGCGCGCGCTTGTTGCAGAGAGAAAGAGGAGGGGGGAGATGAGGGATCAGTATGGAAAGTAGGGTGGTTTGCACTATATATGGACTAGTAGCCTTCGTGTGCCATATACCCTAGGGCTCTAAGCACTTGAGAGCCACTGACTATCTACTGACCTTCAATTAATAGTATTGTGTGGATTTTCTGGCCTCTACAACAGTGTTACAGTGTTCTCCCTACAGGGGTTTATCTAGGATTTGAAATTTGGGGGGGAAGTAATCGTCAACAATGTGGCTGTAGGGGGTGGGTGCAGGAGGGGGATGTGCCCCCTCCTGCATGAAGCGCAAAAACTGAGGCATTTTATGACCTGATTGAAGGCTAAATTTAAATCTTGTTTGATAAGTGCAGGCACAAATCTTGTATGGTAATATGTACTATCACAATCACTGGCAATCCTTTTGGGGGTGGGGGGGGGGGGGGGGGAAGCTGGGCTGTTAGGGGGGAAGCTTCCCCCCTGCCTCCCCCAGTAGATAAAACCCTGCCCTAGCATGCTTAAGGTTACGGGTGACAGTTCGCCCACGCACGGGCATTTCCCATAGTCAGTAATGGAGCATGCCAAGAAAAGTCACAAATAAAAACGGTGCGTCAAATTTTGCCAAGATGGCTTCTCCTTTGACAGTAAAGAAGTGTTTATCTTGTTACTGGGACATCTGGGCAGTGCTGGAGTTGGTTTGGATTTGAAGGCCACCTGTCAGGAACGAACTAGACAGCTGTGTTTACCGTCTGGTCCGCCATTTTTTCTCGGTGTAAAATGGCCTTCTTTTGTGTACCTTTCGTTCTACGAAGGCTCTATGAACTTGGGAATAGATTCCAGCACTGGAGCAAGGTAAGTACTTGATAACTACACGGTAGATAGTGGACTAGAACCTTTGTCTGGTCAAAATTTGGTCAAAGTGAGGGCTATGACCGCCATTGTCATGATCTCGTGCGTCAAGTTTTGTCCAGTCAAAGGCTTCTAGTCTATTATCTACCGTGTAGTTATCAAGTACTTACCTTGCTCCAGTGCTGGAATCTATTCCCAAGTTCATAGAGCCTTCGTAGAACGAAAGGTACACAAAAGAAGGCCATTTTACACCAAGCAAAAATGGCGGACCAGGCGGTAAACACAGCTGTCTAGTTAGTTCCTGACAGGTGGCCTTCAAATCCAAACCAACTCCAGCACTGCCCAGATGTCCCAGTAACAAGATAAACACTTCTTTACTGTCAAAGGAGAAGCCATCTTGGCAAAATTTGACGCACCGTTTTTATTTGTGGCTTTTCTTGGCATGCTCCACTGTCACCCGTAACCTTAACTTAGAGCCATGTTGGTCCTACAAGCCTTCGGTACACTTTGATGTGGGAAAGAATCATAAGGCTAAATGCTTTGACGTGACCAAAGGGCATACTCAAACTGTGCGCCAGACTCTCCTACCCTAAAAGGGAGAGGGTGGTAGGTGGAGCTCAATTTTGTGTTCTAATTCCTCAAGTTTTTCCCAGTATTGTCTCTCTTGGTGAGGGTGGTTGCTAGTTAGACACTGTTTTGGAGGTTACTACATGATTTAGAAGACCGAAGGGCTCTATATAGAATCCCTGAGCAAAGGGTGGTTCTATGGCACCTCTTGATCTGGAAGTGTTGCCATAGTCATAAACAGTTCTACAATGGAGACAGTCCATGATGGCTCACAAGAACCAATTATTATTGTATTGCGATTACACACACGTAATGTCTTAATGCCTTGTATAGTACTAGGGTGTGTGCTGTGTGTATACTCCACCCCAGATGCTTGGGCAGTGATGCCTCAATAGGGCTGCTGTCCCCACTTTTTGGATACAACTGAGCTTGGCCTCATGTATGCTCCAGGCTGTGAATTTTACGAGCGTTATAGGGACCTGCTTTGACTAATCAGATTTCAGAATATGTTACAACTATGACATACATGTGCTTCCTGCTAGTTTTTACTTGCAAGTACATGTACATGTATATGTATATGAACTTACTGGTGCTTTCTTGCATGGCTAGCCCTATGCTGTTGGGTTATGTTGAGTAGGCTGTAATTAGTTGTAGTTTATGTACTTTAATACCTACAGATACATTGACCTTTGACTACATTCAGTCATTGAAGATGTATCATCTCCTGTTCCTTCATCTGGTAGCCATGACTGCACAGAGGTACTAAACCGTCAGCGGAATGCTCCACCCTCTGGGTGGCTGGTCTAGTATAGTGGTATAGTAATAACTACCATATAGCAGCTATATTAATTATTCTGTCTTAGGTTTGATAATGTATTTGTCATAATTATGCCTCTAGTCTATGCTTATCCATGGTTATTGTTATGTTATAATATACCCTGAGGTGGCGTGCGATAACCCTGTGCAAAATATCACTGCAGTAGGAAGTGGATCAAACTGTGTACATTTCTATGGAAATAGAACTATCAAGTAATTTTTAGGCATATGTAGTCTCGCTATCACCGGTCACCCAGACCTACTTCCCGCAGCACCGGATGTATTGCATCACCGGCAGAAAGGTCTACGTCTGGTGCAACACGCTACAGCGGTTTGCAGCGTTCTTGCAACGTTCGGTTCGAAAGCGCTATGCGCATGCGCAGTTTGGAAACGACCAGATTCGCTATCTTCCCTTGTAAACGGTATCCCTCCCAGCCTTAAAACGGTTATTCACACTGTTTAAAGTATAAATCTACTGTGTAATGGACAAAATCGACTCCTTGTGGTTGTCCTTTTTTCAAATATTATCTGTGGGTGTGGCCTTCTGCTGCCTAGCCTGGTATCCGGAAAGACGCTTCTAACGGATTTTGTGAGAGACTCTCAGCTTATACACAATATTCATATTCAACCTCTTTTTCGGGCTCTCAAGTGGGGGAAAGGGCTTAGATACGGAGTCAACGGGGCAAACCAGTGCCATCCACAATGCGCATGCGCACGGCGCTCTGTTGACTAATATTGCAAGAACGTTGCAAACCGCTGTACGTACATTCGAATTTGAACTCCACGGAATTTGTGTGGACTGAATCTGATTGGCCAGCTGACTCTTACTACGTAACCAGTGCCGCAAACACATAATATTATACGATCCAGTGACCGCACCGCCTAACTAGCCATGGCTTGCCAGTGGACTGACTCTGAAATCGATGTCACTTAGTTTTACACGATTGGGCTATCATGATGTAAAAGCCGGGTAACTGGAAGCTATTAGAGGGTTTGTCAAGGACAGGGACGTGTTCGTCTCCCTTCCGACTGGAAGTGGCAAGTCTGTGTGCTATGGCTGTTTACCATTAGTGTTCGACTACCTAAGAAGAAATGATTCGAGGACTAAATCTATCGTGATAGTGATCAGCCCCTTAAGAGCGCTGATGCTGGACCAAGTTCGCTCATTCTCGGCGAAGGGAGTCGACTCTGTGTATGTCGCTGATGATGGTGAAGCTGGGGACAATTACGAGGCCGTGACTAAGGGTTCTGTATCATTGATTTATACGAGTCCAGAGTCTCTTATTGGCTGCTGCAAGTGGAGAGAAATGTTCAGGTCATCCGTGTATAAGAAGAATCTAGTTGGACTAATCGTGGACGAGGCCCATTGCATAGATAAGTGGTAAGTACATGTCCATTGTACAAAAAATTATAAGCGTGCTCTAAATAGAACCCCCCCTCTCTCTGTCTCTCTCTCTCTCTCTCTCTCTCTCCCCCCCCCCCCTCTCTCTCTCTCTCTCTCTCTCTCCCCCCTCTCTCTCCCCCCCCCCCCCCTCTCTCTCTCTCTCTCATTCACTCTCTGGCATTTCTCCCATGCAGGGGCAAGTCATTTCGGAGAGAATTTTCAAAGATAGGAGAGATCCGATCTCTGATTCCTCCTGGAGTGCATGTCATGGCATTGACAGCGACTGCAACTGTTGCTACTAGACACAAGATCATCTCTTCACTGAATATGAGAGGCTGTTGTGTGATGTCACGAAATCCATACAAATTTAACATATTTTATTCTGTCCAGAAGACAACTATTGACGAGTGTTTTCTGCCCATCATGCAAGAGGTAGCAAGCAAATTGATCACTGCTGAACGTAAAATCATCTTTTGTCATTCTCTTAAAGACTGCTTCTCCATTTATCAATACTTCCGAATGCAATTGAGGCAGGATATATACTATCCTAAGGGATCACCCTGTCTATCAAAGTACCGTCTTGTTGATATGTTCACTAGTATAACAGAGGACACAGTAAAGACAAGCATCATAGAGAATTTTACTTCAGCTGAAGGTTGCTGCAGAGTAGTCATTGGTACCATTGCATTTGGTATGGGTCTCGATTCTCCTAACGTTCGCAATGTGATTCACTGGGGTCCGTCTTCTGATATCAAGTCGTATGTCCAGGAGAGTGGGCGAGCAGGAAGGGATGTAGAACCAGCTTTTGCTACACTCTACTATACTGATACAGACTTTTCAGGAGGAAGTGTCTCTTCTGACACGAAGAAATACTGTAGACATAGTAGTAGCTGTAGGAAACAATTTTTATTTCAACATTTTGACTGGAATAATGATGACATGATTGATAATGAGTATGTATGCTGTGACATGTGATCTAGAAATGTGTCACTAAATGCTATTATTTGTTTTAGTCATACATGAAATCTTGATCTTCCTCCATGTGAATCTCCATAAATAGAGCCTTGTGCTTCTGAAACCAATCTTCTAGACTATTCCAATCCACTGTAGCAAATAGGTTTCGGCATATGTTTGGAAACGAGTTGTGCTTCCTTCCTGGTATCTCTTCGAACACTTGATTGCAGATGAAGTTCACGTCTTTTTCTAATGAGGCACGTGAGTGCTTTCCACTTGGCTTACTTACATTGTTTGCACTATCAAAGTTGTCACATACCTCCAAGACTGTACAAAGACATTTTGCCGACCTCGAAATACTTTTTTTTGTTACATTTGCTCCAAGTCCAGATATGGCCATCTTAAGCCAAATGCTCCATGTGAAGATCACAAGATATATTTCTTCCCCTTCCTCCTTTTGCACTAACAAACCTTGACCACTTAATATCAGCTGCAACATGCTGAGGCAATCCATTGCATTGTAGCTGAAGTGTGAGAGCTTCAAGAGCATACTTTGTTCTACCAAACTGACGAAAAAGCAACAGTAAGTATCCACACATGATACACACGATCACCATCACCCCATCTTACACCAGCATCACATAAACATTGCCACTGAAAGTACACTGCACGCATATTCAAAAACCTTGTCATCACTCACAGTGACACTAAACTTCTCAGGCATGGTCATTTGTTGGTATGGACATTCCAGTGAAGGAGACACATACTTTGAAATGATGGGAGAAATCAGATCATATAATAGCTTCCACTTTTGATCCTCTGATAAACCATGTATAATTATAATCAAAGTCAATACGTGGGTCTTGCATCGTTCATATTGAAGTGACGAAGAGCGACAGCAATGATGTGACTGATTCCAACTGCTTCAAAGAAATCTTCTGTGGCATTCATGTCATTTCGGACATCCTTGATGACATTTCTGCAATCAGTTAGGTTTCATAGCTGATACAGTGTACCACCCTCTTGACTTGAACTGCAGCTATACATGGCACTCCAGTACACCTGAATGTAAGCATCATACTAATAATACACTGCAAAATTAATATCCAATATGTACTGATACAGCCAACATATGCATGTGCACACATGCACACATATGCATGCATGCATGCACACACACACACACACACAATAATAATTATTTACCATAATTTACAGTGTTGAGGCAAAATTAAGCGTCTATTGCCCAGAGACAGCTGCATTTAGTTATTAGCCTTGTAGTGCATTCCAGCTTGTAGAATCATACACACACTCACATTTACTAAACCGTTCTCTTTCTCTCCTCTCTCTCTCTCTCTCTCTCTCTCTTTCTCTCTCAATGTACATGTGCACTCACGACATGCTTGCATACACACCAAACAAATATATACGTGACCGTACATATACCTTATATAAACACATCTTTGCGTGCCAGTCCTCTGTCACAGGGATTAGAGCTTCCAATCTTGAACTAGCAGCATCCGAATTACTGAGAACATTCTTTACAGTTCTGGCTCTCTCAGTTGTCAATTGATCACCGAATAGGATAGGAAATAAGTTTTCATTCCCTCCACTAACACAAACACTGGAGGCACTCTATAGACACCACATTGCAACTGCTGTACAGGCTCAGACCACATAATATTGCATCATCAACATAGAGCTGGGGTTCTTTTTTCTATATGAGGTCTACTGCAGCCTACATATTAGTCAGCATTGAGCAAGAATAGCAAACATGGACGTGGATTGCTGCTGTGCACGGACATATGTATAGCAGACACACTTGAAGGGGGAAGACAGTCATTAAGGGGGAGGGGTACAGGTGAGCTGTTTATTGGTGCCCTATCCATACACATGTACATGTAACTAGCCTAGCTGTTCAAATTAGCACATGTACATGTAACTAGCCTAGCTGTTCAAATTAGTATTATTAGTCCAGTGAAATTGACAAAGCCTTATGGAACAAGCTATGTGCAGAATATCCTCAGCGTGAGCAGTGCCTAAAGCAATGACAAGCTAAGGACAGTACTAGGCTTAGCAGCTTGCCTCATTAGCCCAAAGCCAGCTTTTCAATGCCGCATACCAGTGGGTAGCGATACACCTAAGTGAAAGGTATGCAGCTTGTACATGCTCGACAAAATGACGAGGACATGCACTAACTATCAGCACATTCATGGATGGTTATAAGGGAAGACAAGCTAGCACACAAAAGATTTGTCTACTGTGCAAGGAATGAAAGATAAAAAAATCTGAGTACTGCAGCCTACATATTAGTCAGCTTTTAGTTGAACATGGAATTCAATTAAGAGCCCATCCTGTAACTATAACTTGCTTTGGGGACTACACAGATAATAATCACACACATTAACACTTCTTTCACCTTAAGCCAAAGAAACACCCTTTGAGAAATGCACATGCACTAGGGATTACCTTTGTGAGTGGGAAGGTAGACACCCTCTCTCTCTCTTGCTCACTCGCTCACTCACTCACACACACACACACACACACACGCACGCACACATGCACACATGCATGCACGCACACATGCACGCACGCACACACACACACACACACACACACACACACACACACTCACACACTCACCTTGTTTCTGTCTCAATGGCCATAACCATGTAGCTTGTAGTGTAAGGAGTATAGAAAACACCTAGAAACTTTGGTGTGAGTAGGATGGTGAGTATAGGGGGGAAAGAGAGACAGGAATTACTCTTCTCTATGAAGGGGGAAAAGAGAGAGAAGGAAAGGGGAAAAGGAGAAAAAAAAGGAAAGGGAGAAGAATGGGAAGGGAGGAGGGAGAAGAGAGGGAACTTTAAAAAATGTTTAAAATTTTGTTCATTGTTAACGTGGCACCCAAGAGTACCAATGCTAACAATGGTGTGTGTTAATAGGTAAACTGCAACTGCAGACAGCCTTTTTGGCTGTTTCGGCCTGGTTGGGCCTCATCAGTGCAGTGTAGCATCCTGATAAGCCCTGATCCTCCTTGGTCTGTGTGCCTTGGTATTAATTCTTGTTTAACTCCATGGTTACTCAGAGGGATCTGGGTGTCCGATACCTGAATTGTGGGTGAAAGTAGTGAGCTAGATACAGACCTTAGTATGTTAGGTTAGATGTGGATCTATTGTACTTACAATGTTTGCAAGGATGCATGAAATTTGTGTCCTTGTCTGGAGACTGTTGAGTATACCTCACTCTTAGTCCAGTGCATATTGTTGCTGAAGCCTGCCATACAATCAGACCTCAGTTCAAGGAGGACTTCTTTTTGAAGACAATGACAGTGAACTGGGGCATCAGTTCACACCAGATCCACTGTGGAGAGAAAAGTCCAGTTGCAACCACACATACCCATAAACATATCATAAGCCCTCAGAACTGTATGAATGGTTTCACCCTTGCACTGTGCACATAATTATGACCCTCCAAGGAAGAATGGCAAGCTGAAATATGGGCCAAAGTCACTTTTAGAGTGGATCTCAAATTCAAAAAAAAATTCCGAGATAGCATGTCCCCCGACCCTCCCCCTCCCAGAATGCTGTGCACGGCTGTTGGCCACAGTTATGATACTGCCTCCTGTCTCTAGAAATAGTTAAGCCTAAGGCACATGCACTCAACACTTCCTCCTCCTAGAATGTATGTGTTTGCTTGCGTGTGTGTGTGTGTGTGTGTGTGTGTGTGTGTGTGACAGAAAGAGAGAAAGAATTTTCACCCAGATAGGGTTGGGCTTCTCCTTTCTCTGCTGTGACTCGAAAAAAGAAGTCCATGAGGATGTGGTGGTTAACCCCAGCACCCAGCTGTAGTGAATGGACAGACATTAGTTAAAATGCAAATGTCACCATAGACCAGTGCACAGCGAAAACCATCTAGAGGGTGGTTCTGTTTAGGAAGGGCCAGCAATACATGGTCTAGATCTGCTTCTAGCGGCAGAAGGGGCAGCTTTCTAGCTAACCAAACCCACAGATGGATGGAGACGCTAGCTAGTCTTAGTCTCACAGCAAAAGTGTTACAACTCCAACAGGCAACTGGCACTCAATTAGCTTTAGGTCTGACATCCCCATGCAAACTACATGTAATTGATGGAATAGCTGAAGCACACCCACTATCACCAATTATGGTTGAACTCTGACCTCCTCCTTTTTCCTGAGCCGCTCCTAACTCTTCAGCAAAATAGTCCATCAAGACAGCGTAAATCTCTCTGCATACCTTCATCGCTAGCTGCAGTGATAGCATCACTCAGCCGTCGGAGAAATGCCTACGCTTTGCTGAGCCAGCCTTCTGCAACTTAAAATCATTCCCTGCAAAAACAATAGATCTAACCCTTAGGGGATGGGCTAGGGAGGAGGAACTAGTCAGTTTAAATAAAGTCCAGCCAGTCTTGTCACAGATCTGTGACTATGCTAAACAAGAATAGATCATCTTCACGCCTAAAAATTAATAAGAATTGATTATCTTCATACTTACAGGAGACGTTAGGATAAATTGGATCTTGAGAAGGCAGCCCTTGCATGTGGGACAGCGTGGGGACTGATACATGTACATCTCACACAGTGGTAGCTGGAAGGGAGGGGGGACAGATTAGTTGCGTTGGCCAGAGAAAGTCTGGAAACTGTGGCCAGAATTTTGTGACAGCTGCATAAGTATCTAGCTCACAAAGATAGACCACTACCACTTCTTAGTGAGCCAGACAATTTCCTTCCCATCAATTAATAAAAATGTAGTGCTGCACAAAATCGTGCAGTAGTCACAAAAACTCTGGCCACAATTTTACAGACTCTTCTCCCCTTGGGTTAGAGGGATAAGAGTCTGGCCAGCTAGATGGGATGGATTTTGGTAAGATAGGGACATGAAGGTCAGAATTCAACAGCAACGCAATTTGTCAGCCCTTTGGAACTATCATAGGTAGGTATGCAAGCTCATGCCTGCAGTTAGATAAGTGTAGGCAGGTACTCACCCCCCCCCTTACTTGTTGCTATGCCCTGCCCAATAGTCACCCCTCCAGCTGAGACAGGTTTGGGTGGGAAAGACTAAAAATTAATGTTGATCATGATTCTAACTACCTGCAAGAACCTGCAACAAATCAGGTGACTATATATAACACCCAGTGCTCAACTGAGGCTCCATATACAACTGGAAGAGATATAATGGGACAAGCTGTTTCTAGTAAGAAGCATATCACCTTCAAAATGGAGAGGTTTATTTTACAATCTCGTTCTTTTTAACAGAGTTAGAGGCAAAGGATGGAGACCTCCACGTTACATTCGGACTTGAAGGTGCATAAAATACAAAAAAAAAAGTTGTATCTAATGCTAACTGTACGTATATCAAAACCACTTCAGGAAACAGAGTGAGTAGGAGACGTGGGAAAAAGTCTAAGGTATATCACTGTAATACAGTATCTTGGAAGCCTAAAGTCAGTAAAGTGTACTATGACAGATCCGAAAAGTTTTCAGTATCACAATGTCTGCCAATTGAATTGCCACTGTATGGATGTTGAAATAAATTCAACATTTTTTTGTGTGCGGTAAAAGTTGAAGTTCAATATGAAAAGAAAAAATTCAACTTTCGTTATGTATCATTGTGCCATTTTATCAATACAAGTGGAAATCGATTGGCAGAAATATAAATGCACCTGTAACATAATAATGAGGGCCTCCCATGTCATTACTCACTTTCTTCTCCGCAGAAATTAGTCGGTAGGCCTGCTCCATCTAATCCATGGACTCCTCCTACATGGGAACCCCCTCCATCACCACTGGCTTCATCAGTACCTCCTGCTCATTCTCCTCTGTCAGCACCTTATCCTCATCCTCCGTCAAGAATTCATCCTTATCCTCCTCGGCGAGTTCCTTCAGCACAGCCTGATCCTTCTCAGGCACATCCTCATTCTTATACGCTGGCTCCGATACCGCCGGTTTCTCTTCCAATGGCTCCATCAGCACCAGCACCTCCTCCTTATCCACCAACTCCTCTTCTGCCAGCTGCATCAGCACCACCTCTCTCAGCTCCTCTTGGAATGCTTCCATCAGCCCCGTCTCCATCTGCTCATACTCCTTCAGCACTACCTCTTCCACCAGCTCCATCAGTGCCAGCTTCATCAGGGCCGCCTCCATCAGCTCCACCTCCATCGGCTTTGCCTCCATCAGCTCCTCTTCCAACGGCCCCGTCTCCATCTTATCCTCAAACTCTACCAACTCAGCCTCCCCCTCCTCTTCCGCCAGCGCCAGCTTGGCCACCTATGGCTCCATCAGCACCTCATACTCTTTCAGCACTGCCTCCTCCTCCTCTTCCGCCAGCTCCATCAGCACTGGCCTTATCAGGGCCACCTCCATCAGTTCCTCCTCCAATGGCTCCATCTCCATCAGCTCATACTCCTTCCGCACTGCTTCTTCCACCAGCTCCATCAGTGCTAGCTTCTTCAGGGCCGCCTCCGCCAGCTCCTCTTCCAATGGCCCTGTCTTCATCTTATCTGCCAACTCAGCCTCCTCCTCTTACGCCTGCGCCAGCTTGGCCGCCTATGGGTCCATCAGCCCCATCTCCTTCAGCACTACCTCCTCCAGCTCCAGCTTCATCAGGGCTGCGTCCGTCAGCTCCTCTTCCAATGGCCCTGTCTTCATCTTATCCACCAACTCAGCCTCCTCCTCTTACGCCAGCGCCAGCTTGGCCACCTATGGCTCCATCAGCCCCGTCTCCTTCAGCACTGCCTCCTCCAGCTCAATCAGTGCTGGCTTCATCAGGGAGGCCTCTGTCATCTCTGCTTCCAATAGCCCTGTCTTCTCTGCCAACACCTCATACTCCTTCAGCACTGCCTCCTCCTCTTCCACCAGCTCAAGCAGTTCTTGCGCTGGCTCCATCACTCCCACCTCCTTTTCTGCCAGCTGAATCAGCTCCACCTCCTCATCCTCAGTGAACTTCTCTGTCAGAATACAATCTGCCGGCTCAAACCTCATTCTCCACTGATGATGATAACAAAACATCTAGCATTGGTTGCATTATATGCTGAGTGTAAATTTCTTACTCTGAATGAACACCACATTTTATAAAACAGAAAATAAGATATGGACAGGGGGAGGGAGAGAGAAAATCTGTAGGTTCAGTTTACTAAATGAGGAACACACATGCACACACACAGCTACTGTATAATTATGTATGGTGTACATTCCGTATGTTCCTTGAAATCAATTTCATGTGGCTGCCTGTGGAGTGTCGTGCTTATCTGTGTAATTGTACGTGGTTATAATTGAACTAGCAAGTAGTGAAGTAATATTGGAGTATAGCTACCGCTATGAGCAGTGATTATGAACTTTTATTTGATTATCTTCTTTCTCTTCATTGCCTCTTGTCAATGCTAGGATCCACCTAGTCGCCCTATATCGTGCACCAACGTTTCGAGTGTTGTGTTTACAAAATTGACTGGGTCACTTGAATGTGCGGCAGAATTTTGAGGGTAAAATATGATTTCAAGGAAATGTGGTACTGTATGGTGAGTAATTTTTGTGGAAAGTCAGAGAGGGCCCTCAAAGTTTATTTTTATCCGTGACGGCAACCCAATCTAGGGGCATGGCGCTACACAAACGATGATGTATTCAATGCAGGTGCTCGATTTTGCTCACAATTTTCAAGCCACACCTGCAAAGAGACTTGGACAAATAGCATGAATATTAGTGTACGCTACTAGCCGGATGACAGTGGCTACTCTTGTTTGTTAATACTGGCCATGCTGCCATGTTTTTGGTCACGCCCATCATTTATCCACTCGTGGGTGGAATTTTCGTGACTGCCAAGTCAACCACGAAAATGACGAAAATTACATGTACCCACCATGCCATATACCTGTAATATTATAATTATCTTCTCTCTCTTTCTCGAAAACTGACAATCATGTTGATGTGCTCGTTATGATGTGGTGGTTGTAGTCACACTATCTTGGTAACGGTCAAGGAAACTCAGCTGCTATTAGATTTCAGGTCATCTTTTACGTGCACATTTAGCTTCCTACATAAACCAAAGCAGTGTGGCCTGGGCTATTTTGACCACGCCCACTTTGACTCCACCCATAGTTGCTGGCTACAGTTTCTCAATGAAGGAATGAACAGTTAGTCAAGTAGGGGCCCTGGGCTTAGCTACTTTGTTATGTTATGAGATAATTTATAGTCAGGCCTGGCCAAGATGGAGAGGTACCAGACATAGAGTCACTCCCTTCCTATGCCACTGTATGAGCCGGTGTGTACCTTGGTTTTTTATAGGGGTGCGGTAGCACCCAGCACACCCGTGGTTCCTATGCCACTGAATCTAGGGAGAGGTACATATTATAAACAATAAGTGACTAGTGTCATGAAGTGATAAGCGCATATCCTTATTAGGCATGTACCACTCCACTTACCGCTATAAGTGCATGCGCTTATTAGCCAGATTTCACAGTAACTTGATTTCAATCCCATTGCAAAACAACTAAAACCACAAAATATATTAGCATATTATGCAGTTACGACCATAAAGGGGAGCTGCTGTAGACGGTGGAGTAGGTCGCTGAACTGGGGGAGACTGACCAGCTAGCAGAGGAGAAGGACTCACTGCTGGAGGAGGAGCAGGGGGCCACAGACCAGCTGGAGGAGGAGGACGCACTGCTGGAGGAGGAGTAGAGGGCCACTGACCAGCTGGAGGAGGAGGACGCACTGCTGGAGGAGCAGAAGGCCACTGACCAGCTGGAGGGGGGGCGCTACTGGAGGAGGAGGAGCAGAAGGCCACTGACCAGCCGGAGGAGGGGGACTCGCTACTGGAGGAGGAGGAGCAGAAGGCCACTGACCAGCCGGAGGAGGGGGAGGACTCGCTGCTGGAGGAGGAGGAGCAGAAGGCCACTGACCAGCCGGAGGAGGGGGAGGACTTGCTGCTGGAGGAGGAGCAGAAGGCCACTGACCAGCCGGAGGAGGGGGAGGACTTGCTGCTGCAGTGTTTCCCACAGAAAAAAAATGCAGCAGGGTGGTAGTTAATTAAAAGTAGGGACCTATGTACGCGCGCTTTGCGCGCGGCAAAAATTTTGAGCAGACACGCCCACTTCCGGTGTTTAATTACCAGGAAACCAAATGATATTGTAAGAAATAAATTTTGTATGGTCACAAAATTACATTATAAAATTAAATTTTGATTCTTCTGTTTGATTGTAATGACCAGCGTGTTGCTGCTTCGTCAAAATTAAACTGTTCCATGCATGGCCCCTCTGACGAAAGTCGAATAAGTTTGTCAAGAGTGTCGGTCTTCAATCTGTTTCTTGCATCAGTTTTTATTCTCTTTAGTGTCGAGAATCCCCTCTCGCAGTCAGCAGTTGAAACTGGAAGTATAAGGGCAATGCTGGCAAGATGGGATAGGGTAGGATAGAGCATGGAAAAAGAAACATCTCCTGCCATGACCATCATCAACTTCTTGACAGAAAGTTCCTTGAAATTGCTCACCAACATATGCTTGAAGCATGCCCACTCTTGATACAGACGCTCTTTCTCGACAGTATCAACAAACTGAGAAGACAGGACATCTAATTCACTCTCACCATAGTTATTGAAGTTAGTATCTTCAACTCTTACAGCCTTCTCAGCGCTGAAGATGGTTGCAAGAGCATGGACAACACCAGAGTCACAAAAACGATCCTCCAGATTTTGTACAAGCTTGTCGAGGTAATGCTCCCGTACATTTTCTTGGAAAGCTTTCTTCTTTTCTTCAGTGACAGACAAATTAAAATCTGAGGCCAGTGTAGCAACAGTGTCATTCAGTTGTCGAAGGTGAGGACCTGGTTGTGTTCGTAGGCTCTTCAGCACAGATAGGGTAGCAGTGACCTGTGGCTGAATGACAGAGAGGTCAACGTCTTCCTTCTGGAAAAGAAGGCTTAAGGACGTTAAGTGAGGAAGGACATCACACAAAAGGTATGTTGTTGCAACAAAATTGTATGTTTTTATGGCATGGAGTAGACCATGTGCAACAGCGTCATCTTTTTCAGCTACTTCACTTTCAATTGTGGCCATAAGAGAGGGAAGTGTGCGACGAATTGCCGTCACTGCAGCTTCATGAGACAACCATCTTGTATGGACTGCTTTCTTAAGACGAAGTATAGGCTCTCCCATCAGCTCTTGAATGAGGTGGAGTGCTGCTTCACGAACAGAGCTATTGGCAAAGTGATAGAAGAGAGTTATCAAATGTGAGTCATACTTCTTCATGTAGGGCACTTCTAACGCAGCTTGAGAACTAGCGAGAGCAAGTCGGTGAGCTCCACAGTGGATGGATACCATCCCAGGGTTGTGCTTCTTTAGGCGTGTAGCAACACCAGTGCGACAGCCAGTCATCACTGATGCTCCATCGCTGCCAAAACCTAGTACCTTGCTGAGGGTGATACCACACAAGCCACAGATTTCCAACAGCTTCTGTTCGATTGTCTCCGCTTTTCCATCGACAATGTCTGCTACTTTCAGATAACAAGTCGCGGGCTTCCCAGCATCCAGAAACCGACAAAAGACAACTAGCTGCTTCAGGTTGGATACATCAGTGCTCTCGTCACACAGAATACTAAGAACTGGACTGGCCTGAACTCTACTGAGAATGCCATCTTCAACACACGTAGAAAGTACGGAAAGAAATTCGTCAATTACCCTGTGAGAAGTGTAGTGAGCATTTCTTCCTATATGCAGCTCAGAGAGATAGGAACACCCCAGAGACTTACCAAGTTCAAGCAAGGAGCTAAACTTGGTATGATGAGCTGTCTCTTCCTTCGCCAACCAGTATAAACACTTCAACGCTCCCATGACTGCCTGTCGCTTCAAAGCAACTTGCTGTTCCATAGCTGCACGAATACCTCCAGTACTTTTGGTAGCAACAGCATGTGATTCACTGACAACAGAATCTGCATGTCTCTTCGATGCCTGGTGTTCACGAAGCTTATCTCTACGGAACATGCGACAAGGTGTATTTACCCAAGGTGTGCTTCTTATTGTTGTGTTGTGCTTCTGACACAATGAACAATACATCGATGGTCCTTCACCATCATCATCTTCTGGCACATAGATCAACCACGAAAATTGTTCTTGCCATGAAGGATCAAAACTCATACGATGCTTAGCATTTGTTTGCTTACGTGGTGGAGCTTCTGGTTCTCCATCGCTTCCTTCATCACCAAGGACTTCAGGGGAGAAGAAGGAAGTGATTTTCATTGATCCTGAGGCACTGGACCTTTTGGCAGCCATCAACAAGCACTCGTAAATAAATGATACTGGAACTACAGTACGAATGAGTGCACACGTGGTGGTTGTTGGTAGCTATATAGGCGCTAGCAGCTGCAGGGCAGCAGTGACTATAAATAATTTAATTTTGGTGGTTACACTGTCTAGGGTATAGTGGGTAAAGTCCTACAAGTGTGGTGTTTGGTATGCTCATTGTGCTTATGAATATCATTTGTAGGTCTCCAGTCATGCACAGACTACAGCTTGTGCTTGAATTGTGCATGACAAGCTGTTGCACACACACTGCTTTTTATTAATCAGCTGGAATAGCAACAGGGCGGCCCGCCCTGTTGTAGGTATACTGGGGGAAACACTGCTGCTGGAGGAGGAGGAGCAGAAGGCCACTGACCAGCCGGAGGAGGGGGAGGACTTGCTGCTGGAGGAGCAGAAGGCCACTGACCAGCCGGAGGAGGAGGAGGACTCGCTGCTGGTGGAGGAGGAGCAGAAGGCCACTGACCAGCCGGAGGAGGGGGACTCGCTACTGGAGGAGGAGGAGCAGAAGGCCACTGACCAGCCGGAGGAGGGGGAGGACTCGCTGCTGGAGGAGGAGGAGCAGAAGGCCACTGACCAGCCGGAGGAGGGGGAGGACTTGCTGCTGGAGGAGGAGCAGAAGGCCACTGACCAGCCGGAGGAGGGGGAGGACTTGCTGCTGGAGGAGGAGGAGCAGAAGGCCACTGACCAGCCGGAGGAGGGGGAGGACTTGCTGCTGGAGGAGCAGAAGGCCACTGACCAGCCGGAGGAGGAGGAGGACTCGCTGCCGGTGGAGGAGGAGCAGAAGGCCACTGACCAGCCGGAGGAGGAGGAGGACTCGCTGCCGGAGGAGGAGGAGCAGAGGGCCACTGACCAGCCGAAGGAGGGGGACTTACTGCTGGAGGAGGAGGAGTAGAGAGCCACTGATTAGCCGGAGGAGGAGGACTCATTGCTGGTGGAGGAGCAGAAGGCCACTGACCAGCTGGCGGAGGAGAAAGACTCGCTGCTGGAGGAGGTGGAGAAGGAGCAGAGGATCGCTGACCAGCTGGCGGAGGAGGAACTGATTGTGGTGGATGAGAGACAAGGTGAGTTTGTGATTTCTGTGTTGGGAGAAGTGAATATGTTGCTGTTAATATTCAACCTCTAGTGTGTGAAAGTGAGGGTCATTAGAATGTCAGCCGTGATTGCTTATGATATTTGGCCACAATATTGCTGCGAAGAGATTGCTCTTTGTCATTTGCACTTACCTGAGATGTTCTTTTGCCTTTATTAGTCTTATATGGATGGTATCGCTGGTCTAGAAAGTATTAGTGAATAATGATTACACACAGTGAAGCATGCAGCCTATAGCCTATAGCTAGTACCTCTAAGACCAAGCTGCTGTTGTAGCTGCTGTAGGTGCTGCACCTCTCTCTCCCTTTCCTGTAGCTCATCTGCAACATACCCTGCAAGTCAGACTAGAGGATAAACTTTACAAGGTAGTATTGTATTCTTACTTGATAAATGTTGTCCCATTTTCCCAGTGATGTGAATGAGACTTTGGTAGCTATCAGGGGGTATTTGTATAGGCACCTAGGGTTGTGCAAGCACTGCAAGACTACAGCATGCTGCTGCTTGCTCTCTGTCTAATGAAGATTGTGGTGAGAGCATTTCCCACAGCTTTGAGGCATGCTGCTGCCTGCTCTCTGTCTAATGAAGATTGTGGTGAGAGCACTTCCCACAGCTTTGAGGCGTGCTACTGCCTGGTCTCTGTCTAATGAAGATTATGCTACTGTCTGCTCTCTGTCTAATGAAGATTGTGGTGAGAGCATTTCCCACAGCTTTGAGGTATGCTACTGCTTGTACCATGGTATTGTTTTTTAGTGCTTCATTTTTCAATACCAGTACACCAGTAATGCATACAGAAATAACTAGAGCTCTCTAGAGCACATACCCCACGTGCGCTGCATGCCATTTCATACATTTCCAATGTGCTCTTGCCAAATGTAATTTGTGACTCAACGACCTTTACCTAAACTGAGCTTGAGCATGCACAATCAGAACAGCATAATGCAGTACTACATGTAGGTGTGGTTAATAGGCGCGGCTGATCAAAAGCACAATTTCTACATGTTCGTGGGCACTTCTCAATGATCCGAAGCACATAGAAGCCAGTTTTTTGCCGATTTTGACAATTTGGCAGTGCTTACAACCCCTTTAGACAAGATCTCGAGAACAACAGCGACAACAAAGACATGTACAAACCGATCACTTTACCCCTTGCACATGCACGAGGGGTATTAAGTGACACGACAGAGCATACCACAAACCACACCCGCATACCATAGCATGAACCGCAGCTGCATAAGCCTATTAGCAGCTGCCTCTGTGTTCAACCAGCTCAGTATTCAGCCTCTCAAGTGTGTTTTGTAGAAATGCTTGTCTCTGTTCTACCTGCTCGTCTGGCCCAGTTCATTGCTCGCCGTCCAGCCAATATTGCCTCTCTTTCTTCCGCTGCTTCAGCAGTATGGCAGGCTCGTTCTCTCTCCCGTCTCCTTTGAAGTCTTGTCTCCCTCTGCTCTTCGGCCAGTGCTTCAGAGAAGGATCCATGCTAATTGTTTGAAGGAGCCACTGTCTCCTCTCTTTGTTGTGCTGTTTCAGAAGCACAATTGGCCCTATCCGTGAGTCGCCGTCTTGCTGGTCTCTCTTCTTTGTTCTGCTGTTTCAGCAGCACGGTGGGCGCTTTCTCTCTTTCGTCTCGTTTGAAGTCTTCTCTCTCTCTGCTCCTTGGAAGTTTCAGAGAAAGAGCTACATTGACCATTCCAAGAGGCCTTTTTCGACAGATAGATTGACTATAATCTTTTATCGTACATGCCAAGACTAGTCGTGCTCGTGATCGCCTACAGGTGCTATTGTGTGAAACACGTGGAAGTGCTGAAGCAGAAAACGCACAAGTAAACTTTTGCATGAGACGTACATGCACGTACGTACAGCCTGCACATGCACAGTCTACAAACGGAGGTAGCAGCACATGGGTGACATACATACCATACGTACACATAAATACTACTTGCGCACAGCTGTACTGTTTATGTGTGAGCGAGCCCCGACTAATAGTATAGCCTCCCACTTGGCAATTGTTCTCTGTTTCAGTAACAACCGTAAGTCCGTTAATGTTTGATAATAGCAGTATTGCTCATAATAATGTTGGTGATTGTTGTTGCACACACTTTCTGATGGCTTCAACCTTAGCGGGAGAATGTGTGACTCTATTATAGTGATCTGGAGGTGGTCACAGTTAATATACATGTACACACATACGTACCCTCTCTCCACGTACCTTTGACTAGGAGCAGCTGTTGTGTGATTACTTGAAGGATGATTTCTAATTGGAGGGGATAAGAGCGCTCTGTCAACCTGGAACTGCTCTGCTGTTCAGTGATACTCTCTGTCATAAATAGTAGTACATATGAAACACTTCACCATATCCCCACTAGCTGCATAGTTGCAGTGGTGCATGTGGTAAAAGTTGTCAATATTGTGGGTACACTGTCCATATCGATGCACAGAGATGGAGTCTGAGACCAACTCTCAGCCTCGATAGTGACAAACCTCGATGCTTCAATCACAGATACGAACTTGACAACGCAGTACAGCTTCTAAACTTCAGACTGGTCATGGCATGCTATACCTCATGCATGCATGCTATATACAGCACAAGGCTACCTTTATTTATCCAAGGGATTACGTAAGCCAAGAAAACATGCCAGTGGTACTTGTCAGATAAGGTAACACGCAGCTTGTAAAGTATTCGCTGGATATACACATAAGATACTCTACATATTCACTGATTTTCAAGTCCGGGAAAGGCTCCATCGAGGCCCTGAATTTTCTCATGATTACACCATAGGTTACATCATACATGTAATTTCATCATAGATTACACCATAATTATCTCACAACCACAGTAAAATAAATTGCTGCTGGGGATATAACATTTACATCTAAGTACAATGTCATGTATGTCAGCTATGAGGATGGGGACACATAAAAGATGTTAGGGTCAGAAATCAACAACATACATCAGTCAATGGGAAGGGAGACAGAGAGAGAGAGGGGGGGGGGTGTCTACACTCTTTGCAAAGCCTTACCTAACAGCTCCCCATGAACAAAATATTCCTCTCTCTCTAAAAGAGACAGCGATGGTGTGCATCCTTTGGCTTCAGAGTTACATGTACAACAGAACCACAAACTATAATGAAAGGATGGTAGCTACTAGGACCTGATTATGGAGACATTTCTATGCACATGTAACTCCTATCCCAGGTCACGCCACGCGGAGGCAGATGCACAGGTGACCCTCGAGGCATTATGTCTACTACACAATGCCCCGGCTCAAATTCAAGGGAGAGAAAGAAGGAATGGCTGGTTCCTGGATCGAACTGTAAGCACACAAATTAAATATCTCCCCACCCTACTCTGATTACAAGTCAGATGTGTACTCATAGCTGCTTTGGAAAACAATCTTTAGCGAAATCATCCAAAGCTGACCCAGCCAAGAATCAGCCATTACATACATACACAACAAGCCTTCACATTCGTCCCAACTGAGCTCTAAGAAGAGAAGAGAGATATAGCACAATACAGACCATTCACTAACACAACAACGCCACAGAAAACCAAGTCTGTATCAGTACATGCCATATATCTCCACTGACAGGAGCAACAAGTGCTCTATCATGGACGGCTCAATCATGCTGTAACTGGAGGAGCTCGACACAAACACACACGATATAAAGAGCCCGGGCCACACTGCCTTGGTTTATGAAGGAAGCTAAATGTGCACATACATATTGATGTAGAGGTAACAGCCTAAACATAATAGCAGCTGACACTAGTATGAGCTTCCTTGACCCTTACACCTAGACAGTGTGACTACAAGCACCATGTTACAATGAGCACATCAACACGACTGCCATGGAGTTTTCGAGAAAGAGAAGGTATATCCTTGAAATCATAAACTCAAACTCACGCAGCACATTCATCATTCTCATTCTGCCAGTGTTGGTGTAACAAGAATGAGCGTACTTGCTATGATTAAATCCAAGAACCTCAACATGTGAAATAAAAGCTCATAAACAGTTTTCATAATGGTAGCTACACTCCCAATATTTTTTTGCTTGTTCAATTACAACCGAGTACGTACAAATGCGCAGGTGCAGATCCGACATACATGCTGCTCTACAAGCAGCCACATGAAATTGATTTCAAGGAAATACGGATGTATATTTATAATAAAACTAGAGCTCAATAGTCTGAGAGCACATACCCCACGTGTACTGCATGATTATTAACCCTCGGCACATGCACCCGGGGTTACTGTAGTCGTTCTGTGTGTGTGTGTGTCTGTCTGTCTGTCTAGCTGCTACAAACCTCGTTTGCGAGTCCAAATGCTAATGTTAAGCTTCTTGACTTTCCCCAATACAATGTTCTATTTATACGTAAAGTCATGGCAGTAACGGTATACCGATACATGTATACGCATACGCTATAAAGGTAATGGTCGGCATGTGCATGCACTGTAGATGACGTCCTGCAGGCAAACTGCGGCATGAAACTGGAAAGATAAGTACCGGTAAGGACAGTTAACATCATTGAAAATATAATATACATGTATAGACGTCTATGTACATCCCTGAGAATGATGGTGACTGGAGGCTTGTCAGACAACTTGGGCTAATGATGGTCGTCATGACAGAGTACAGAGGTGATCAATATCATTGGACTACTAGCAATCTAGCCTTCAGTCTCATATGGTAGCTTCTCAGCAGGAACCAAGCCTAACTATGAGCCATTGAACCTTGAACGACAGTATTGTTGTTACCTGCTTGTACACCTCATGCCAGTGCACTACCATGTGAAGTTCCACACCAACATTGTACATGTAGCCTAGCATGTGCTCTTGCATTCACAACCTCACGTGTTACAATAGTCTGCATCTGGCATGTGCGGTACGCAGTTAAAACACACCTGAGGCATGAAACTGTGTCAATAAAAAAAAAAAAAAAAAGATTTGTACAGTTTGTGGCCCTTACCTAGCATGACATTTTATAATATACTGCAGGGGCGTAGCCAGGATTTTAGGTAAGGGGGTGCTGGAGTACGCGCGCAAAGCGCGCGCGCAAAAATTTAAGCCACGCCCACTTATTAACCGTCAAGGTCGAAGTTCAAATTGTCAAAGAGAACGCGTTCTGAATGTAGCTAGCGAGCTAACTCAAGGTTTTCGGCCGAATCTTGGGATGAGATAAGTTTCTAACTCTCTTCTAAGCTGTCTTTTTTGTAGTAGATGATAGTTTGGAGTAGCCAAGGGGGTGCTGGATGAGGCTGTTCTATGGACTATATGAACTAGGCATGACTAGGCCAAGAGCAGAGGGGGGTGCTCGAGCCCCCTGAGCACCCCCCCTGCCTACGCCACTGTACTGGCCACTCACTAAGATGCCTCTATTCTGACATCTTGTAACTTTTTTAGAACACTCTGGTCTGAAAACCAGAAGCCATCAACGATTCATCATGCCACCCGAGGGCATGGGGTAAATGTAGCAACTTCTATACAAACGTATGCAGTTTATATCCTGGGTAAGCGCCGCTGGAATCACGAGTTATGTTTAAGTGCCCATGGGCACTTACCGCGGACACTACGATAATAATTATTATGCATGTACTTATAGAGTACTCTAGAGCAGATTATATTCAGAGCAACATGAGATACAACTTGATGTTTAAATATTTCGCTCGGTAACTGTACCCACTGCTCTGTAATATAATCAGCTTTGAACAGGGCAATAAATAACTGTACCATGTGCTCAATACAAACAAGTACTGAGATGATACAGAGAGAGAGAAATGCAGCTACGTAATATAAACATAATAGAAAACACAAGAGAGAAACGTAACTCCGATGTGAAAAACAGAAGCCATCAACGATTCATCACGCCACCCGAGGGTGGGAGCTTCAGGCAACTGACTTCAACAAGGAGAAAGAGAGAAATATGCCAAACCCATTACTTTACTATGCACATGGGGTAATACCGTAGTGTCCCGGCGCCCACTCCCAGGTAAGCGCCCGTGTATCGCATTTCATGGGGTCAATATAGCAGCTTCTATACAAACGTATGCAATACATACCCTGGGTAAGCGCTCATATCGCCAGGAATCACGAGTTATGTTTAAGCACCCATGGGCACTTACCAGGGACACTACGGTAATATTAGAGCAGATTATATTCAGAGCAACATGAGATACAACTTGATGTTTAAATATTTCGCTCGGTAACCTATACCTGTACCCACTGCTCTGTAATATAATCAGCTTTGAACAGGGCAATAAATAACTGTACCATGTGCCCAATACAAACAAGTACTGAGATGATGCAGAGAGAGAGAAAATGCAGCTACATAATATAAACATAATAATAGTAGAGACAGGGATAGAGAGCACAAGAGAGAAACGTAACTCCGATGTGAAAACCAGAAGCCATCAACGATTCATCACGCCACCCGAGGGTGGGAGCTTCAGGCAACTGACTTCAACAAGGAGAGATAGATATGGCAGAGCAGAGAACAACCTTGTTTACTAACATGGCATTTGTGCACTTCCTTATAAGGTAGTGCAAAAAATTAGTCAGCTGTTTGTGGTGAGCCAGGGACACACTGCTCTGGCTTTAGGAGGAAGCTGAATGTGCACATAGCTATAGATGTAAGAATGATATAAAACCTAATAGCAGCTGAGACCTTTACCAAGGCAGCGTCACTGCAAGCACCCAGCTACATCAACAAGATGATAACCAGTACCTGTACCCTATTGTACCCTATGACCTGATCATGCTGTACAGTGTTAACCCAAGCAAAACTCAACAAATGACACAGGTAGAGCCTACAACTGCATAAACCTATCCCTGCATCAGGCTTATCGAGTTGACGTGCCTTTAACACTCGAGAGAACACTGGTATGAAAGAGAAATAACACTGAGAAGAAATATGGTATTAGACATGTACACATACATGTACTAAGCATTGAAGAGAGAGAGATAGATAGAGAGAGAGAGAGAGAGAGAGAGAGAGAGAGAGAGAGAGAGAGAGAGAGAGAGAGAGAGAGAGAGAAAGACAGACAGAGAGACAGAGACACACACAGAGAGAGAGAGAAACAGAGAGAGACAGAGGGAGATAGAGATAGAGAGTGAGAGAGAGAGAGAGAGGGAGAGGGAGGGAGAGAGAGAGAGAGAGAGGGAGAGGGAGGGAGAGAGAGAGAGAGGGAGAGAGAGAGAGGGAGGGAGAGAGAGAGAGAGAGAGAGAGAAAGAGAGAGAGAGAGTAGGTGGAATATACAATGTAACTGTACATTATAGATACATGTCTGCCTATAGCCACACCTGGGGATCACTGTTCGCATTCACAGCCTTTATGGATTGCTGCATCGTTTACATTTCCATGGGACCTCTGAGTCACCAAATACCTCACCAGGAATGTCCATGCAGTGCTGATGATACCAAGTCTTACACACATCACACTCAGCCATTTTGTCACCTTTCTCCTCGGGCAACCGACAGGAACAGTGAAGGTCAACTGATTGGGTGTGCCTCACATCTGTACACCTTCGCTCACCTGCTACCGGGAACCGTGAAAGGTGACACTGTTCCAAGCAACTAGCCAAGTGCTGTCTGATTGACCTGTTCTCAAAGTCGACTTTGCACGGATCATTACCACTGCAGATATCGTATGCAAATGCTATGGCAAGGACACCGCAGTCAGATCCATTACACTGCCTCCCAACATCCACCATCCTGACCACTAACTTTGACGCAGAACTAAACACAAGGCTGGCTATCAGCTTGAGTGTGGATTTGGAACAGAGGGATACAAGCTGTCATACACGTTGACCACTCCTTCATTGCGTCCGACATTAGATACAGTACACCAGTGATTGTTTCGAACGTGGATGATCTGCACAAACTCTGCTCTGTGCACTTGAAAAGACAGATTCTGCTGGAGCACGGGATCTTGCAAGCCAGATAAGTGTGGAAATTCCTGCAGTATAATCAGCTGAGCAGCCGCAATGACACTGTCAGATAGCCAACCAGAAGGTGAAAGGACTTCTTCCCTGTTAACCAAGGTCAAGGAGTACAGAGCATTGTGCAGCCAGTTTCCACCAGCCGGTGACCCTGCACCTGAAGGCGCATCCTGGGAATCCTTTGTCAGGATAACAACAGTCCTGACAGGCTTGGGCAAACTACACTTGCACACTTTTAGACATTCAGAATCACCGCTAACCTTGCCAAGCGAGACTCGGGCAGCTGTTCGCCAATTCTCCAAAGAAATAGACCAATCACTACTGAGAGCCTTTAATTCACTGCTGCAAAAGCCTCTCTTGAGAACTCCCTTGCAGCAATACAGCCGGCACACATTGTTAACCACTTGTACCACACGACAAGGGATGTGGTGTTTATCCAACTTGCTGTTGTGCACACACACGTGGTCACCAACTTTGAAAGAGGGAAAGTCGGGCTTGCTCTTCTTCACTGAGGGAGTTTCATCTATTGCGAGCCTGTCCCTCTTACCCAGTTGAGTTGACCCTGCAAGATGCTCATTGACCTTGGGCAGCGTTGAATCATCACTTTTGTCATCAGTACGAGACTCATCACAGGAAACCTTGGGAAACAACGTGCAGCTGGGATAACGATTTCGTGAGCTCATGGGACAATCTGTCTTGTGTGCTCGGCTGAGGGTTCCACACGTACATGTGCTCATACCAAGGATTTCCTCTTCAAAATCCCAGTCACCATCTGAACTAGCAACACTGCCATCTAAATAAAAGCCATCTGATAGGTCCTCCGAGTGATGAATGACGTCACTGTTCTCAGACGCCCCCTCATCCTTCAAATTGGTGGAAGCATTAGTTTCCCGCATCCTCTTGTTAAAAGGACAATCTCGGTGGTTGGACCGTAGGTGAGAGGTGGACCCACATGCCTTACACTTCCCTCCACTTGATACCTGCCTCTTCTTGCTTCCCTTTGGGCCCCTTGGTTTGAGTTCAACACCCTCTTCATCACTGTCACCACTACCGTAAGTATCGTGACCGTGCTTCTTAGACCATTTCTTACGGCGCTGCGAATCCAGCGTTCTCTGTACTTTTAATTCTATCCGTCTGCGCTTGTACTTGTCTGTTTTCTTACGATCGAGCTCTGGCTTTCTCTGCTCGATGAATGCCTCCAGTGCAGCATGAACACCATCAAACACTGGTAGTTTCAACAGCCTGAATAGCTCAATTACCCAGTGGTACTGCGGTCCACGTTTTTCATACATGTAAGTCATGTTGGACTGCAATAGTGCCAGCTCGGACATAGTGCAATCTCTCTACATTGATGTGCTTCGGTCTGAAGCGTATGAACACGTGGGAGGCCTCCAGCCAGTTAGAATGGCCCCTCTTCAGAGTGGGATGAACCAGCATTTCTGCCATGTCCGCTCTCTCGTGGCATTCTATCTTGTATGCCAGCGCGTGGAAAGGACAGGATAGCAAATACCTTGTGTGATAGTCCTTTCCTTCGCATTGCAGGTTATCTTCATCCTCACACTTTCCACAACTGCACACTCGAGGCGGGTGAAAGTCACACCTACCTACATCCCAGTCGTGCTCATCACGTGCATGCCTGGCCAATGCCTTCATTCTGGTTGCAAACTCTTCAGCTGACTCGCTGTTTGACAGAATGAAAGAGAAGTTGTTTCTGGCCCTTTCAATGAACTTGTCAGTAAGGCATCCACATCCCTAACTGTGCCTTGAACAGTGACAGACCACATTGCCCACAGATGGAAAACGTTCACTGTACTTGTTGATAAGAGTAGGTGAATACGCTTCACTTTGGACAGCTTTTCCAGCTGCTTCTTGTGAGCCCTTCCAGCATGTCCACCACAGATCATGACTTCAGCATCGGGGAAGTGCTCTGTCACTGCATTTGAGGAGGAGGAGTCAGCACCTTGCCACTGAACGGCAATGTTCATCCCTTCTTCCTTTGCCTTTTTGAAAGTCAAGCGTGCAGCATACCCCTCTGCACTCTTAGAAGTCCCCTGGTAAAGCTCTTCTTTCACTATCTTATCCCTGCCACTCTGACAGAGGTGCTTGCGGTAAAGAAGAGCTCCATTGAAATAATTGCGAACGCTGAAAGTGGCATTTTTGCTGTGAAAGCCACGTGTCATCCACGTACCATCAGCGGATGTAACAGCACGACTCCACGAACCGAGCTCTCCTTGATCCATACGTCGCATGTCATCCTTGGCATCCTCACACATTTTGTCAACCATCATTTTTACTATGGGATACAACATCTCAATGGTAGACTGAAAATCATACCAGTGAACTGCATCTATGCCTAGTGCATGCTTCAAGACCTTGTAATAGGTCATGTGCGTACAACCTGCAATAATGAAAGCAACTTGCACGGCGATGCTCACTTCATTGGTGTTGCCGAGCTCGTACTTTGCCGACGTTTCAAGGACTGCCATTTGACTAACACAACCATTACAGGTGTAACGGATGGTAACAGCACCACCCTGCCCAGCACTATTCACATGGACGGGGATCAGTTCACCCTTGCATCCAGGTGTGGCACACACACGTATCTGATTTAATTGTCTCATGAACTCGTCCAATCTGGTCAAGTCCATGAAGCAAACTTTGGATGGCACTAATGTAATATGCTGCTTTACAGTTTCCCTCACCTTTTTTTCGGGTGTTGGTAGATATTGCGAATCGTCACCCAACATACTCGTAAGTGATTCTTCATCTAGAGAGACATCTTGCATCTCGTTGGCTATCTCCTATATGGATGCAAAGATGGATGTAAAGATGAAAGAAAGTAATCACAAGAAGAACCTTGAACTACTTGCAAGCAAAAAACAATGAGCCTTAGGATGACGTACATGTACCTGTCACGGGATACAGCTAAATGTACGATCAATTATGTTGAAATAACACCCCATGAACTAACAAACCCAGAGGTAACCAAACAGCAACTCTATCCGATTACCATCTATACTTTGGACAAATTGAGCCAGTGTGATCGGGCATTCATCTGCTACAAGTACAATATAACGATTGTCATGCAATTCCAATTCCATCACATCTACATGTATAGTGAAAGCACTGAAGTGCCAACGCTTGGCGGTAGCACTTTGACTGTGTATGCATGCTGACTGCACCTGGTCTTGGTACACAAAGGTTTAGCGCCGTATGCGACGTAGTGAGTACTACTCGACTTAAAATTTTGATACTCTGCAAGGGGTTTATATTTGCATACTAGGGCGATACATAGTCAGGGCTATTTTGACATACCGTAAATCTGGAAATTTTCATTGTAAAAATATCTTCATAATGATGGCAGCTACGAAATTAATCTTATGAAAATTTATCATACATGTACAAAAGTTTTTTGACACGAAAATTTCCAGATTTACGGTACAATAATCATACATATAGAGCTACTTACATATACGGGATTGGAAACGGATTAATTTCGTAAGACACTCCCCCGAATACTTGGCCACAATACATTGATATGGGGATAGGCCACGAGGGCACAAAAATTTACCTAAGGTAGCTGCTATCACTTTGTTTCAGCTTAACGATGAAGGCAGCTGGTTTTTCTCTATCCCACGCAACACTACAAGCATTGTATTTCCGTTCTGTGAGTAAGAAAGCTACAGTCAAAAGTCGTTTGTCGAGCTCATGGACGAACTGTCGAGCAATTCACAGCAAAATCAAGGTCAGTACTGTTCTAGAGATATCATTTGTCTTTTGTAAAGCTTTGTTTGTTTGCCAACCCAAAAGCCAAGCGCTCACGACACGAGTTTGCTCGTCGAAGCGGCTAGTTCAAGGTAAATCGGAAATCTTTGTCTCCCTTTACCGTGAGATACCCATGACTGATGAACCTCTGGACTTCTTTAGACTATTGTTACTTGGTTGAAATATTGCATAGACACCTTTTTGTGTGTGAGTCTTCGAATGTCGCTTTGAATGATGCTGTACAGCCAAACAATTTGGAAAGACGACTCACTGGCCTTAGTGAAAAATATCGAATTTAGTCTCCCCCTCCTACTTTCTGTTTTGATTCTAAAAGGCGAAATTTCACTAAATCCTTGAGTATTCGGGGGAGTGTTTCAGGGGCATTACCATGCGGGACTTAGGCACACGAGATCTCGTTTTCACATGATCAGGTATGAAATGGCTGCAGTGTCAAACAAGAGAAAAGCTGTAACTCATAAAAGAAGGGGTTTTACAGTAATCTGCGAGTTGAAAATCTTGTACGCTTAGCAAAAAGCTTATACTTGTGCTCAAAATGCTGCAGAAATGTTAATGGTGCCAGCAAACGGGAGACACACACAACAGTACTGTAACCCTCACGGATGTGCACCGAGCGTTAATTATATGCATGCTAGTGGATATCATAGAGTCGGTAGACTCTATATGTAGGGATGGCCCGGACACTACATATATATGTAATACATTACAAAACACCAAATGTCCCAGAGCAGGTAAGCTTTGAACATTTCTAACTTTCACTATTACAATCTCCAGCAGATTTTCTATCTATCAAGACCAAAAACATTAATAAAACTAATTGTGTATGCCTGAACCAGCTATTTATAAAAATTGCTAATCGTCAATCTTTCTATCTTTTTCTTTCTTCCAGGGCTAACTCAGCACTGCCTTGACCTTTCAGTCTAGTTTGAATATAAATCAACTACATTTTATAACGCGCAGTGCAGTGCTACATCGGTTTTATCATAGCTTCTCCTACTGTAGCGAGACATTTTCGGCGCATTTCATTGCTGGGTTCATTACAGAACACCATTTTATTGCTATGTACGCATGCTCAGAAGCATGTGCGCCACATACATTCATTACCACGGCACCGTGTCGCTCCACGTACCGTGACTCGCCCATGGGCCCACACCACCCATAGTCGCTATGTCGCGATCGTGCTATGTACCCTCGCGTTTCTGAAGAAGACTGGTCGATCCTGGAATACGAAGGCTTTGCTATTCCTTGGACACATGCACACTTGGCCATGACTTTGTAAAAATGTGACTGCCAAACGCTGCTATAGTCTTGAGTCCTATAATAGTCCAACTAGCTTCAGATCACACCCCTCAGCAGCTATGCTACATCATAGCCTGGTATTCTTGCTGTAGCTCCACCCCCCAACAAATAAGTATAAAATATAAATTGAAGAAGCAAGTAGGGATGGTAGGATTAACCCTTTAACTGGTGTAGGCGCCATATGGCGCCCGGAAAGGGTCGTTTGTTCAAAAAATCACAAAAAAAGACCAGAACGAGCTATGCTCTTTTTAAACGTACCAGTAGATAGAGAAAAAGTTTCTCTACCTCGTGGTATTTTTTGCGAGGTCAAAAAGTGCACGTTGCTATATAGTACGAGCTATTGAAAATCGATCGAAATTTTTCCGAGTTCTTTGTAACGATGGCTAGTCGGTTGAGCGTCTACGATGTGCTTGAGAGGCTAGATGACGATGATGATGGATTGTATTCAGGGGATGAGAGTGACTGTGAGGCAGAAGGGATCTCTGGATACATGCCTGAGGCCGATGACGGCCTCTTGGCAGATATTGCCAGCGGAGAAGCGCTGGATGACGAGGAAGAAGAAGGCAGTATGGACGCTGATGATGCCTCTTCTTCAGCAATCACTACTGGTCCGGTTTCAGGTCAGTATTTGTAGGTAATAGCTACTTCTAGATCTTAGCTCATAGTACATGAAGTGAATCAGAGTAACTAAAGTTTATAAAGTATCATAAACTGTCTCATTACTAGATGACAATGATGATGATGATGATGGAGACTCTACGTCGCGTACTTCACCAGTACACTCAGATGCTGGCTCTGACAGTGGCAGGTCCAGAAGTGGTAGGAGCAGGGGTCATTCTGGTAGTGACAGAGAGTCTGATTTGAGTGATACTGGTAGAGGTAGGAGTAGGATTCGAGGACGTGGGCGTGGCAGGGGACGTGGACGGGGGAGGGGGAGGGGTCGCGGTAGGGGTGGGACTAGAGGTAGAGGTAGAGGCCGAGGTGGTGCTGGCCGAGGCAGGGGTACAGGTAGCAATGTGTGGAAAGGCACCATATTGTGGTTATTGTTCAACTTTGATCCTTCTGTGCATCCCTGTGTTGTACCGTTCTGGTAAAAAGACTATTCCGCCATACTTCAAATGGCCATATCTCTGGCATCTTTTGAGTTACAACACTCAAAAAAAATTTTTCTTGTTCAGAAGGTGTGCTAGATTTAGAAAAAAAAAATAAAAAAAATTTTTATACTAAGTTTTGTACCCATGATCCCTCAGTTTCGAATAAATTAGCGTCGACGGCAGGGTTACGGGGTTGCCATGGCAACGAAAGTTTCACCATAATTTTCTCTGGCCTGTGTACTTTCTAAAAATATATGGTTGCTAAGGACTTCATTAAAGTGTAGGCTCTCTATGATTTTTTGAAACTATTCTATTTTTTCCTCAAACATATTCACCAGTTAACCGATTATACGCGAGATGCGCCTTAAGGCGCATGCGCGTGCATGTCATTAAGCGCGAGAGACGCCTTAAGGCGCAAGCGCCATTATTGCTGTGCTATAGCCGCGCCCATCATTCCATAGTAGATTAGTTTGGGCTTGGCATCCTGTCTGAGGTTAGTACAGGAAATACCTTACTCCAGTGTGGCTTCGCGGTCACTTGTTGACCTTCAGAAAGGAAGTACTAACGAGATTACTTATCAAGATCGAGATGGCCACGATCGACCTAAGCGTTGAAGTAGCCTTGTTTTCTGCCACAGTACGTGCAGTACAGACATATCGCTAAGCATACAGTTAGACTAGGTCTATGTCTACCTTACTATGTAGACAAAGTGAGATGAAGAGTTCTACTAACCACGGATGGACTTGAGACGGCGACGGTTTGGAGGTAAGTAAGCTTTTAAGCTTTTATGTTCAGAAATAGCGTACTATATGTACATACGAAGCTAAAGTAACTAACTACGAAGGTTGTACAATGACTCCTTCGTGTCAATAAAGCGTCCATAGCTATGACAACCGTTCTAGGACGCTGTACAATGACTATTAGCTAGTACACTATTTTTACATAAATTAATTTAGCGGTTACGGGTAATGACGTCATGTACATTCCGCGTATAATCGGTTAAAGGGTTAAGAAGTACACAAAAAATAAGAATAGCTAGCTGACAAGATGCATCCCTACATTTATTGCTGTGTCTACAGCACCGGCAACGGTACCGGAAGTTTTGCTCTTAGAGTACCGGCAATGGTGTTATAGGTTATAGATCCCAGCCCCCGAAGGATCTACTAGAATGAGTGAAAACTAAGCACTGGACGGCTAATGAGACTAGAGCAGGGTAGGGTTAGGTGTAGGGGATGGCTAGCCCTGGGTTCACCTCAAGCGTTACTCTGAATGTGAGAAGAAAGTATTATATAGATAAAGCCTATAAAAGTGGCAAAAAATGGTGTCCGGCAGCGATGGCAGCGGTGGGCGAGTGGTCTAGGGCTTGGGCTGGTGATCCCTGGATTGGATTTTTTGGCGGGCTGATGGTACCGTGCTGAGTGACCTTTGTATCACCGGTGACGGTACACTAAAGTACAGCTTATTTTTATAGAAACTCTGTTGCTTGAAAACAAGATGTAGGGATGCATTTTGTCAGCTAGCTATACTTGCTTGTGTACTTCTTGATCCTACCATCCCCTTCAATTTATGTAGTTGCTTATAGATAACTTGAGTGACCTCGTGTCAGACTTACATGAGACGAATCCATAGCTTTCTTGTTTCAAAGATGATTCACTGTGGGAGTAAAAAGATAGTAACATTATTGCTATGCCAATTGCCGCTAACAGCTAAAAGTATACATATACGTGCAGGCAGGTACAGGTAAGACTGTCCGAGGATGTGGTCCTAGCGAGACTAGACTTCGTCTCGTAGGACATACCCTCGCATTTGGCAGCGTAAAAAAGCCTCCGATGGCTAGTCTACAATCAACAACAAGGGTAGGCACTTACATGATATAGACCTCGTTCAAACAGTCTTCGAAGATTCCAAAACTGACCAATTGCAATAATTTATTATAATACGCAGACGTATGCATAATTATGTACGTAGCACCTGACTGTCACGTGAAATCCACCCCGCCCATGCTGGTGCCGCGCCCATGGCCGGCCGGCGCGGCCCAACATTTCGCATAACCGTGCACGTGCACGGCTACATACAATGCGCATGCCCACAACCCACTACCACGTGGTGAGGGACAACCTTTGACCCCTGAAGGGACTAGTGCGTCCGTGTACACGTGATCGATGATCGTACCCGTGCGATCGAGCAGGAAATACAAAACTCGCCAATTTTGTAGCCCCTGTCAGCAGAACTTGCAGCGAAGCTTTATCTCGGTAAGAACAATCGATCCAATGAGTTTGGAGCGATTTTGACGATAACGCCCACGCTCATTAATGTACCACCTTAATAGGAAAACTTTGCGCAACAAAAGTATGCGCATAGAAATATTGCGTAATTAAAACATTGCTGTTTTTAATAATGCGTTTGCACAAGACCTCGCAAAGTTTGCATTCTTTAAAAACCGCATTGATTTCCGGAATTACGGTATAGCCCTTCACATATCTACTGTATATTTGATTGGCTTAGTACCATTCCTGACCACTTTAGGTACTCTGTAATTGGATAATAACTGTACGTATATACTCTGTATGTGTACGTGTGTGTGTGCATACATTGTTGTACATGTAGCAATTGGCTATTCAGAATGTTTGTCCTTACCGTAGTCTCCCGGGTAAGCGCCCATGGGCGTTCTACCATAACTCGCCGATTTCGCCATACTGGGCGCTTACCATGTGCCAATCTTGTGGGCGTGGCAGTAAGCTAGACTCGTGATAAGCGCTGTATATAGAGCTCACGCTTGCGCGTTTTGCCTTTCAATACGAAGCGACTGCATGTACCATGAAAAGAGAAAGGTTTGAAGTACACAAGCTGCCAGAGAAAGTTAGCTAGTCATCTGAATTAGAGAAGGGATCGAGATCGTTGACATCGTCATCTTCGCCACCACCCTTCATCGTCGCCGTTCTCGAGATCCCTCGGGATTTCTTCTCGAATGAAGCGATCTTGGGACCCATCGACTGCGTTAGAGTTTACGTATTTGACATCGCTATGCAGAGGCAGTGATCTTGTAAATTTTTCTTGATGGGCGCCTGCCATGTTGATCTAGGAGCAGCCTACCTGGGCGCTTACCCGGGAGTGGGCGCTTGCCCGGGAGACTACGGTAGTTCCCAATGTTTTAGTTTAACGCACCTTCCGTAAGCAAATATTGAATTCTGTATTGTATAGAGGGAATCTTTGTACAGGACATATTTGGCAAAGAGTGAACATCAAAGTGACTATTTTCTATTTATACTGTGTTTTTACATTATTTTAATTTGTGTGTCTGTACTGATAATAATTCTTTTCCACCGACAATGTATTTCCAGACCTAGCCTTGAGAATTGACCTGTGTACAAGGCTATTCCAGACCTGGATTTTGATGGTCTACCATACGTGTGTACCATAGCTAGTCACGTTGCCTTTGCATGTGATGAGAGCAGCTCATCAAGGTATCCCATCCTTCAAAGCAGGTACCATTCCTTTGAAGTCCCTTGACACAGTGACATATGTAAGGCCAGACCAATTAAATAAGTTGTTGCACGGATTCGCTTGCTCCAATTTTTGGGCAAACAGAAGAAAAATAATTAATCAACTTGGGTGGAGCTTATATAGACGACTTACAGCGTGAACGTTTATCTCATTAAAAAGTGTGAATCGCACTATATCCACTGGCGTAAGAACCAGGGGGGCTGGTGGGGCAATTGCCCCCCCAGTCATAAGATTGGGGGGGCAGAGCCCCTCTGATTTTTAGACTGCTGTACAAGCCAGGGGGTGGGGCTCACCCTCTGATGTTTGCACTTTTATTTTTCATCTGTTGCCACAATCAGGGTTGAGTTATTCATGATTGTGGTGTATCTTAGCCCCACGGTGTGTAGATATCAATAGTCACATGTGAACACAGATCAGTAGTCACTACTGATCTGTGTTCACATGTGAGTCCAGAATGTCCTCGAAAATGCACTAGAAAAGCTCTCAGAAGGTCTAAGACTCCAAAAGTTTCCTGGGGGAGCATGCCCCCAGACCCCCCTAGCTTTTGCGCGCTATGCGCGCGTAAAGCGAGTCTTCACCTGCTTACTTTCAGCCCCCTGCTCAAAAACATCTTCCTACGCCACTGATATCACACGTATGCATACACCCACTGGTGGTCAAAAATACACTATGGGTATGGGAAGAAATGCTCTAAAACACAAAATAGCAAGAACTCTTGCCATTCATCTATCGCCACAATTATGGATACTATAGTGGCTGATCTTACTGCACTCAGGCTCTAGGGTGCTGCTCGATTTTTATCGTGTCGTAGCAACTGAGAGTATTTCTATTCCCATATACGACTAATACGTTTGAGGCAGCACCTCCTGGTGGTCATCTAATTGGCTAAACGTTCATGCCTTAGTCGTCTATACAATAGAATGGTTTTTGTATTCTATCTTGATTCCCTGGACCTAGATAGTCACATTAGTCTGTCTTAATTAGATTGTGGTCTATAACCACACCCCAATTGATTCCTTTTTTTTCCTTCTTTTCGATCGCTTGGTCCAATTTTTACCTCACAATATCCGAGCAACAACAAAATAAATTGGTCTTGCCTAACTACCAGTCAAACCAATCAGTATAATAAACTTAGTGTTTCTATATAGCTTCAAAGTTCCATAGTTTCGTATAGTGAAGACGTGTACTGTGTACACAAGGGAGAACTGGATGTTGATATGCAATTGCGGATTTGTGGACTATAAAGCTAATTAAGTTATTAGTAACTTCCACCATTGATTTATGATCAACTGACTAAGAGAGCAAGCTGCTACTGTAGAATCTGCACCTCTACAAGTACCTTCACTATTAATTTTAATACAGATGCCTCAGCTCTTGAGCCTGGGTACGAGGCTAATGAGTGCACGTACCCTTGCAGTAGGTCTGCTACATGGGAACAATCCAAGCTCTTCCATGCGTGAGCATTGATATCCCTGCTATACTACTACCTCTTCTTCAGGCCATGGCACTAACAGACACAACCTTCCCTAGCTCTAGCTCTGATCTGACATCTTTGTTGATGGCAAAATTAATTTTGGTGTTAGGGTGGTTCAGAGTGCAAGTACTAGCGGCAGCCAACGATGCGCTGCGCTGCGTGAAGTGGGTGGGACCAATGACGTAACCGTTTCAAACGGGGTGAACTTAGTCAATCCCATTTGACAAAGAATGCCACTGCGACGAGAAGCCCCGTCACCTTTGACCTCACGGTAACCCCTTCAGTGCGCAAAATGCGGCAAGTATGCTCAAGTATCTGCAAGTATGGCCTGCAGAAGTTGTCATGCTGCTACAGTGGTACACCCAATTCTTCCTTTACCATGGCATCTCTGTGAAATGATCATAGTTATAACCTTGTACCCAGACGCTCGAACGCCTGGGCACAAGGCTAAGTTATAATATTAAAATTACAATTTGTGTAGCTACACATGTATGATAGAACAATAATAATAATTACTATCAACGTTTAGTGATTAATTTTTGTACTGGTCAATCATTGATTGATGACAAAAGCTCATGATCGACACCAAAGCCAATCATGAATGGAGGGTGGTCCTGTTTGATCATTTCTCTACCGGTAGAGGAGACTCGATCCAGCCTGCTGTCTGGTGTGGCATGCGAGACTGATCACTTAAAGTTCGGTCTCTCTGATCCGTTCAATCATGATAGACTCTCTTCTCCTCATTCCTTGGTACCAGTAGTGTCGCCAGGGGCCATACACGTTTCACTACACTGTCACAACCAGTAATGTAACCATGTCATGTATAATATTGTATCACTACATGTATGCAGACTATCTACATGGAAAATACTGTAGATTACTACACTATTTAATAGTACACTTCCGCTAGCTTTCTGCATCCACCTGTGTGGTTACTTTCGATAACTTGTACCCAGTTAAACAATTGCCTAGAGACGCCACTATTGGTACATGTGGCTCCAAGACAGGCTGGAGTTCTGATAAGTTCAGTGGTTCAGGTGGTTGAATACTGACCCTCACATAAAGTAACAGTAATCATTTAAAGGCACTTCGCTTTCTTCACTGATAACAAAAGCGAAAAACGTCTAAACAATTAAGTACCTTCCTCTCTGTTGGCTGCCCTATGGGCCAGCTGCTCTTCTATCACACATGTTTCTGTTAAGTCACTCATCAAAGCCAGGTCTGGTAAATCTGCTTTGTTGCTTGGTGCATTTTGCGCGCTGAAGGGGTACCCGTGAGGTCAAAGGTCACGGCGCTTCTCGTCGCATAGTGGCATTCTTTGACAAAACCCTCCGTATGGGACCTGCGCACGATTTTCGCTATAGGCGTTTATAGCGTCTGGGGTGGTATACTATCATAATTGAACTTTCGACACAGATAGAAGCTCTGAACTTTGTTCTGTGTGGTGTAGCAGTTATAGACCGTAATTCTCACCAGTAAGCCGAGTCCAAGCTGAAACATCCAGACATGTTGTTCAAACAGCAACATACAATCCATAGTGTACCGAGCTCGTTGCTAGGGACGCTAATTGGAAAGCGCGCGCGCAGGTAAGCTCACCAACACCTGTGAACGAGGCAGCCGCTGGATCGTTCCTACTCGGTTTTCTCTTGACGATGTCAAACGACAGAGAAGTCGCTCGTTCTTTGAACACTCTTGTCAGAGAAAGCTGCACCCTATTCGGGAACTGCGATAACCACTCCCTAACGGAATTCGTCACTGAATACCATTGTGGGGATAACCCTATTGATAGTGACGGTAAGTGAAAGAGTTAATAGCTTACGCGGTCCTTACCCAATGATAAAATTCTATTTCTAGAAGAGCAAGAGGATGAGCTCTTTCCCAATACAAACGGTACAAAATAGAATTACTAGACATTCAACTGTACATAATATATAATACAGAGATTCATAGCTATGACTTATGATGATGGAGGGGGAGAACAGCCTCTAATTCAGGACCCAGACCTGGATAGTCTTGTTCGCCAAGTACCACCAGAATTGCTGGACCAGTCTCCAGACCCTGGCACAACCCCATCTCCGCCTGAATCAGCTGGGCCAGACCCTGGCACAACCCCAGCTCTGCCTGAAGAACCCGACGCAACTCTGCAGGAGGAAATACCACACACTGTATTAATTTAAACATCTTAAATAGTCGGTGCATGATTTACTTATACAAACTAATACACACACTGACGCAGACCCAACGCTCACGGCATTCCTGAAGGAAGGGTGTGGATGCCAGCGGAATGGTGGTAAGCCCTGCTACACATCCTTCTCTCGGGAGCAGTATGAGGCATCCAGGATGCAGTGCGCAGAGCTGAGCAGGTCAGAGTTGGATGTGGTTATCCTCGGCTAGATAGCAGCTCTCCTAAAAGACTCCTCCCAGACCAATGCTCACAGACAAGCATCACAGCGGCAGCGTACTACCATGGTTTTTCACCACCATGGGGTACCAACCTGCAGGGAGACATTCTTAAAACTGCATGGCATTGGTAAGATGGGGTACAATAAAAAAAAGGTACAACATTAACTTTGTGTGTTACAGGGCTCGACCGCTTAAAAAGTGTGAAAGCCAGTTATCTTGCTTCCGGCCTAACAACCAGGATCCATGGCAACTGCAGGAGAAGACCCAAACATGCACTCACAATCGATGAGATTAAGAGTTTGGTCACCTTCATGACCAACTATGCAGAAAAGAATGCCATTCTCCTGCCTGGTCGCATCCCAGGATATAAGCGTGATACCATCCAGCTCCTGCCATCTAGTACAACAAAGAAGGTACATACACTCGCAAACAGTCACCATCACACAGAAGCACATACATAATAGGTATGTACACGAGTACATACACACATAAACATACCCATCCTCTACGTAGATAGATACACAAGGTGTACACCTACACACGTACATGTACACTGCCCCTGCACACACACACACTTGTACATACGTGTGTGTGTGTGTGTGTGTGTGTGCAGGGGTGTACATACATGTAGTGCGTGTGTACGTATTGTGTGTGTGTGTGCAGGGGGTGTACATACATGTAAGTGTGTGTGTGTGTGTGTGTGTGTGTGTGTGCAGGGGGTATACATACATGTAGTGCGTGTGTACGTATTGTGTGTGTGTGCAGGGGGTGTACATACATGACCCCCCCCCCACACACACACACAATACGTACACACACACTTACATGTATATATGTACACCCCCTGCACACACACACAATACATACACACGCACTACATGTATGTACACCCCCTGCACACACACACAATACGTACACATGAACTACATGTATGTACACCCCCTGCACACACACACACACTACATGTATATACACCCCCTACATACACCTACATACACACACACACACACACACACACACAATACGTACACACACACATGTACACCTACACACTGCCCCTGCACACACATACACGATGCATTCAAGCAACACACAATATGCATGCCATGTAATGTTCACTTACATTGTAGGCTGTGTGGGCTGAGTATAAGCTGTCGGCAGATGAAGCCAGCATCAAGGCAGCTGCATACACCACGTTTTGTTCCCTCTGGCGTCAGTTGGTGCCTCACATCACCATTATGAAGCCGATGTCTGACTTATGCTGGGTATGTCAACAAAATAGCGTGGCGATAATGAGGGCGGCAAATACACCTGAATCGGCAAAGTGCCAAGTAACTAAGCTCCAATATTATAATATGGGTGGCATTATCATTTGCATTGAATCACAGGTGCTCAAAGATGCAGAGGAACACCTTCGCCTGGCTACCCAACGTACTATAGGAGTGCTATTGAGGCCTCAAAAGAAGTGCTTAGGAATACCTTCACTGTTGATGGCTCTCTCCAAGCTCCTGTAGGCTCTTGCTTACCACCCCTATCCCACGACATAGAAATGCACTTCAGTCTAGACATGGCCCAACAAGTACAGGCAGCTAAACTTATGTAAATTAACTTACATGTACATATAAATCAATAGGTGCACTATCCCAGTGATCCTCAGCAGCCCGGGCCGATGTATTTTCTCACACCCCGCAAGTGTGCGATCTTTGGGGGTGTGTTGTGAGGCGATCCCGAGGCAGGTGCGTGGGATCAGTACCAGATTGCCTGCATGCATGTATCATACATACATTGCTACAGGTTAACTACCTCATTGATGAGGCAGTAAACACAGGAAAGGGTGCTAATAACATTATTAGCATGCTCCATCATTTCCTACAAACCCATAACTTGGGAGAGGCTAACCTGCACGTCCACTGTGATAACTGCTCCGGACAAAACAAGAACCGGTTCGTGCTGCAGTACCTGTGCTGGAGGGTGATGGCTGGCTTAAACAGGAGTATCACAGTCTCGTTCCTTATAGTCGGTCACACAAAAGTTTCGCCCGACTGGTGCTTTGGGCTTTTTAAGCAAGTGTTCCGTCGGACGAAAATTGGGTGTCTTGATGATATCGTCAAGGTGGTGGAGAGCTCAGCTGGTGGGCACAAAGGACGGTCAAGTCATTGTACCAACCTATGATTGGGCACAATACTTTAACAACACCTTCCGGCAAACAGCACTCAAAGGTATTAACCAATTGTAGGCCAAGAGGTCATGATGTCATACGTATTGCCAACGCCGAATTGTATTCAAGGAAGTATAGTGACACAAATGAAGTGTCTTGTACAGCATAGCAGCACAGCCACACAGACAGTACAGGCCTTCATGATATGTAAGACAGGTAGCTGCTACATTCTAGGACGCTACTATACATACTATAAGCTACAAACATACACAAAAGCTTATAAGCTTTAATATCGTCGATCTTCACAAAAACATTTTTAGCAGCGAGCGGTAGGTTGGGCCAACCGTGACCTCACGCCACAGGTATGCAAGGGAGGCCCCCCTAGTAGTCATAGCCAAAGCTATGGCTTCTCGTTCTTTGGAACGTAGGCGGTGCCATGTGCTAATATAGCTGTACTGACGCCAATTGGCGTCAACGGCGGTTCGCGTGCATGATGCCAATTGGCGTCAATGGCATATAATCGGTTAAGGGAATGCACCACCTTACCTTCTCTCACCTCAAGCCAGGCACTGTAATAGTCAAAGACTCTGTCACAAGCCCACAGAGAGAGATAAATCTGCTCCAAGACAATACGTGGAAGCCCAAGCAGACCAACCTCCCTCCCGTCATCCCCCCCCCCCCCCCCCGCCAGGGCTCTCACTCGAACGGCAGCAGTATCTCTTCGATAAGATCAAGGAGTTCTGTCCTACAGATTGCCGAGATCTTGTCTGCCCGGAGCCGACTCAGCCAGAGCACTCGACGCCTCCACCGCCTAAGCGAAAGCGTTGGCAGTGAACAGTCTTACTCATAATACTTGTATTTTGTTATCATTGATCTGTATGTACCGAGTACGAAGTGGCTAAAAGCCACACACACACATTACACACTAAGTAGAAAAAAAAAAAGAATTTAAATAATTAATGTAATTCATTGAGGACTTGGGAGCACTTGGGGAGATATTTTTTACATGGGCACGCAGAATGGGTCAAAATTAGAATTTTGATGGCAGGGAATTTTGATTCACACCTTAGAATTAAAGTTATGGCACTTTGAAGTATTCCCATATGTTTATATAGGAAGCCATTCACTTGCAATGTTTGCCCATAAAAAAAATTACGGGCGCGCGGGGTATGTTGACGACCCTTTACCAAACATTGTATATATGGCTATTTGGATGCCTCCTTGCATTGTATGGCTCTACTATGCATCCAGCTCGACTGTGAGGAGGTTTTCGGACCATTTTTTTCTGCTTAGTGTGTGGTCCCCTTGAAAAAAAAAAAAAAAAAAAAACAATTAAAGGGAGGAAATGATCCCCCCTCCTCCTCCTAGAACAGTGTACTTATTTTGCGCTTCGGTTCTCTTTGGATTCCTGGTTGACTGCCTTTCCTTCGATCTTCAATTGGGTGGGGTCTTTGTGTTACATGAAAGTCAGCTGATCCATTACGTAATGCGCACGCGTATGCAGATAGTATGGGATCAGAGGAGGTAGGACACGCTTGACCTTTGGCTAATAGTTCACTAATTAAATCGCTAGTCTAGGCTTTCGTGAAGGGTTTTAGAGAATATAGTGATTTTCGAGCTCAGCGCTATTGATTTAGTGGGGAGCCCCTCAGCACTGTAGAGCAATTTTTAGGTCCTTGGAATGTTAATCAGCCGCTTTGATTAACATTCCAAAGACCTAAAAATTGCTCTACAGTGCTAATAAAGAGGGGCTCCCCCACTAAATCAATAACGCTGAGTTCGAAAATCACAATGATAATATTATCCTCTTAAAATCTTCACAAAAGCCTATAATAGCGATTTAATTAGTGAACTATTAGCCAAAGGTCAAGCGTGTCCTACCTCCTCTGGTATGGGATACTGGACTCTGGACACTGGACTCTGGACTGGACCGTGGACTGGACTGGTGACGACCAATACCAGTTTTCTGAGGCAGAGAATAGTGTTTTGATGGTTGGATGACTCACAGATCACTCGTACACTGCCAAGTATGACAAGAGTTCAAATTTGTACTTGTGCTACCATCCAATAGCCACACAGTTGACCATGTGCATGATCCTCCTAAAGTGATCCCGTAATTTGTCTGCTCAGTGAGCCTGGGTTCAAGGCTCAGCGAATGGTATAGAGCCACTTTTTATGTGCTTAGCCCGGGCAGTAGGTCAATAATGCTGTTTTATTCCATGGAAACTCACCTACATGAGCAGTCATGACCATACTCTAATATGCACTGTTTAGGGATCGTGAGTCACCAGCTGGCTCAGACTGTGACAGTAAATAGTCCCAGGCCATGCACTGTTCACTAATTGCTTATCTCTGACATACACAAACAATAACTCCGTATTGTTCCGGAAATAATTGATGGCTAGTTAGCTATGTTTCGAATAAGGGACTGTGAGAAACCAATCAATAGTGAACATCTTGTCACAGTTGTCAAATCAGGCTCTCAGAACCTTGTGATAGCTAGTAGACATTTGGATTACAGGGTGAATAGGTTACATTCTCGTCACATAATATAATCTTTTTGCATTTCTACAAGCAGTGGGGTTTATATCCAATGTGCTGATACCAGTTTTATACACTAAAGATTATAGTGTATAGCTACCGAGGGTATATACTGGTAGCATATAAGTACAGATTTGAACTGTGATCATAATAATATTATTATACCTACTTTTGAGTCTACAATGAAAATACAGAGTGACTTCACTCCTCTGTGAGTCATCAGGTTTCAAAACAGTCACTTTGTCAGTCTCGGAAAGCTGGTAATGGTCGTCACCAGTCCAGTCCATAGTCCAGTCCACGGTCCAGTCCAGAGTCCAGGTTTTGCAGTTACCCGGATAGTATACGGATATTGAACGGGACGTGCATAGCAACGTGTTTAGGGCGTGATTTCTCGAATTTAATACTTTCAGCGCAAGCGCACAAAACAGTTCATAACTTCAAAACTACTCATGCGAGCGCTTTCAAACTTGCTACACTATTAGTTCAAAGGTCACATTAGCAATCTGCATCGCGATCGCAATTTTTTTGAAAAATCCCATACGGAGGGTTTTGTCAAATCCGGTCACATATATTAAGCATAGGCGTAGGAACATGTATAAGGTTGGAGGGGCCAAAGTTAGCAGCACATGAAGCGCGCACGATTGTTTGAACACACCCACATTTCCTTCTAACCACGCCCTTTTTGCATCAACGAGGCTGTGTTATAAGTGAGGCAAGAGGTTTCCTGGCTGTAGAACAAGCAGTAAGTCAAGTAGAGCATAGTTTCATAAGTTAAGAGTAAAAGTAATTCACAGAGTACATCAGTGTGAAATGTATGTACATCCGTACAGCCGGAAATATTGGCGGGAATTAAAGTTGGCGGTTGAGCACTGGTGTGTAGCAGTGAATTCTTAAAGGTAGTACTTGGTTTTTTCCAGTGTGGTCAGTACACAATAAGTTAAATTACTATTCATTTTTAATATTATGACCTTTTTTAGGGGAGAGTGGATGCACTATGAATGTTCATTCTCTCAAGCATTTGACCACATGTGTTCGAAACTGGGGTCCGCTATGGGCGTACTCATGCTTCACGTTTGAGTCTTTCAATGGACAATTGAAGGAACGGTTTCATGGCACCAAAAGTATGAATCTTCAGGTATAATGGTGTTCGTCTATATCTGCTCTACTTAATTGGAGTTTTTTCTTTATTAGCTGGCATTTTCATTCATGCTCATGCAAATATTGCCCCGACCACCACAAGAAACATCCAGGTTGGTGCTCTAAATTTAATTTTATGCATGGATAGCTAGACTAAGTGTTACTAATACAGTATTAGGTTTCTATTGTAATCATCCAGGATTAAGCTGTCCGACTGTTACGTTGAGGGAAAGCTCTATACAACAACTATCAACAGTGACATCAGAGGGATTCTGAATGAGAAATATGGATGTGAATTTGCTCCAACAACGGCATCCCGCTTCCTCAGAGCTTCCATAGGCAAAACGACGTACTACTCACAGTGGTACAGGAGACTGAATACAAGGAATAGCTACACGGTTTGCTACCAGGACGAAAGTGGCGGTCGCAAATTTGGGTTAGTGCAGTACTTTTTGAGTCTTCAGAACACAACCGTGGCAGTCATCGCTCCACTCACAGCAACTACGGATTATTGCTATCCGATACAGCTTCATGAGGTGCAGCATTGCATCATTTCCGTCAAAAGAGAGGCTCTGATGACAATAGTACCAGTGTCATCTTTGTTGTTTAAGTGTGTGTACGTGGATTCATGTGATCCTGATATCAAGTATGTAGCTGTACCTCCTTATGTGCAGATTTATGATGATTAAAACTTTACCATACAACATAAAAAAATTAATATAATATTGCTGACTTAAAGCTAAGTGACTACATCTGCATGAGCTATATATTACGCTAGAGCTAACGTTAGCATGCGTATAAAGATCATGCATACTATCCATCAGCCATCATAAAGTTGTCCTATCGGACCGTCGATCGATGTCCTGGAGGAGAGAATGATGTCATATAAATTTAATATGAAGTAAAAATGGTATTATTTTGACTTACTATTCTCTATCCACGGGCAAAGAAAAGGTGAGATACACTGTCAAGTACGTGTGGTACGCGGGTGTCGATCTCGATTACCACGCGTCGCGTGGGAGGAGCGTAGATTGGTGTGCCAAAAGCGCGCGTACGCGAAGCACACACAAGTGCGTTGTTTGATCACGCACCGCGCGTACCCTACGCGAACATTTCCACCCGGGTAATTATTATGCTAGCCTGGTGCTCAGACGTGTGGAGTCAGCACACTAGTGTGTGTTGATCACATAATATTTTTGGGTTACCATGCACTCCGGGGTTCCGGGGTCCTCGTCCCGTAACCTGGAATCAAAGGTTGATCAATATTAGTACAATAAGCAGAGAAAAAAGTTGGTTAACCTTTGTTGCTGACAGGAGTGTGTCATGAATATACCGATTGTGCACCATTAAATTTCTTATGTTGATATTGATTACGATACATGCACACACTTTTCTCCAGCAACCATTAAAGCAAGTCATTACATCTCACGTTAACCATTCAACTATCATACCAACAATACTTGAATAATCATATTGATACTATTATTATTTTAATACTTTCCAATCTTCACTCTGAAATGAAAAAAATTCTTGTTAATGTCATAATATTATCACGGTATGATGACTCGCTATCAGGTGTGTGGTACTATAAGTAATGTACATGCCCCTCTTCATATCATACAAGAACTGGACAGTATGCAGTATCATTGATAAAAAAAGAAGGGCAACAAGTATAAAAAACAATTAAAATTGAAAGGTGAAGTAGGGATGACAGTGCTAAAAAGTACACAAACAAGATTTGTAGGGATAATGTATCACATCCACTATACATCCCTACGCTTGCTAAGGGGACAGCATAAATTTAATTTCTCCCACATGCATAGAATTGAGTATCCCCCTTCACAAATCATAAACATTCAATGACCTAACTATAGGCTCCCCGAGTGGTATGGGGATGAGCTAGGCTATAGAGGAGAATTCTCCGACAAGCATAAAGTCAAGAACACTTCAAAGGGTATTCTAGCACTAACAGGTTGATGCACATCAATAGGTGCCAACTTCGAATTAAGGTCATTGCTATCAATGTGGGTATTCTTTGATCATGATAAACGAGAAAAGCAAGCGTAGGGATGTATAGTGGATGTGATACATTATCCCTACAAATCTTGTTTGTGTACTTTTTAGCACTGTCATCCCTACTTCACCCTTCAATTTTAATTGTTTTTTATACTTGTATACAACAAATGTATAGGGCCATGGGTGGGACATTCTAAGTTTTGTGCGGAAAACTTTTGCAGGTGGCTCTCAAACAGCGAAAGTTATGAAAATCCCATATCCACCCCCCCCCCCCCAAAGTTTCCCACTGTACAGTATGTGAGATTCTAATCATACACGCGTATGTTGATGTATTAATTTCTGCAGAAACCCTCACTAGTGGATTCAACTGAAGATTTCTCTCGTGATACTAGTGTGGAGCCAGAATTCCTAATATCTAATGAGGTCTGTGATACTCTTAATGGTGAAGTATGTTACGATCATCGATCTGCTTCATTTGAAATGTCAGATTTTAATGATGATGATCATTTATATGATGGTGATACTTCTTTTGTCAGTGAAGTGTCATCAGGTTCTTTGTATTTGCCAACTCCACAGAAGTTAGCTAAACAGAGTCTTCCTATAGTTCCTATGCCCAAAAAGATTTGTTTTATGGATTTGACTTGTTTAGGTAATTTCATTCAAATTTGGAAATGCACTACTGGGTGTGACGGCAAGATAGTGCCTATATCAGTTGAGAGTATTGGTCTAGGGGGTACGATTAATGTGCGTTATACTTGTAGTGAATGTGTGATGAAGTATGCACAATTAGAAGCAAGCTCAAAGTATGACGGGGTTGGTTCCATGACTGAAATTGGTATGGCTGTACAGGTTGCTTTTATAATTGCAGGCTGTACTCACTACCTACTTTAAAACGCTCAAAAGTGCATTAGGAATTGACGCGGTTTGCCCTCAGATATTTCAATATACCATTAAGATGATGTATCCCGTGGTAAAAGGGATGTTGAATGCTATGTGTGATGAGGCAAAGAAAGAAATACGCAGTATGGACCAGACACAGCTTGGTTCATGGACACGTGCTGTTACTTGTGCAGATGGTGTTTGGATGACACGAGGATTCCATTCAAAAAATGCTACGTTTAGTATCAGAAATTATTTTAATGGAGCTTTGATCTATTATATATATGCATCTCTGTCAGCATGGTAGAGATAATATTAAGAGCTCTACCGTGGTACGTCAAAGGGTGCTGAGGGGTATGCAGCTAAATGTACATTTGGAGAAGCAAAAAAAGAGGGCATAGGCATTGAGGATCATTGGCAAGATGCTGATTCTTCGTCCTCGAATGCTATAAGGGATCATTTTCCTGCTGCAAAGGTGATGATTTGTGGGGGGGCATGCTGGACGTGCACACAAAAACAGCTGGAGAAGCTTGCAAAATGAGATCATTTTCTGAAGATTTTACTAGGAAACATACATTGTGAAAAGTTCCCTACAGTGAATGAAGTTGCCTGTTGTTGCCCAAATAGGCATTCTCCAGGTGGTGGCTCTATGTCAGATGCTTTTAATGCACAAGCACGTAACAATTTTTCATCAATATTATCAGAGTCAGAATCAGCAGAAAGATTTGTAGAGAGGCTTTTTGTGTTAGCAAGGCATGCACGCAATGAGCATGAGTGGGGGAATGGTGGGCGATGTGGCTTTCATCCACTCAAAGTTTGTAAATTGTGGAAAGTGTAAAAACACCGATAAACTAGAATGCAAAGGAAACCCGTATTCAACCAAATCAGTGCTCTCCTGCCGTTTGCATTCTCTTGCATATGAAATAGAACTCAATGACAGAGCTTCCATGGCTAACGATTTGGTCCACCCTGTCCTCAAGCGAGGACATTCCAATTGGCTTGAAGCCTCACATAGTGTGCTGATTAGGTTTAGACCAAAGCATATCTATTTAGAGAGACTTCATTATGAAGCCTCTACTAACCTTGGCCTCTTGCAATCAAATATGACATACATGTATGAAAAGAGGGGACCAACATATCACTGGGTGCCTGAATTATACAGGCAGCTGAAGCTACCTCTCTATGAGGGCCTCCAGGAGCATTTGGAGATGCAAAATAGAAAGAGAAAAGAGCACTTAGACTTCAGCAAACAGAACAGCAAAAAAGCGAAGGATTCAATTAAAGAAGATGAGAACGATTGATGCACAATATCGCAAAGACTGGTCTAAAAAACATGGAGAAGATACTTATGGTGATGTCAGTGAAAATTTGTTGGTAAACACCAATGCAAGAAACTGTGCTAAAGGTAGTGGATCAAGATGCAAATGTGGGTCTACAACTCATAAGCGTACTTCACATAAGGAATGCTCATTAAATAAAACTAAAGTATCAGCATTAGCTGTACCGAGTGACCTTTCTGATGGGGGCTGTGCTGTAGACAGTTCTTCACTTAAGGGATGTACAGGCATGTCAACTCCTATGATAAAAAAAGATGAAGATCCCGGAATCAGAGTACAGAAATCTGAATTTGTAGTTGGGGATTATGTCTGTATTCATTGAAAAAGCCTTAATAAACAATATATTCCTTGCCGTATAGTACAGGTATTAGGAGAAAAATTCCAGCTCTATTGCTCCAGAGGTATTATTAGGGGTAATTTTTCCCGCAGTGACCTAATATCTTTAGATACTCATAGTGACTGGTCTATTTCGTTGAATGACTGGCGAACAGCTGCTCAGGTTTCGCTTCGTGATATTTGTACTGATCGTCTAGAACCATGTGGTTGTGTCCTTGGTGCGTGTAGCACAGGTGATGTACCAGTGATTGTCAAATCGACTTCTGATGTAGTGACAGAGAATTGCAACTGGGTATGCAATTTACTATATAATCTGACGTTTGTAAACAGAGGAGGTGCTTTCTGCTTCTGGGTGGCTCTCTGATGCAGTTATCGAAGCTGCTCAATTGCTTCTATTACAGCAATTTCCTCACATGGGTGGCCTGCAAGCACCCATACTTCAGCAAGGTCAGGCATTCCAAGTTCATAGAGGAGAGTTTGTGCAGAACATTCATGTTAGGGATAGTCACTGGTGCACCATTTCCAATCTTGGTTGTAATGATGGAGTAGTGAATGTCTATGATAGCTTGTGTCCTATTACTGCCAATACAATCAGATTGATAGCAAGCCTTATATTTTCTTCTGCCTCACAGCTTATAATCCAACTGATGGACGTTGGGCTTCAGTCCAATGGCTCTGACTGTGGCGTCCTAGCTATAGCATTTGCATACGATATTTGTGCTGGTGATGATCCATGTAAAGCTAAATATGATTACAAGTTAATCAGGCCCCATTTGGCCAAATGCTTGGAGAGCTGTACCATATCACGCTTTCCATTGTTGGGTGAAGCAGAGGTGTTAAGCACATCCAGGTAGTAGACCTACATTGTTGTCGCATGCCAGAGGAAGCAGGAGACACTATGGCAGAATGTGATGCATCCAAAATATGGTATCATAGACATTGCCAGGATATTCCTAGTATGCCAGCTAAAACATGACAAATTCTTATCAGAGGGAAAAATGATCATTACTTTGTGTGTAAGTTTCGCATTATGGCCTCCAACCCTGTCCTGATCCCAAATTCCAAGGGTGTAGATTTGGCGGAGGGGGGGGGGGGCACATTGTGATCTCTGCTTGGAACCTTGTCTTGATCCCTCCAAATTCCTGTGGTAGTCACATGACTGAGCTTCAACCTCATTGCAATCCTCAAATTCATTTCCTGGCCCAAGGATTGGATCTGTATACACCTTATAGTCATAATGTGCTCTGTGTAGCCACATATATAATACCACTAAGTCATGCCCCCAATAGAAATAATCTGTATGAAATTTTTAGTACACATACTTGTAAAGGAGTACAAACTAGTGATCAGCCATCAACAACATTGTATCTGAGGCTACCAGTCTTGTAATGAAACCTGGGAACATGCGATCAGAAAACTCACCCTTGACAGGGAAGAAATCGTGTTGCTGATATTTTGTGCTAGAGAGGTAGACGCATTGGCTAAGGCAGCACTGTACCATGGCATCGTTCAGACAAATTTAACGAACACATGGCTAAGCTAGCACAGTGGCTATTGAGTGAGCCAGCCTAGAACTTATGGGGCTATATTAGTGTCATAATTATGGAGGGTGTAGGTAGTCATTTTGTGGAGGGGTATTCATCTTATTTGGGGAGAGGTAGAAATTTCTTCTAGTTTTACAGTTAGTAATCTATCTGCATTATGTGAGATGGCTAAAAGTCCAGATCTATCACTGGAAGCTACACAGAGCTCTGGTAAGCATCAGAATAAACCAGCTTAAATTAGTGAACTTGCTGTACACACATACATGCACACACTTCTAGTTCTGGTGTTGTACCATAAATATTTTGCCCTTTTAATCATTCAATATAGAAAACTATTTTGTAGCCTTGAGCAGCTATGAAATATTTCAACAATAAAAATTTCCAGATTTCCAGTATAATATCCTGGGAGAAGTGTCAAGTGGAATACATTACACAATTCCTTGTGTGGAATATTGAAATATTGGGCAAAGCGTAACCTTGTTTTCATTGAAGTGATGTATTGGTATAAAATTATTCCAAGATCTCGCTCTTTTTTAAGCAGAACACTGCACCTACCATGTTTTACGTACTTACAAAGTCTACCGACTCTATTATATTTGCTACCAAGCCTTGGTTATTAAGTACTATCGTATTTCCCGCTATTAAGCACATGCATTTATATCTCCACAGGAAGAAAACTTGCACTTAATAGCAAAGTGCGCCTATTAGCGAGATGCACATAATAAACAATAGCTGCATCCAAGGATGTGTGTGCGTTCTCGGTATCATTTAAGGGGTACGATTGATTGGGTCAATCGCACAATCGTTTGCGTTGCTGCAGTCCGCCCAGCTTGAAATGTCGCTCATCACTTGAAGAGTATGAGAATCGACAGTAGCCATTGTAATTCAAGTAAGGCTGGAACCCTGGGCTAGCAAGAATTTAGAAAGCTACTAATATCGAGGTCAAGGGTCACATATGCACTTATATGCGAAATGCGCCAAACAGTGAGTGCTTATAGATCAGAAAAATGGCATGCTCTTAATAATGAATATGCGCTTATAAGCGATATGCGCCTAATAGCGAGAAAATACGGCATTCCATATCATACTTCCCATGGAGTAAAGTATTCGATATGAAGATATCACACTTCTCCCAGTGGGGCACTTGAGCCAATCACAGTAGAGATCATAGCAACAGCAAGTGTAAAGTACACTTGGATATACATTTTTGCTAAAGTACCTGTCAACTTGCACGATGTTAGTAGCCTAAAATTTCTTATTGTCAAAACAAGTACAGAGGGGTAGGAAGCAATTTAAAAAAGTGGGGGGGGGGGGGGGGGGGGGGGGAGGGGGGGGCACACAAACCAATGCAGAATAGGTTGGGGCTGAATGCCCATGCTGCATGCAGCTCTCCTAGGGGGGTCTGGGGGCATGCTCCCCCAGAAAATTGAGATTTTAGGTATTACCAGATGCTTTCTGAGGCATTTAGGGGACTAAAATTTGAATCAGTTATTCCTGTGTAATTAGGCTCGTTCAGGCAGTAAGAAATTTTACTTCAACAATGCATGGTACAAAATACACAATGAATTCCTAGTTAGTATAAGAAAGTTCAGACTCAAAAAGTGGAGGGGCTATGTCCCCCCTCCTGGGGCAATCGCCCCCCCTGCTCCTACCCCTCTGAAGTATGTTTGATATCACAATAATGGGATAACGTGGCATGAGCTACTAACAGTCCATGCTCAGAAAATCTAAACGGTATCCTGCATGTCAAGATACAGTGCCCATGCACGGGTGAAAGTTCTTGAGCAAGCCCCACCCCTCACTGCAGGCCAACATCAACTGCTAGAAATCATCACTATGAAGCGTGCGATGATGACGTTCTCACTCTGCTCAAACAGCGAATCTGCCAAACTACTAACAGGCTAGGCATAACAAAGAACAGACCTCGCCTCTCGCTTCGTTCAAGCTTGGTGGTCTGAGCGCCACTGTTAGGTGCTTAGGGCTTTGCACCAATAGTTCAACTATGGCTGGAGGCTACTCTTTTTTGTGCACACGGCCCTACAATTCTGACCAATCCTGAACTTTGTAGAAGCGAAGCCGTACAGACTTTCTCTGCCCACGCAACGGCGCCGCGCGTTCATAGCATATCCATGACATTTAGCAATCGCTACTAGCAACTCAACGCGTCTCCATGCCATCCAGGTTTGGACACGGAATATATAAGAAAATTATCGTTCTGAAAAATATTTTTCGTTGTATACCTAGAACATCTGCATGTGATGTCATTACCCCGTTGTCAGAGATGCCTTGTGGAGCAGTGGTCATCCATGTGTTTAAGCCCTTGTAATTAATTATACAAGCATACATTCATGATCGTTGAAAATCAGCCATTGACAGGCACTTTAGCAAAATGTATTATTATTATTATGGATCGCTTATTTCTGGCAACGCCTAGAAACCGATACAAACTTCCCTTCCGCATGGCAAGACTGTCTTGTGGTATAAATGTGGATTACTATAGTGCTAATTTGCTAAAATTGGTACCGGCTAAACGTACTGTACCAGAAAATAGGTTATATTGGCCCTAATGTATGTACATGGCTGTGATAAAGCATAGTATTCCATTACGTAAGCATGGTGTTACTTAGACCTGTGTGCTATAGAATACAATAATGATTTTCCTCGGAGAAAAAAAAAATCAATTCTGAGAAAGCTCAGCATGACAGTACACTGTACAATGTCACGTGTTTAAACCACTTGTTCATCCTTATTTTATAGCTTGTGAAAAGATGTTTCAAGAACTAAAGGAAGACATAAAAGCCCTCAAAAGTGATGTGAGCGTTATTAAGAAAGGGTCTGGACATTCAGACACTGACGAAATTGAAATTTTATTTTGAAGCTTGGAAAGCAGTGCGAGCGCTAGCCAACCTCATGTGAGCCCATTCCAGCAGCCTGCTTTGTTATCACCACCACCAGCCGTGGCTTCTGCTACTGTAACAGCTCCTGGCCCAATATTTCACCCACGAGTTAATAGTGTCCCTCCGATTTACTTGGAGCCTTCTCTGGCCGATGCATCTCTTGGGTTACCGGCATCGAAAGCACAGCAAATACGAGGTGACCTTCAACACCTCCCTCAACAGTCGCCATTCTCATACCAACCACCATTTCAGGCTACGTCTGATGAAGCTTCGATAGCTAGTGCATATCACTCATCATCCGCTGGTTCTGGTTTTCAATCACCACCACTGTTATCACCCCCATCCCATTCCCAGCCATCATTAAATTTTAACATGGGATCACTGCAGTCACAGGCTCAGGCACCATCACACCAAGCACCTTTGCCAGTCCCAAGCTACATTACATGCCCACCAAGTCAGCGGAGAGTGTGATAAGGACGTATTCACAATATTTAAATGACGAAAATATTGGTAGATTGGCGACGAAGTTGGCAAGGTTTACCTACTTTGGAGAGGACGTTTTAGCACAGTCGTCTATTTCTGGTGGGGCAGGTAAGCACCCACTCAATCCAAAAGTACTAATGGAGATGAAACATTTGTTGAAAGCCCAATTTCCAAACGAGTCACCTACCGAGTTCGAAACAAAGTGGGCAAAACGTGCTGAGTCTATTACCCGAGTCTGCAAATATGTATAATTATAGTACAAAGTGACTTTGTTGTTAGGTGATTAACAACGCTGATCCTACCCTTCAGTACTAAATAGAATATTTATAGCCTTTAAGAAATTAGACAGATGAATGAACTTACATAATTATATCATGTAATTTTGTCATGGAAAGTTGTGAAAAAATCCCCTGAAACATTGCTGAAAATGAGATTTAAATTATTAATTATTGGAGCTCTGGGGAGCAGCTTGTCAAAATTTTAACATGGGGCAGCAAATTGTAAAGTTTTAGCTCATGATATTATGCATGCACACTGTAAAAATGACTACTAGTGAGTCAGGATAGATATATTATGCCGGCATAATAGGTGTGTAAGCATTTGAGAATTATGCTAGCATTATAGGCATCAACCGGGATAACAGAGAATTTTAGGGCATACAAATGAAAGTAGCTTATAGCTGTCAACATGTCATTGAGTAAATTGACTTTTGTCACAACACGTAGACTACATATTGTGGACTGGGAAAGGATTGATCAGTCAGCTAGACGGATGGCAGAGAATTGGTTACATTATGAGGGAGGTGCTTGACGATGTTCATAGTGCAATGAGAGATGGCGATATCGTGAAAGTTGAGTTTGCATGGATCAAGTTTTTGCCGAGTTTCCGACGATCAGGAATTGGCTATTATCTGGGATAAACATGGAGAATGGTTACGTGAAAGTCATTGCATCATCAAGCAAAATTATGTAACCCAATCAACCTAATAATGAATTAATGACACTACACAAAATTGAAATTAAATTGCTGATTGAACCACAATAGCCACTTGTCATTGATTCATAATAATGCAAATTAGATTGCTAATTGAACCACTTCTCATTGATTCAGAATAATGAAAAAAATGCTTATTATGCAAACACTAGTAGTACATACCACAGTCACACATATGCATGGTCCGTTTCGTGAGGTAGTTTAGTAAGTGGTGGTGGAATTTCAACTGGATGTTATGGTAAGTGAGCCTTACTGATCAAGCTCCATAGGTACGTATGAAGAGTATTACGGCCAGTAGTATGTCCAGCCAACGATTCGGCTCGTTTAGCTCGCATATGTCGAGGATTCCTAGATGCTTTGGTAGATGGTTCATTGAATCCAGGCTTGAGTAAGGAAGATCTGAATCATTTCTCTTGGTGAATTCAGGCAGGCATGTCTCCAAGCATACAGAACATTTTTCCCTGTGAAGTCTTTACCCACAGAATCCCTGAAAACACTGAAAAAACAGTTGATGTCGTCTGTTGTACTTGAACGAGGGTGTTCCACTGGAAAATGATGACTGACAATGAAGCAACTTTGCCACTCATGGGACTCGATGTTCGCAATGAGTACATTTAAAATTTCCCTGGTGAAACCTCATATTCTGCTAACATCTCTATAACAAAATAATAACCAAAATAAATTATTACAAGCTTAATACGGGTTCATGACAAAATCACTTTAAAATTAAACTATGTAGATATTACAATACAATACTTCTAAAACATGTCCATCTTCTTGCTCACATACTGGAAGATGATGTATGATGATGGTGTGTGTCTCTGGTACATACAGGTGATATCTGAAAGGTACTCCAACTATGTCATGGTAGTGCCCAATATAACTAAATTCTAGCTTAGCAAGAACTGATCTCAGTTTGTCCGCTGTACAGGGTTTCTTTCGGGGGGTGGGGGGTGGGTTTGATCATTTTCATCTGAGAAAAGCTTCATTCAACAGATGCAGTTCCAACAGGAATTGAAAGACAGACAGCTAAAATGTTTAAGTGAGGAAACATGGTTATGAGGATTTCATTTGTCATCAATTCCTGTATCTGTGACTTTGCATCTTCTTTTTCCTGTTTGGTGAGGTATTGTCGGAATGTCTTCCACTCACTGCAAACATCAACGGAGATAAGGGCTGGTTCGGAACATTCTTCACTGTCTAGTGTGTCTGCTAGTCTGTCCACTCCATAATGTTCAATCAATACTTTCAATGAATCTTCTCCACAATCCTTAAATTTAGGTGATTCAAGACTAGGAACTTTCTTTGGATGAAAGCAGACACCACATCTTGGGAAGTGAAACGACTGGAAATGTTGTCTTTCAAAGTAGAGATGAAAGGATTCCCCAGTCTTCTGGAAAGATTCAATATCAGGCATGGTGATCTTAATATCAGCGACTTCCTCCAGACGTTCCTTGATGTCTAGCAACTCCAGTACCCAGTTAGCAGCAGGTAATGGCGCATCATCAACAAGATAGGATATGATTGTTAAGTCAAGCTTCTCTACTTGAAGGATTTTGCTCAGTTTAGCAACTTGAGGCAAGGCATAATCGAAAAGAAACAGCTGAAACTGTTGACCGTTTGCTCAAAGCTTTACTTATCCCCAGTGCCTCTGGCTCATGGGTCTTCATAGATGTTGTTGAGTGCAAGCACTATTGCACTGTAGTTATCTTTCACTGCTTTTACACATCGTTCGTGAGCCAACCAGCGAGTGTCAGATGGCTTGATGATTTTTAACTCTGGCATGTTGAGTACACGTTGGACCTCCTTTAAACATTCAGCTCTTTTAGGGGAGTAGTGGAAGAACTTTCACAGAGATGTCAGTGTAGTGTAGACATGCTTGATTCCACTGGTACGGTTAGCAGCTTGGATACATGCTCTCGATCGATGAAAGAGACAGCAATGGCTTCATTTCAAGATTAGTAGTGTGTAGTTCTAGCGATAGTTCTTAAAACTCGACTGACTCTTCACCGATCTCAGTAGGCTATCCACTATGCATGCTTCTTGGCTTTACTTTGTACTAAATCTGCTGATCTGGCATGCACGTGGTACTATTACGTAATACCGTGCAATCTGTATACGTGTATAGTGCATTCTTGTGGCTACATAGTATAGTGCCACTTGCTTATATACATGACAGCTTGCAAATTTGCAACATGCAGACTAGCTAGCTATTGCTATTGCGCCGAGGGTTTTGCACTCTAGTGCTTCATTATATTAGGCACCTGTCTCACTGACTATTCTCATGTACGCTAGGCTAGGACATACATCTGCTGGCTAGGTGGTGTTGTAAGTGTCATAAGTGAATTGACACATTTGAATGGGGAGTATACCTCCTTAGATGTCATGCATGCACCCTCTCCTAGTCTCGTATCCAGCACCACTACACCTAAACATTACATTATTTGATGAGCTCAAAATTTCAAACACTAGGATAACCACTTGCAGTTATATAAATGTAGCAATATCTGTTTATTTAAGTTAATTAACCCTTTAGGGCCTAGAGCGGATATATCCGCGCGCGTTAATTGACGAGAGCGGATATATCCGCACACCTGACATTATCGCACCTTTCACCGAGACAACCCTTACCGAACGGCGGCGCTATCAAGTCCTTGATCGTTCGTGATGTCACTGAAGCTATAGCGGGCGATCTGCAGCTGCGCGCTACACTCAGGTCAAGTGTTTGGTCGCGTTGTGGTAACCTTTGAGTGGCTGCAAAGAGCATGGCAACAAGAGGGAGAATCCCACTAAGTAGAGTGCTGGAGGAGCTTGATGCTTCAGCTGGCCCAGTTGCTGATGGTAGTGATGATGACTTGGGAATGGACAGTGACTATTACAATAGCTCAGGAGAAGGTATATTTTTGATAATATAATATTGAGCCAAATATTCATTCACATTAGTAGTGAAAAAATTTCTAAATTCCTATGCAGAATACGATGACTTGGATCTTGATCAACCACCAGCATCTCCAGAACCCAATCTATCCTGTGAGAGCCTGCAGTGCACGATTACAAAGAATGACTAATATTAGACTCAATACACTCTAAAGCAAATCTGATATGCATAATCATAAGGGGGGGGGAGTTCGAAGGTAGATGTGTCCAGAAACACTGAAGTGCATGGCAAGCAGAATCAATTTTTGTGCATGTCACAAGTAAATAAAAATAATACATCATTGCCTGATACCTGACTGGGTTGGATGTGAGACAGAAATGTGTGTGCGTGTGTGCGTGTGTGTGTGTGTGTGTGTGTGTGTGTGCACGCGTGTGCATGTGCATGCATGTGTGGGGACCATGAACATACATGTACATGTAGCATACATGACAGGGAAATATAATATTGTACGTTACTCAGCACTTACAGTGCCATAGTAGTAGAAAGAAGATAAATCCATACCGTGTCCACACCATAAGATCCATCCAGCAATGCCAGAGGGAGTATGTGTGTGTGTGTGTGTGTACATGTGTGTGTGCGTGCATGTGCAAAGACCATGGACATACATGTAGAAAGAAGATAAATCCATACTGTGTGTATAGTCCACACCATAAGAACCATCCAGCAATGCCAGAGGGAGTATATATGTGTACGTGTGTGTGTGTGTGCGTGTGTGTGTGTATGTATGTATGTGTATGTGTGTGTGTGTGTGTGTGTGTGTGTGTGTGTGTGTGTGTGTGTGTGTGTGTGTGTGTGTGTGTGTGTATGTGTGTGTGTGCGTGTGCATGCATATGCAGAGACCATGGACATACATGTAGAAAGAAGATAAATCCATACTGTGTGTATAGTCCACACCATAAGAACCATCCAGCAATGCCAGAGGGAGTATGTGTACGTGTGTGTGTACATGTATGTATGCAGGGATATATTAGATCATCGAAAATACATAATACCATACTTTGCTACACAGCCCAAGTGGTTCAGATTCTGATTCCGATTCCACTCCCCAACCTTCCAGTGGATCAGCACCTAATACAATCAGTAAGAACATAAATTGATATAGACAAGAAATGTTACATTTTATTGCAGAATGGTCAAACCAAGCACACCCTGTTATCATCGATCCCTTTACTGAGTAGCCCGGCCCTATAGTACCACTCCCCGGTGACCCTCTTGGCCTATTTTCGCTCTTTTTTGACGATAATCTAGTGGGTCTAATTGTTAACGAGACGAACCGGTACGCAAAACAGACACTGCAGGGTACCAACAAGGTGTGGGAAACAGATGCCGATGAGATCAGAGCATATATGGGTTTCATGATACTCATGGGCATCAACAAGCTCCCAGAGATACGCGACTACTGGTCTGTGGATCCCACCTTCAGGTATGCCCCCATTGCGGACAGGATAACTCGTGACAGGTTTGAGGAGATCACGCGTTACCTTCATTTCGTTGATAATGACTCGCTACCATCAAGAGGTGAAGAAGGCTTCTCTCGGCTGCAGAAGGTGGACCCTGTGATAGCAGCTCTGAAGAATAACTTTCAGGCAGCGTACTATCCCCACTGTGAAGTGAGCATTGATGAGGCAATGATCCCTTTCAAAGGTCGATCATCAATGAAACAATATCTCCCTCTCAAACCTGTCAAGCGAGGATTCAAGGTGTGGGCAATGGCAGACGCGTCGAATGGATACATGTACGATTTCAACGTGTACACAGGAGCAACGGGAGAGCGTGAGACTGGTCTAGGGGAGAAGGTAGTGCTCACGTTGGCAGAGTCCATCAAAGGAAGGAATCATCAGTTGTATTTTGACAACTATTTCACCTCCATTAGCCTTCTCACCAAGCTGCTCTCTCAACAGACCTACGCATGTGGTACCATCAGAACCAACCGGAAGCAGTATCCTTCTGAGATCAACACAGAGGCTCAGAAATTCAAGCGTGGTGAATGCACCTTCCGTCAGTGTGGGAATGTCGTAGCAACAGCATGGAAGGACAACAAGGTGGTGAATGTTGCATCCACACTTGCAAGCCCCGACGACATGACCACAGTCGACCGACGACAGAAGGATGGCACTCGAGTTTCGTTCACTTGCCCTAGGTGTATCCAGCTGTGCAACGAGCACATGGGCGGTGTTGACGAGGGAGATCAGCTCAGAGGATACTACCAGGTCCGCCTCAAGTGTACTAAGAACTATAAGTACATCTTTTGGTTCATGTTTGATGTGTCAGTAACAAATTCTTTCATTCTAACAAAGTTCGATGTTGTGACTGGCACTCCAATGACGCTGAAACAGTTTAGAGTGAAACTTGCTGAGCAGCTCATTGGAAACTACTGTAGTAGGAAAAGAGCTGGTCGCCCACGTAAACGCCCCTCCCCACCACACGCCCCTATCAGTACAACACACTTACCGACACACTCAAAGAGTACACGCTGTGTCTACTGCAGGGATCATCGCACTCCTCCACGACGAAAAGAGTCTGTGTGGATCTGCACAGCTTGCGAGGGTCATCCTTCCCTTTATCTCACTGGAAGACAAGATGGCAGTGACTGTTTTAGACTGTGGCATGGCCTCTAATGCATGCACATAGCCTATTTATTTATGTTATGAGGTTATTGCCTCGCTCTCACTCTCTCTTTTGCTCTCTCCCTTTCTTGACCCCCCCCCCCCCAAATTAATAACATTTCAAGTATCGCTCCCGAAGAGGGGCCTCCCCACTCAATATTGAATCGGCTTGTGTAAGAATACAAAAGTCGTCTTTGTAAGCTTGGCGCTTGGAGCAGCGAGTTCTCTAGAGGCTAAGCGCCACTGGCACTTATTCTAAAAGCTTCAGAGAACGAGCCGCTCCAAGCGCAAAGCTTACAAAGCTCATTAGTATTGAAAATTATCCATGTTACTGTATATGAAGACTTACTTAGTCTGGGAGAGTGCTGATTCGCGATCCATCTCCACCAAAAGGTACTCCTGGCTTAGCACGATCACGGTGCTTCGTAAATATCTCCTCCTTATCCGTTCTTTTTTAGAAATAACGTCCTACCGTAAAAGTTCTAATTACAGCGCCAAAAAAAATAATTCTAACCTTCACGTGGCGCTTATATTAGAACTTAAAAAATTGCGTTAAGTAGCCAGTGGCGCTTAGATTAGGGCGGCACTTACTAATTAGAACGAGCTAGCTGTGCTTAGAATCGCGCCGTACCTGTACTTACCGGTTAGATATGCCGGGTGATTTTGAAGTCAGCTTTTATGTTGTGGTACGTAGCTTTCATGAGTACCAAGCTATTTGGACTCCTACAGTCGGAAAAGCACTAGCACTACTAGCAACACAGCGGGAGCACAGTAATCCCTATGCAGTGGCGGTTACGACGTTCTAATTATAAGCGCCAGTTTTAATATTTCTGACTGGAGGTTGGCGCTATATTTAGAACAGAAAAAATATGCCAAGTGGCGCTTAAATTAGAGTGGCGCTGTAATTAGAACTTTTACGGTAACTAACACCAGTCAACTCGTACGCCATGAATAGCTTTCAGCAAAAATTAATCTCGGCCCCACCCCTTACACGCGTGTGCGAATGTCGGCCCTAAAGGGTTAATAATGGAACTTTCTTTATCGGAATAATTATTATGGTATAATTTTTGCAGACAAAACATGTGAAACGTACTTTGTTAGGTGATACGTGTAAAACACAGCTTCATCGGTGTCGCTTGAAGTACCGCCGCCGCTTCCACCATCGTCAGCGCAAGTAGGGATCAGCAAAAGCAGGAATAATGCTATGAAAGTAACAGGTAGAGATTTCATTCTCGCTTCAAAGTAAACGATAGCCGGTGTCCTCGATAAGTCCATCTTGATCTCGAAAGCGTCTGTACGCACGGTTCATTTAATCATATCTGTACGCACGGTTCATTTAATCATACAATATTACGTTTACCCGTATGTAGATGTAGGTGGGGCATAGAATTTTCGATCAAATAGATGGCTGCAGGTGTGGCCAGCCAGCCAGGGCTGGAGTTGTGATATGCGCATGCGCATATGTGTGTGAATTGGCGTCATTGACGCTTTGAGGGTCAGGCTGGACAACTACTGATGTGCCGTGTTCTAGTGCAAACAGCAGATAGAGGAAAGTAGAGGACTAACTGAATTCCAGGTATTGCATAGAAAATGTGTTTGTGCATGTAGATCTGACCTACAATTTTTTCATTTCGCTTTGTACTTGAGGAAAATCGATATCCAAGGAAGGTACCTTCCCCAATCCTAACTTACCATAGTGTTAAATACTTGAATCAAAACAGCAGACAGACGAAGCCCCACCGCCCATCAACTGTGGTATCATAAGATAGCTACCTACCTATAGAAACTGGTGTTGACCTACAATTTTTTATTTATGACTGTCATAAAAAGAAATTCACAAAAGTATGTTCTTCCATATATACAATACAGTCACTGCATGACAGTTGAGGTGTGACAAAGTGAAATGATCACCTACTTCTTGATATGTAACCGAGAACGTACGGCATGCTTCAACCTGGAAAGTAAATTAAATCAGTAAAATTTAATATCATGCATGATTGAAAATCAGTAATGAATGTCGTTGTTTGGTATACACCAATTTAAATACTTTCCTGGCATAGTTTAACACTAAAATAGTGCAACAACATAGATCAGTGGGAAAATAAACAACAGGAAGCTCATCAGAAAGCCCCACACCCCTCCTCCAACATAATGTTGTGCCCAAAATGCTGCATGAACATACATAGTCACGATGAGTCATGCAATGTTGGAACTGCCCATTTGCATTGTGTCTGGATGACAGCCAGAGAGCTTCTTCGTCACTAAGACCCGCATAAACATGACATGAAATGGTTTCAAATTTGAAACCCTCCATGTTCAGCTCCTGCCATGCTGTGAAACCATGGACACCACCAAGAACTTCATAACGATACACATTCTTAAGTCTCTCCTCAAAGCCTTCCTTGCTCCTGACATCTTTGCATTGTACAGCTAGTGGAGGGATGCCTATTCCACTAGGATCTTCCTTCAACCGCTTCTTTAATGCTATGATGAATACTGGATCAATTCTTCTGAGTAGTCGAGAGGTCGGTTGCTCTACGCAATTTTTTACTTGAATATCCATCAAACCTATTCAATTTAGTATTGGCTCAGAAACTTACATAATATAATTTGTTATAGCCATACTAAGTATACTGAATAATAGCTATAGAGTAATAGCCCTTTGTGCCTGTACTGCCATGGTGGATACGCCATCTCGTTTGCAGTGCTGCCAAAGATTAGGATTTTATAAGCCTAAGGATTATTGAGCCTTCACAGAGGGTAGGAAGCAATTAAGAAGTGTGGGGGGGGGGGGGGGGGGGCATACAAACCAATGCAGAATAGGTTGGGGCCGAAGGCCTCTGCTGCCTGCTGCTCCCCTAGCAGGGTCTGGGGGCATGCTCCCCCAGAAATTTTTGAGATTTTAGGTATTGCCAGATGCTTTCTAGGGCATTTTGGGGACTAAAATTTGAATCAGTTATTTCTGTGTAATTAGGTTCGTTCAGGCAGTAAAAAAATTTACTTCAACAATGCATGGTATAAAATGCACAATGAATTCCTAAATTCAGGGGCGGAGAAATCGGGGGGGGGGGGGGGGCAGGGGGGCCCCCCCCCATTTTATCACATGCCCATACTATAAAATTACAGCAACATAGTTCTGTCATAATTCTAGGTGTTTGCAAAGAGTGCTAATTAAAAATTGCTACTAAAATCAGTCCAAAAACTGGTGCTACATTGCATCAGAAACGCTCTCAGAGAGTTGAAATTTCCAAAATTTTCTGGGGAAGCATGCCCCCAGACCCCCCTAGGTGGGCTGTGGGCATATGCCCACAGCCTAACGGTTGTCACAGTACACGGTCAAAGGTCTGAGCCCCCCACTTTTGCTATCTGTTCTCCGCCCTTGAAATTAGCTAATTAGTATAAGAAAGTTCAGACTCAGAAAGTGGAGGGGCTATGCCCCACTTCCTAGAAAAGTGGGGGGGGGGGGGGGCAATCGCCCACCCTGCCCCCTGCTCCTACCCCTCTGCTTCACTAGCATAATATTATGCAAATTAGGAATATTAGGATTTCATAGCCTTCTACTCCCATAAGGTGCAGTACAGTGTTTTCCGTGAATGTTGGGTACGTTCCTTAGGATTTATTGTCAAAAGATTATGGCAGCCCTGTATTTGTGCATGCTTAATATTGTGAATTTCTACATCTAATGCCAAATGCAGTAGCTATATTATATATACATAGGAAACCCTGCTCACATGTCTAAACAAGGCAGAGGTACATACCAAGTTTTTTGGATGCCACATCTGCCAAGACTCCCTTTTGATCGTTGTGGTCAGTACTTTCTTGTCCTTTTGCTGGTGGGGTTTGATCCATTTTATCTTCTGGGGTTGTTTCATCTTCCTGAATATCGTCTCCACTAGTGCTTGGATCCTCGTTTTCTACAGCTGGCTGACTGACTCCTGGATTTTCTGCGCCTGAGTCCTGTCGTAATTTTTGGAGAATTATTTGCTGCACACGATCAAAGGTAGTGAGAGACTGGAACTTTTCTACAAACTCCACTGCACTTTTGGTAGACTTGAACTCTTTACAGAAGTCATTTTTATACCACTCGGAAGTTTTCGCGACTGACTATGCCCTTTCGATGATCTTCAAATAATATTATAACCTATTCAAGTTAGAGGACATAATACAAATAAAGCAATTAAGTTTCGTACAGGCAGCTAGCTAGCTATATGTAAGTGCCAAGTAGCTATGGATCATAGTTACATAGTGTAGCAGACTTGAGGCTACAGAAGGGCACATACCGTGAAGTCTGGTTAATAAGCGCATGCGCTTATCACTCTCGGTGGTAAGGAAACATGCGCCTATTAGACAATGTGCACTTAATAGAGAGTGAAATTTTAGCCCAGCCCACTGCCAGCACGTTCGAGCCACGCTCGATCACAAAGCTTTCAAGTTATGAACAGTGATTCTTGGAATAAGCTCTGTAATAATTCATGGGAGTATGACTGGAAGCCATCACTGGAAGAAAACCGTGGAAAAATGGCCGACTTCTTCGGCGAGACTCCCTTCTAAGTCAAGGTAAAGAGTCCGAACCCATCTCAGTGGAATATCACGGTGTTGAGTATAGCCAATCTTGTGCTGCTGGCTATCCGAAAATAGGTTGGTAAATTAGTTCTAGCCATATAGAGCATGGAATACTCTTTGATCGAACGGTGAATACTACTGTCGTCTTTATTGGGCGCATGCGCTTATTATCAACAACAGGAAGGAAGCATGTGCTTATTAAAAAATATGCGCTTAATAAGCATGTGCGCTTATTAACCAGACTTTACGGTAGCTACTATTGAATCATAGATTATAATTATATTCCCCTATGGGCTTCATGACTCACCAGTAGTGCATTGTCGGCGGCATCAAGTTTTGCTCCTTTTGAGCAGTGCTCTTCGCCAGTTATAACATCCATTATCACGCCCATTTTCATTGCAGAGAAAGACGACAGCTCTTTGCCGTTGCGAAGGAGAGATTTTTCGATCTTGAACTTCAAAAAACCATTGCCTCTGTCGTGGTGTCCGTGCTACCATGCTCGGCTGCGATCGATCACTCAATCGAGGTGTTGACATGGATATAGTATTATAATATGATTCATGTCTCTGAATTAATAATGGTTGCGACGATACTTGGAACAACAGCATAATAAGATCTGGTTGCCGAAGAATAGCTGCTGCTTGAAGATGCTCCACAGATACATGCATGCAAGGCCAATGCAATGGGCGTATATTCGCGAGCATGGTATAGTGACCCAATGGCCAGGTGATGTGCATGCAAGGATCATGCACCTAGGTCTAGATCTAGCTATCAAAATTAATAAATAATGAGATATTATTCATTAATTGTTTTTCTAAAACTCCATGCTGAAGCTGTAGGACGATATCGCGATATTGTGTATTGGGTCTAATCATTAGCCACTTGGCTCCCATACTCGTTTATATTTATACCACGCACGCACGCGACACGCATGTGGTACAAAGGCGGGAAATTATGCATGCATGTGATATGCAATATGCATAGCTACTCGGGCTCCCTATTGGTTGAAATGAGCGGCAAAATTAATTACGCATGAACGGTTGTTAGCCCCACGGTATTAGCTCTAGTTTGAATGGGCCGTTTATAGCTACCATCTCTCTCAGCTGAGTGTCATTACTATAGATAGTATTAAAGTTGAACATCACAGTGGGAAGAACCACTCGCTCGGATCACGAAACTCGAGCCATCATGTACGATACCAGTATGAGTGATTCCCTTGATCAGCTATGCAACCTGGGCCTCAATGTATCTTGTACTAATATTGTCGACTTGGATGCTACTCGATCATCAGATGATTTTCGCCTTAACTCGCCTATCAGTGTGGACCTTACCGGACCACTCTACCAATCTACTCCAATGACATTGCAGCGGAGAAGATTGATGGACTGCGGCGATACAGATGAAGAAAGCTTTATAGCAAAAAGGCCGCTTCCAGTCATCCCATCGAGTCAGTTACGTGCACATGAGATCGATACAAGTGAGAATAACGCATACAGCATAACTTCAAATAAAGGCAGTTTGATATTCAATGATTTTGATTCATACTCGGCTGTCAGTGACTGCATACAACTGGATGTATCCTTACCGTCTACTGATGATTCGTTTCAGCCAAGCTCACTTTCCAGATCCATCCAACCTAAACAAACATCAGAGTCGAGCAGTGCTAGTGTGTCAATACTCAGTTCAAACTGTTGTCACGTTGGTTGTCTTGCTTCTTTCAATCTTTTTGAAATCGAAGGATTTCAAACAAGCTTTAACAACAGGACACGCACAGACCAGCAACAATTCATACTTGATGCTATTGCAGTTACAGTTTCAAAGATCGTATCAAAGAGAGCAATACTTTCCAGCACTACCTTACACTTGATGGGAAACGGATGTGCAAAGCAGCCTTTAGTCGCATCCTTGGCACCTCCAGAAAGAGATTCAACAAGGTGAAGGAGCTATACTCTCAAGGTGTTACATGTGCAACAGTGCGATGTTATGACAGGAGAAAGTTGATAAAATTTTCTACAGCTGTTGCCTGGATGGATCGCTAGTTTGATCGAATTGGAGATAAAATGTCGCATGTGGAACAAATTCATTTGCCACACTTCTTGTCGAAAAAGACTGTATGAATTAATGGTGCAGCAGCTCCAAGATGAGGGTATCTGTCGGAAAGATATAGTGTCGAAATCTCACTTCTATTCTATTTAGAAGGAAAATTTTCATAATTGTGTCATTCCAAAAGAACATACTCTCTTGTCATTTAATTTATTATTATCCACCACAGCACAGCCTTTTCAGTAAGTGTGATGTGTGTAAAGTTTGCAAATAAGCGGCTGAAATTATCAGGAAAATCTTGATCTTGTGGAGTAAGTTAATCCATATAATAATGATATAGCCTGAACTTTTTGAGGCGTAAATATTTTATGGTTAGCCATACTTTACTCAAAACAAATTTTCATAGAATCTGATTAGTTAGATTTCCATAGTCTTCACAGCCATACCTTGCACCTTGAAATCTTAGGTTATCAGTCTACAGTATAGTGTATAACTAGTTGTTATGCACCGACTATCAAAGCATGATGTTAGACATGTGTGGAATTTGACATCTCAGGTAGCTCTTATGTAGCATTGAGTCAAACACCGCAGTACTTCTGGGGCTCATGTGGGAATTTGCATAACACAACAATGTCATGACTTTCCAATGCAACTAGCAAAATTAATGAATGTTATAATATTAAATGTGACCGGATTTGGGAAAACCCTCCGTATGGGATCCGTGCACGATTTGCGCAATGCGCGTTTTTAGTACCTCAGGTCCAAATTTGTCAAAGTCCAGATTTTGTCATATACATGTCGAACAACCCTTCTTGTAACAGTTGCCGTCCTCTACGGAGGTTAGTCGTGCTATATGGTAATTAGAATTCTCTACCTAGATACCGCTAGATTCATCGATCTACTGTACGTTCGCTCACCTTTTTAGCTTCGTGGGCATCTAAGAACAATCGGCTGTCGTTGTCAACAACGAAATTCAACTCTTGCTCGATCTTTACGTTCATTTCGAACGGCTTCGCCCAGGTCCATTTAATTGATTTCCGGGTCACGCGTAGTATGCGGAAACGCCATACGCGTGCATAGCAACGCCTATAGACCGTAATTTCTCGATTATTGGGGGTGTGGCGCGATCACAAACAAAGCACTGTATCTCCACAACAAAGCGCGCGATCGGCCTAAGACTTGAACGCGGGTTAGCTCTATGCTAGAGCTTATCAACCATGCATCAAACTGAAAAAATCCCATACGGAGGGTTTTCCCAAATCTGGTCACAAATATGGTGTGTAATCCATATGGTTTTGTGTAATATGTTAGTGTATAACACTCAACAATGCAGCTATGCAGCTTTCGTTATCTTCCTGAATACATGCGAATATTTTTGCCTTAATTTGAATTTTTAATTCACTAAGCAAGAAAGAACGTCATAAATACTACCACCACAGAGTGAAATCTAGAGGTAACCCTGAGAAGTATTTAACAATCATCATCGATGGGATGGAGCAAGCTAAAACAAATGTTCCCCTCATTTGCCAACAGACCAAATCTACTCAAAATCTCTGGAGAATGCGTACACACCTTACTGGAGCCCAGATTTATATGAAGGCTGAAAAGGGAAAGATGGCATTTGATCTGCTGCAGTGGCCACATGATTCAAATTTGACTATATCCGTTCTCCTTGCTATTCTACAGCAAGTACGAAGCAAGCTAGGAGCACTACCTAAAATTGTTTATCTCCAACTCGATAATACATCTCGTGAAAACAAGGACAAGTATCTTCTCTCATTTCTTGCTCATCTGGTTGACCTAAAATTGTTCAAAAAGGTATACATTAACCCTTTCGCGGGCAGCGTTAATTATTGCGTTTGTACCACGTGGGCAAGGGTTACGCGCGCGTGACAATGGGGCGTGACCCGATGGCTCTAAAGGCGATAAAACGTTGCTCTTGTGGTTTGAAACTCGATCAGGACAGAGAAAGGTTGTCATGGTAAGTTTTATTTATAAATTTAGACTTGAAGTGTTATTTATCTGTAATTTATAGGATCGTTTTCAACGCCAAGGTTCGATCGCTAGCTGACCGAACGTGATCCTGCCACGTCTATCACGATTCTAAACTTACTGGACAAGCTACTCCCGAGGTAAGAGTAGCTAAGGTAGCGTAGGGGGTGCAGTTAGTCCTATGATCAATAGTGAGAGGGTAGGCAAGCGAGTATGCATGGCAGATAAAGCGGTGATTTACCGTTCATATCGATAATACTTTAGAAGCAACTATGCGAGTATTTGGGGGGGGGGGGGGGGGGAATTGGCTGAGAGGGGTTAGAAGCTGCTTGCATGTCACATCACAACATTTGAATATGACTTACTGTCAGTACAGATCTGGTTGTAGTTAGCTCAGAGTGAGATACGATAGAAATTTGGATGCACGCACAAGTGTACAACTGATAACTATTTTTTGTGCATACTGTTCTAGACGTTTGGGCTGGGAGTTAGATACATGATTGTACAGGCAGTCCAAGAATCCACAGTGAAGTAGTGAGTGAGTGTGTGTTTATATACTGTTTCTCCTCTTCTCTCTCAAAACTCACACTCAGTCAAAGTTTTGAGAGAGAGAAGAGGAGAAACAGAGAAGGCATGGAGTGGGCGAGTGAATATGCATGTTGGATTATAACACCACAAAATTATAATTATTATTCATACAATGTCATGCATATGCACATTCACTCGCCCACACCATGACAGAGGCATGGAGTGGGCGAGTGAATGTGCATATGCATGACATTGTATGAATAATAATTATAATTTTGTGGTGCCAACATGCATATTCACTCGTCCACTCCATGCCTTCTCTGTTATCAGAGAAGGCATGGAGTGGGCGAGTGAATGTGCATATGGGATTATAGCACCACAAATAATTATTACTCATGCATGCATACATTCATATGACTTGTTCATACAGGTCTAGCGGCACCAACCTCTACTTTGAGTGAGAGAAAAGGAGAGAGACACACAGGAGGTAAGAATTTTCATCCTTATATACAAGAGGATAGCTTGTTGTGAAGGCTCCTTTAGGAGCAGATAATATTATTTATGACATGTAGGAGCAGATAAAAAACTTGATAGTGATAACATAATTATGTATTATACTACTTATAATTGATGAGGGTATGATATTTTTCAAAGCATGGGTAAATACAGAGGGGAGTCTTGCATACTTTGCAGCGATATTTGGTCTGGTGCCGGTTACCTGTTGTTCTGTCACTGCAGACTTTGCAATCGGGACGACCCCCATCTGGTACTGGCTCAGGAAAGGGCCTCTCTTTGAGCCGAAGAGGAAGCTGAGGATCTTGGGAGCGGCGACGGGCTTTTGCTGCTTCATATCCATCCAGCAATCCCTCTGCAACTGCTCTTCGGAAATCCAGCTGAGTTAGCTTTGTGTCTGAAGTAGCGTTGTAGAGGATGTGTGCGTTCACTATTGCTGTGTCGATGATATGAAAAAACACGTGCTTCCACCATTTTACAGAACGGTGTGCGAAGCCGTAGTAGAGGACCATCTGATCAGCTGAAGTGAAAACAGCATGTAAGTTATATGTCTTTGTTGTAATTACACACATCTTACCTTTGTCAACACCCCCCATATGCATGTTGTACTCCTCCACCACTGCTGGCTTCTCAATCCGCTCCACTCCGTCTTGGGCTAATCGTGTGCGCCGCCGCTTCTCAATGAAAGTATCGTCATGGAATGTAGAAAGCATCATCACCTCTCTCTTATCCCTCCACTTCATAAACAGTAGATCATCATCCCTACTGAAGTGGCTCTCTCCTTTCCTGAGCTTTGCACTCTTCAGATCATCTGGTATGCCCCTTCTATTAGATCTCAGGGTACCGCATGCTTCAAATCCCTCCTCCTGCAGGTCACGAAAGAGGTCAGGACTGCTGTAAAAGTTGTCCATGAAGACGCGGTAGCCCTTCTTCCGTAGGCGGTCATCATCCAGCAGATTCATCACCACTCGGTGAGCGAGGCCAAGGTTGGGATTAGAAACGTTGTCATCTTTCCCTGTGTAGAGGTCCCAGTTCCACACGTAGCCGTTTGCAGCATCTGCCAATACCCACGCCTTGATCCCCCACTTTTGTGGTTTCTTAGGCATATACTGCAAAAATGCTAGCCTTCCCTTGAAGCCTATCATACTCTCATCGATTGAGAGGTTTTCTGTTGGCATGTAGCTGGACTGGAAGTTCTTCACAGCTGCATCAAGTAAAGGGCGTACCTTGTATAGTTTATCATACCCAGGTTCTCCTCGTGCAGGTTGCTTTCTCGAGTCATTGAGATGAAGAAACTTCAGCAGAAGCTCAAAGCGGCGACTGGACATGATTGTCCGGAAATTATCATTCTGGTAAGGCCAGCTGGTGCTCCAGTAACTCCTGTATGTCAATATAAAATGTACAATCAATATTTATTGCATAAAAATTATTTATTACCTGATGGATGGAAATCCACATATACCCATGCCAATAAGAATAGCTACAAATGCTTTTATATCTTCCAGGGTTATCGGATGTCGTGACAGCTCGTGGACACGTGCCTTTGGGTGTTCATCCAGGTATTCCTTATTATCCTCCATGTACTGCTCCAAGTAGCGAACGGTCTCCCTATGTATCATCTGTAGGATATCATCATCAATGAGCTGAAGGAAGAAGTCAACCGGTGACTGTCCACTCGAGTGAGCTGCTACACCAGGACTGCCTGTGAAAGGGACTGGACGGGGAGTGCTTCTGGCATTGGTGGAGGAGGAGCCACTTCCAGATAAAGGGTCGTCATGAGTGGCACTGCAGGAGGGGCTACTGCTACCACCAGAGGAGGAGGAGCTGCTGCTGCTGCTGGTGCTAGTGCTAGTAGAATCTAGTGTAGTTTTATTTACCATGATGATTTATCATTTATTTATTTATTATAATAATGTATAACGAAAATATCTATAGTAATAATAATATACTACCTTCTGGGCCTTGTGGTTCCTCGTCAGAGAGTAGGTATCCATCGAAGTCGTCATCGCTGTCGTCTGAGGCTATGCCAGCCATGTACTCCAGTAAGAAGTTGGGGTCAGACGGCAAGTATGTATTCGTCAATCGACTGGTTGAGCGTGCCATCGTTTCACTGGAAGTTCTATCTCCACAGTACGGTTTGCTTTATGGCCAGCATAAACGCGGATCATGCTATGCAGCCGTCTTTATCGCAGCTGGTGCAGAATTGCGCCCCCGCCCATTCAATCAAGTCGCGCGCGGTGCGCAATTGCGACGTTGCCCGTGAAAGGGTTAATTGGATACGTATATATGTGACCGTCCGTGACAAAACCAACCATATTGCGCTGACAACCAATTTTTAGTTAAGGCCACCATTACCATTACCAAGTATAACCTTTGAACTATTGTTCCTGCAAATTTAAAGTCTCTAGCCCGTGTAGTCATGGAGATATGAGCCAAAATGTACCCGGATCGCCCGTATTAAAAATGTGCAGCAAGCACAATGAAACATTGCTACGTACATTGCACGCGGAAGTCCGTATACTCGCCGTTTATGTAAAATACGTGGCCACGCCCACTAAGTCAAAGAGCCGGATGGCGGCCAAAACGTTGGAAAGAAAGCAGCAGCCGGCGTTTCAATGGAAAAGAATGATAAGATAAGCGTATCTATAGATCGTTAGTACACAAAATCGAAGAAAGAAGTGTCTGGAGAGTTTTTTCTGTGCAGCTGCCGTGCTTGCCTACCTGCAACTATGGCAACGGCTCCGTATCATGGACGGTCAATGTTAGCTACCCGGCCAACTTCTTCGAGCCATAACTCAGTAAGTATAGCGTTCTAGAAGCTACGAAGCAGATTTTTGTGTAGAGGAATGATTCCTCTATCGATCTATGCCAAAAAGTGAAAAATGGTAATTATCACCTTGGGCAACTAAATAGGCCTGTATCTCAGATTGATATCCAGCGCAATATGGTTGGTTTTGTCGTGGACGGTCACATATTATATTACACATCGATACGTCACATAATATTGTACATACACATTCTATGACTACCACATGTACAACCCTTGATAAGTTGGGCAGGCATCAAGGCTAGGGTTACTAATAGTGGTTATTGATACTATCCTTGAGATGTCATCCCACATTAATTATTTCAAACAGATTTAATGAAAGCTACAGCTCGAAGTTATACACCACAGCCAATTACATGTCTACTCAGCAGTATCTATGATGCACGGTCTAGGTTGACGTCCTTCATTGATGAGCTCACTGGACACAGCCAGCCTCATTGCTTCAGATTCACACTGGATAAAATAAAGGTAGTTATGCATTATAGAAAATTGAAATGGTCGACAGGACTCTTATTACTGACTTAAGTTAAAACCTTTATGCATAATACTGTTACCTTTTTATGTGGACATTACAATATTATAACTGGTTTTTGCACTACTATTACTTAAACTTAACCACATAGGATAAGCCAGCGGGTAACCCTAAGTTGTGTTAACCATCATTGGACAAGCAGGATATCTGTCAACTTAATAGATTTGCCAAAATGGAAGCCATGGATATCGCAACGTTCATAGGAGTGGACCGACTTTCTAGAAAACAAGGTATCAAAGATAGAAGAGGTACCATCAAATCCTCCTACTTGGCCACTGCAAGAACTCATTACGAGTTCTGAATCACTCTCTGAGCGTGAAAGCAATGGTGCTGAATGCAATTCTGGGTAGAGCACAATTCTCTTGGAAAAGGAGAGACAAGAGTGCACAGTATGATAATTATGGCATAATAATTATTATAGTAGCTACTACTATTGTTATGAGCACTGCATGCACATCTAGATGTACATGAACCTCAATCTGCTGTACAAATTGTACACCCCTAATGATGTGCATATTTGTATACCTTGGACTGAGGTGTACAAATTTGTATCCCTCAGCAGATAGGTGTACAAATTTGTACAGCAAGTCCTACAATTAAATGTAATTCAACTCTGGTTTATAATGGACCACGACGTTCTAAAGATACGATGGATGCCGACATATCAACTCTAAGCGTGGGTGATTTTGTAGCGGTGAATTGTGAGAACAGCAGAGAGCCTGCTATTGGCTGTTGCAAAGAGATTTTTGAAGAAGATATCGACATTGTGTGGATGGAAGGAGAGTACACCTCAGCATGGAAGACATGGAAGATAAGAGATCCTAGAAAAATCATCGAATGGAGGGACAGTATTCCAAAACTATAATTTTGTTTGGTTTCACACTAACAACTACTAACCACCTTCGTAAGAGAACTATTGAGCGATTAAAAGAGCAGTATAAATTGAGAGGAAGTCAGGAGAATTCTTCCGAGGCAAATTAGAAGCACTATTATTTTTCTCCTTTTTCAGCAATACCCTATGTCTATTTTTTCTGTATAAAGTGCATAAATTTACAGTTTGTCTTAATGTAAATTTCATGTTTCTTAGCTGAAATTTGCATGTTTTTAGTGAAATCTAGGCCTAAGATTACTAATCAGAATTGGAACTTACTAATTGGAAGTTGTTAGGGATGGCAAGATCAAAAAGTACACAAACAAGAGATAATCACATCTACTATACATCTTTTTGAGGGGTGCAAAAATAACTAGTAATAATGTGATTGAATCAAAACTGATAAACCCGAACCATCGTGACAACTAGGGAACAACCTGCATGAAACATAGCTACCGTACTCAACAAACATGTCAACATTAATATTTAACTTAACTTATCTTAATCTTATTATTGTCTTTAATAATAATTATTAGTCAGGGTGTACACCTGTATTAGCATATATATTGCTATTTGTGTATCCGTTGTCATATGACATGAACTATTATATACAAAAAAATAGGTGCACAATAGTCGAGAAAAGTGTCGGGATGTGTAGTAGAGATGCGATTATCTCTTGTTTGTATACTTTTTGATCCTGCCATCCCTATTTCATTCAATTTTATTCAATTGTTTTTATACTCGTAATAATATTGTTGCTTTCCATCTAGTGTTCTATGCCAATGTTTCTTAATGAATATCGGTTATTCTATAGATAATTTCGCAACTTTTATCTGACACTAGTGCTATGAGAGACTCGAACACAGAAGCATATTATTGAGAAGACGGTGATCGATCTCCAAGTTTACTTCAATGTGATGCTGAAATCCAAGTGACCTCAGACAGGAAAAACACGAGTTCAAATCAGCACCAAAATGAAAACTATTGGTGAGTGTAATCAACAAGAGCTCAGCTACAATGATTATGAGACTATTTATAGGTACACAGGTGAAGCCAGGTGTTTGTTCAGTTGGTGTACAATGTATGTTCAGAGAGTCAAATTCATTCCCATGTACAAGATGTTGGTGTTCAGTGCTCTCTTATGGCTCCTGTTAGACATTCTATTTCTGTATATGGATTTTATGCTCTCTTGTTCCAGACATGATTCTAGTGCTCCACCTGTAGTTTTGTCAGACACCTGCTCGTGCTACATAGTGTTCACCCTATCAGAAAGTCTTTCAAAGACTTGGCAAGAATCCTACCATTGAACTTGCAAGTTCTTAGCATGATTCTTATAAGAATCTTGGAAATCTTGCAAAGATTCTTGCATGTGCACGACCAGAAAATGAAACACATTCTTGGAAAGATTTCATAGATGTTCCTGGAAGATTCTTACAAGAATCTTTGCACTGTATATACAAGGTATTCAGGGAATGTGTCTTAAATCTTGCATGATCTGCACATAGAATCTTGCATGATTCCTGGTTGATCTTACAAAGTTTGTCAAGAATCTTGAAGTTTTATTTTAATATTCTTGTCAGAATCATGCATGATTCCTGTTACTTCAATACTTACACCCTCCATTTTATCTTGAAAGATCTTATAAAGTTTGTCAAGAATCTGAGGCTGTTCTTATCACATGTCATGAATATAATTTTATGATTACAAAATAAAACTGTTGTAAAGGAAAGCAGCTAAATTATGTAGCTTTTTCCTTTTTCAGTGCATCTCGACACTTCTGGTTAACCTTTTCCTTTAATGTTTTCATCTCCCACTCTTTACTGCCATACTTTTTGTCAAGGCAAGCTGCAGCAGGAAGATATTATGGTGACAAGGGGATTTTTAATTACCAACTGGCCTTGGGACAATGATTAACACACATATTAGATATAAAAGTAACTTACAAAGTAAAATTTCCACTCTGATAGGATCCAGTCCTGGCTTTTCGCTTTTGCTCAACTTAAACAATAAGCATGGATGCTGCTCCTCTCTTGTAAAGAGCGTGTCCACCAGTGTAAGAGCATATGCATATGGTCCAGTAGAATGAATTCTTAGAAGATTGACATCATTCACCTGCATTGATAAGGTACGTACATGTGCGTAGCTAATCATACACGTGAGGAAGCATACAGGTTTACCAACTGTAATCACATGACGGCACAAAACCATCAGCACAAGTGCACCGAGCAGTAATATAATATGCATGTCAATATTGCTAATATACAAGCATAGCCAAGTAAGAACAAGAGTGCACATTACTACCACAGCTGCATGCATGCCGAGGGTTAATGAGCTACTCGACTTACTACAAATTTGCCATCCACTTCTTCTTTCTTCACAGCTGCACTACATGCACCATTCCCATTTTTCAAATATTGCATCAGACAGTCCAGCTTCCCATCGATTTGCACTTGTCGTTTTTCCATCTTTTCCATCCTTTTCTCCATCCGAATTAGCAATTCTTTTAGGTTGCCATCGTTTTTCTCCTTTCCCAAATCAATCATTACTTCATCGCTAGTATCGCTGCTTGATACCTTCTGCTTCTTTGCAGGTGGTGTGTGTGGATCTTGATTCTGGAGTGACAATGTATAATCATGTTAACATACAGGATAGCATTATAGAGATCAGCAAAATGCAGGAATTCATTGACTAGTGTAGCTCTCAGAACATTAGGATAAATATTGTTATACCTCTTTGTCTTCCTTCGCTTTCAACAGGGCTAGCTTCTTGGCAGTTAGATTCTCCTTTGTTGTTATTGCTTCCTTCTTTTTTCTAGTCACTCCTGTACCTTCTTCATTATCATCCTCTTCACCATCCACAACTTTCTGCATGAAATGACATACATGTAGCAGCTGTTAATGGACTTTCTGTTATAAATTGCTCAAAATTTTATGTTGAAGTCATACAAGTATGATATTACAACATTAGTGCACGTACGTTTTAAAGACAAAGAACGTAACAGATTAGTGATAAATCAAAGGACGAATCCATTGAGGATGAATGTAAAGTCAAATATTTACCTCTGTATGCTTTGATCCATCGGTAGGTGGTCTGCCAGCACGTCTCTTTTCATTTTTTTTTCTGCCCTGATCTTGATCTACATGGTGTAAACATAATTTATTATGCAAGCGGACAGTAAATCTCAAGCCGCAGCCTAATGTAAGTCGGGCCACCACTTTACGAGCCAAGCCAAACACTTTCCCCATAATATATTGTTTTAGCTAACAATCTAGCACATTAATTTGGGGGTGACCTGTACATACAAAAGCTATTTTAGAATCTAGAGCATAGGTGGCCTTCTGTTGCCAGTAACATAACTAGTGTGGGTAAAAATTTAAACTTTTACTGAGTTTTTTCTTTGGGGGGGGGGGGGGGGGGGGGGGGTGGAAGGAGGGTCCTCCGGCCCCCATCTTTGCACATTATGCACTCCTGATAGTTTATGATTTAGTGAAATCTGATACTTACCAGCAAACGCTTCAAAGATAACAGGATACGTCTTCCCTTTATAGTCGGCCATTAGTGGTGCACCTTTACGCAGTTGACTCTTCTTTATAGGCTCGAAGTTTTCTGATGTCAAATCCTTCATTTTAACACTAAGCTTTGTGCCTTGTTGTGCACACTTCACTATAACACTTCCTGAAATGTGCAATAACAAGAAGTTATAACTTAATTCATAGGTATAGTACACATATGCATGCAAAACACTAGCTACAACCTAGGTGTCAAGTGTATCTCCTACATTTAAAGTAGCTATAGTGTTTTTTACTACGGTCATGCACCAAGTCTTCATAGATACTTTAATAGCTAAACATAGCCAACAAGCAACTAATATGCTAGCTATAATCCATGCTTAAAGTATTAAACTTACTTGACTGATCCAATTCCAGTTCCTCAAAGGTAAATATCTCATCCTGTTCTTCCTGCAGACGGCGCAATCTCGCTGGCAGTTTCTTGTTTCGAGTAGGTCTTGGATTGATCTTCTCAGGGCTTGAATTTCGACTAGTATCTTCACTACTTGATGTGTCAAAGCTATCAGCCATGGCTTCACAAAGATTGCACCTCACACTTGCTTGAATGACACCTCAGTATGCTGCACGCGCTCGCGCGCTTTCTATTTAAATAGAGCTGACCAGTCATGTGACATTACATCATGCAATTTTCCAAAAGAAGCACACCAGCAACTCAGTATTATCATAGTTGAAATGGCTGGTACTAGTGGTATTGGAACTCGTGGGCAATACAGAAAGTACCTTCGAGATGCCAGTGCACCAATACCCAGGTCAACTTTGTGGCGCTTACGGAAGTCGGGAGCACTGTAAGTTTCAAGTGTATAGTCTGGGTGCCCTGAGCCCTAGCTCAATTTGCTTGTGAAGGGACTGGCACCCAGCTGCAGACTATGAGTTTGCAAGTTAGCTAGCTAGTGTTCTTAAGCCATAAATTGAAGCTTCATGCAGCATATTTAATAAAAATGAAACTATTGAGTACCAAAACCATGTCATATTATATATATCACGTATATACCCCCAGGGATGACGACAGTTTTGGTCCACTTCCAGTAAACCATATCAGTGCCCCTCCATTGATTTCTGGTCCACTCTTTTCACCCGAGCAAAGCCCACTTTCATCACCTGAACACAGACCATCTCCATCAGGACAGAGCCCACTTTCGTCACCTGAACACAGACCATCCTCACTCTCAACTCCATCAGGACAGAGCCCACTTTCGTCACCTGAACACAGACCGTCCTCACTCCCATCTCCATCAGGATGTAGCCCACTTTCATCACCTGAACACACGCCCCCCTCTTTCACCTGGACACAGCACATTCCCACTACCAGAACATGGATCATCTTCCTTCTCGTCTCCACCCCTCTTTCCCAATTACACCCCATCCCAATCTTCATCTGTCTCTGATGAAGCATTTGCTAGTGAGATAAATGATAGCTACCTTCAATCTATGCTGGAGCTAGTATTACCGTGTGTGGTGCTTACTGCAGCATTATGCAGTATGCATCAGCAAATAAACTCACCTACACAGCGATTGAAGAGCTTTTGAAGCTGTTACAAATCCTCTGTCCTAGTCCAAACTCCTTGCCGACAACCCTGTACCGGTTCAAGAAGTTCTTTCAGCAGTACAATTCTGGTTTTGAACAGCAACATGTCTGTAGTAAATGCTTTGCGTTTCTTGATAAGGGAGAATCATGTACCATCTGTGTTGATGCCGACAATCCAGTTCACAATCCTGAAATGCCTGGTCTACTTGTCTGTACTACATTTCAAAAGGCATTGCAAACAGTTCTGTCCAGTAAGTTCTTCCATATTAATTTCTCTTTCACCTCTCCCTCTCTACTCCCTCCCCCCCCCCCTTCTCTCTCTCCCTCCCCCCCTCCCTGTCCATTTCCTTCCTTATTAGGTAAGAAATTTATCCATGTACTTGTAATTATGCAGATTGCTGGGAGTATCTTCAGCACCCTCCAGTTGCACAACAGGATGGGGTACTCTGTGACGTTTGGGATGGTGCTAGTCTTCGAGAGAAGATAAAGGAAGGTAGCTTTTATTCACATGCAGAGAACTTGGCACTGATGCTTTCCACTGACGGTGTTCCCTTATTTAAGTCGTCATCTGCCGATCTTTGGCCTGTATTCTTGGTAATTCTCAACTTACCACGTAATATACCATGAATGCACAGAACATTGTGCTAGTAGGGTTGTGGTATGGATCTAAAAAGCCACCCATGCACCTTTTATTAAAGCCAATTATTGATAAGTTAGACCGCCTTCACACAATTGGAGTTACAATTGAAACCCCACATGGGTTGATCACCTATCGAGCAAAAGTTGAACTAGCAATCTTTGATTTGCCAGCTAAGGCTGCTGTTCTTTGTGCCAAACAGTTCAATGGTAAATATGGGTGTTCTGTGTGTCTCCATCCTGGTGAATATTCAGGACGATGTCAGGTTTACCCTCCTACTGAGTACCCTGAGCGAACACACCGGTCAGTGATAGCAGCAGCACAATTAGCAGAAGCAACAAAGAAGGCAGTAGTTGGAATGAAGGGTGTTTCACCCATGTCTACTACTCTTAATCTTGTAGATTCAATACCGGTTGACTATATGCATGCGGTCTTAGAAGGAGTGACACGTAACCTACCTTAGCCACTGGTTTGTTCCAAAGTATCATTCTGGTGCTTACTATCTTGGGCCAAAGCTTAGTGCGATCGACAAAATCTTACTCAGGCAGCAGCCACCACACGAACTAAGTCGGTCTCCTCGTTCTATTCAAAAACATCTCAAATATTTTAAGGCATCAGAGCTTCGTACCTGTCTACTTTTTTATTCTCTCCCTTTGCTGCTAGACAATCTTCCGCCTCTTTTTTTCCACCATTATGCTCTTCTTGTATGTGCCATGCACATTCTTTTACAGGATGAAATAATACCTTCTTTACTTGATGCAGCAGAGAGCATGTTGGATGATTTCTGTAAGCTATTGCCAGAGCTGTATGGAGTAGATAGCTGTACTGCCAATGCACACTTACTTTCTCACTTACCTAAGTATGTGCGTCTTTGGGGACCTTTATGGACGCATTCGGCCTTTGGCTTTGAAAATAAAAATGGCCATCTCAAACGTCACATTCATGGACGGGGTAATGTTGTACCACAGCTGATGTTCAATGTTGATGTGTCCCACACTTTGCAGTTGGTACACTACAAACTAGCACAGTGTGAAAGTGAGAAGACTATGAACTTTTTGAATGCATCAAGTGGACTTGCACCGCGATCAAACTCGACACAAATAGGAGAGCATCTGTACATTATTGGCCGTTGTCATGTAAAATCTCCTACTAGTGAACAGTGTGCTGCTCTTGGAGTTGAAGGTCCAATAGCTTGTTTTTACAAACTCTACAAAAATGGAGTGTTGTACCATGCTGAAAGTACTGGAGTTTGTGGAAAACGAGACAGCACAGTATGTGCTTTTCAAATGAGAGACGGCCAGAAACATTTTGGACGAATTGTACTGTTTGTAAATTCACCTTCTCCTCAAGCTCTTATTCGCGAATTTCATCAGCCATCCCAGTCACTGCTACAACAAGCAGGCCCTCCGTGCCGACCAACTCTTGCCATATACAAGGAAGTCGACATCCTAAACTCCTTTATTACCACTGTGCAAGAAAATCGTGCTTCCCCATTGCTAGCAATTCCCATCACTGACATTCTCAGAAAATTAGTTTTTGTAAAGAACCAAGCTTGCACCTATGTAATAAAGCAACCAAATCACTTCGAGCATCATTAACATTTTTGTGTATTCAGCATAGCACACCTTCATGCATAAATATGTATACTATTTGTTATTGTATATCAACAAAATTAATAATTATTATTTTTTAGTCTAATGCAAGATTCTTTGTGAAAGGGTATTCAATTTTTGCTGGGATATGGCATAGATTTCAACAGGAATCTTACCAAATACTTCTTATCATTCTTTACCACTACTCAACTTATTTGACTTGCAGGAATATGACGAGACAAGGTAAGATTCTTGACAGGAATCTTACCACATACTTCTTGTCATTCCTTGTCAAAAGGTTACCTATTCGACTGTAAGGTTATGGAGGGATATGGTAAGATTCTTGACAGGAATCTTACCAGATACTTTTTGTTAATCCTTGTCAAAAGGCTACCTATTTGACTGTAAGATTGTGGAGGGATATGGTAAGATCCTTGACGGGAATCTTACCAGATACTTCTTGTTAATCCTTGTCAAAATATTACATATTCTAATGTAAGATTGTGGAGGGATATGGTAAGATTCTTGACAGGAATCTAACCAGATACTTCTTGTTGATCCTTGTCAAAAGGCTCCCTATTTGACCAAGTTCATTGCAAGATATGGTAAGATTCTTGATAAGAATCTTACCATATGCTTCTTGTCATTCCTTGTCAAAAGGCTATACCTATTTGACTGTAAGATTGTGGAGGGATAATATGGTAAGATTCTTGACAGGAATCTTACCAGACACTTCTTGTAATTACCCCGCGCGCATGCGCAAGGGGTAATGTAATCGGTTTCGTCTGTCGTTGTTGTCGTCTGTTAGCACAAAAATCGCCAGATCTGGAGATCTAGGCATCTGAGCGACTCATAAATGCAACATATCCGTCACTATCGCCGAAAAACTGGCTTCAGTATGCTTCGAATCGTTGGGCAAGGCCCACGAGCGTTGCAAATGCTGCATTTTGTTGGCCACGCCTATGGACACTGCGCACTATGTGCTCTCTGCTCATGCGCACAACCTGGCACCATATGTAGGTAAAGGTCCTGGCACCATATGTAGGTAAAGGTCGTCAACAGGCTGCTCGCATCCATGAGCTCTCTGACCATTGATATGCTCTGACATCCGACGCTGCAGCGCGCGCGGGGTATGTGCTCTATAGAGCTCTAGTTTCTTATCCAGAGGCTATCTACTTACTTGAAAGAATATGGTGGGATACGGTAAGATTCTTGGCAGGAATCTTACCAGAAAATCTCTTATCATTCCTTGTCAAAACGCTATCTATTGACTTGTAAGCATATGGAGGGATATGGCAAGTTTCCTGATAGGAATCTTGCAAGATCAAATCTTGCCAAGACGTCTTGGCTTTCCTTGGTTAAGCATGCATAATCCATACAAGATCTTGACTGGTAGGGCAAGTCAGCACTCCTTATTCTGTTCACCATATGTAGATTCTGTGCCAGCAAGTCAGTGGACATCAAGAACGTAGTAACTGGCTCTTTCCTCCGTACAACACAGAAGAGCTTAAGGTATCGCCAGAATTGGATTTGGGAAAGCCAACCAACAGTTGGAAATGTACCTGCAGGCAACATTTACACCTGAATGCAGGTGCATTGCCAGATCAAGCCCTCAGGATTTTTATAATCTTAAACTGTCATACCATCTCCTCAAACACCTTCCGACACCAAAAGCAGTACCTTCAACCAGCCATATCTACAACTTGAAAATTAGCTTTGCTATCTACTTTGAAAGCTCAGAACTTCATACTTTCCGGAGATGGGAGAGCTGACAGTCTGGGCCATAGTGCCAAGTATGGATCTTACACTGTTGTTGAGATATCCTGCAATAAAGTACTGGATTACAGATTGGTACAGGTATATGTGTGTGTGCATGTGTGGTACGTGTATTTCTCAGTGTACTTAAGGCCTGGGTCAGCATATATCTGTCAGTATTTAGTACCAAATATAATGCTGCATATCTCAGCACCAGAACATGCTCAATTATGCATCATCACAAAGCCCTACTTTTACTCTTTCCAAAAAATTAATTACGTTAATTAACCACAAAATATGACGTCATAGCGGGCGTAATACCGAAAGTGTTTTTTAATTAGTTTTAATTAGGCGGCCTATTAACGTTAATTAACCACAGACTTAATTTTGCTACTTCATCTCAACAAATACTAGTTTTATCCTGAGGGATATTTGATAAAACATTTTATTCCTGATATTTTTAGAAAAATGTGGTTTTTAGGGTGGGCTTTAAATAGAAAATATTGACTATTAATATCTCATAACGACAAATACTTATCAAAAGTCCCTTAGGGCAAATTTTCATTAATTGTTGAGGCAAATTCATAGAAATTAATTTCATGGTTAATTAATAGGCCGCCTAATTAACCACTAAATTATGCACCGTCAGCAAAAATTTAATCATGTGACTTAATTAATTACTTAAATTTTTTCTTTCTATAAGTAGTATATGTAAACCAAGTTATAAGCCATTGTATAAAAGCATTGTTGAGTTATTGTAAATATGCATATTTAATGAGCTCAAATCAGCTACATTACTAGACCCGGGCCTTAATGTCACTGAGTTGTGTGTGCATGTACATGTATTGTGTGCATGTACATGTATCGTATGACATTGTATGTGTGTGTCTGTGTCACAGGAAAAAAATCCAAGAATATCAGTTGTAGACAAATGAAATTCAACACTTACACAACATTTGTGTTTCGAATCACAACAGTCGTTAAGCCAGCGGTTCAAAACACGTACAAACGTTGCAGATCCAGGAAGTGCATCCGGTGGCACATTCCAGTGCATGCAATTTTTGCCGTTTTTTATCTATTTTTCTTACCTGTTCTATCTAGGCCATCTTTCACTTCTAGGACTCCAAACAAAGACCAGAAGACAGAGCAACTCTTCTACTTTAAGCTCGTTCAAGTCCTATAACCCGGAGACATTCGTGAGCTCCGCGGCGATCGCTTTTGTGCATGCTGTTTGCAAGCGCTCACAAAAGTGCCTCGCGCAAAAAGTGGTACGTTTTGGTTCCCTAGGATGGATTCCCATGATTCAAGTACCATTCAATAGCTCTTGTGTTGCTCTACAATATGAGACTGGAACGAAGTTTTTCCATCGAGCGGTTCCAGAGTTACACGCTGTTAAAAACAGTACAAAAATTGATATTTCACAATACAAATATTGAATGAATACGTACAAACCAATGATAACACAGCACTATCTAGGTGCTACAAAGATTTCTAGCTACCAAATGTCTTCTTAAAGGTTTGCTGAAGGTTGTTAAAGCTTTCACAACCAGTCTCCTATGTCATCTGGCATCATAAAAGCTATGGTTTGACAGAGAAAGTACTCGATCAGCTGCAAGAGACGGTACAAGTGAAGACCTGAGTAAATGGAGTAGGCTCTCAGCACCTAAGAAGTCAGCTTCATTACAAAGCTACAGCCTGAGGCCTAGGCAGCCCCTTCTCTAGACTGTGGAACTCCATTTCTGCCCCCTCTCACCATCCTACTCTGACATCAATGTATATGGGGTGGGTTGAAAACAGAGAGAGAGAGAGAGAGAGAGAGAGAGAGAGAGAGAGAGAGAGAGAGAGAGAGAGAGAGAGAGAGAGAGAGAGAGAGAGAGAGAGAGAGAGAGAGAGAGAGAGAGAGAGAGAGAGAGAGAGAGAGAGAGAGAGAGAGAGAGAGAGAGAGAGAGAGAGAGAGAGAGAGAGAACTCGAACTGTTTGAGAAATGCCCACCCCCTTGGAACTTGTCCTTTTCGGCTTTCATGTAAGCCGACTTTCATAATGGCATAGGTACAACAGTGAGACTCTTCTGTGTTACTTGTTCTTTAGTTGGTAAGGCTTGCCCTCATCCCTGGGCTTTAATATTTGCCTGGTAAGTATACATAGTTAATAGCTAGCTAGCTAGCTAGCTACTTGGCCTCACACACACTTGACACCAACCTTCAGTCCTTGAAATTGTGAGCACAGAAAGATACTATCCATCTGGATGACGACGCCTCCTCCCTAGAAACTTGGAGCTTCATAATGAGCGCTACTAAGCCTATAGCTCATTCTTGGATGGTCAGCAGGTCAGACACTCGATAAAACCTTGAGAAGATATGGAAAATGCCACGCGGTTGTACTGAAATTTTCTGATTTTTGATGCCGTATAACTCTGGAACCGCTCGATGGAAAAACTTTGTTCCAGTCTCATATTGTAGAGCAACACAAGAGCTATTGAATGGTACTTGAATCATGGGAATCCATCCTAGGGAACCAAAACGTACCACTTTTTGCGCGAGGCACTTTTGTGAGCGCTTGCAAACAGCATGCACAAAAGCGATCGCCGCGGAGCTCACGAATGTCTCCGGGTTATAGGACTTGAACGAGCTTAAAGTAGAAGAGTTTCTCTGTCTTCTGGTCTTTGTTTGGAGTCCTAGAAGTGAAAGATGGCCTAGATAGAACAGGTAAGAAAAATAGATAAAAAACGGCAAAAATTGCATGCACTGGAATGTGCCACCGGATGTACTTCCTGGATCTGCAACAATTGGACCGCTGGCTTAACGGCTGACAACACTCGAGTCCAGTTGAAATGTTCTATATTATACTATACACCGGATTTACATTAGTCTGTTGGCATATAGCAGTCAATCCAGTGGGTAATTGTGTGCAACTACTGTGAAAAAAGAATTGCAACACATAACCTGGCCGCACGCGCATCCTGCGCAAGCCACACCCTTCAATCCAAGCCTATACCTATATACTAGATTGAGGGGTGTGGCCCTTGCCAGGCACTGACAGATCAGCAGATTACTGAATGATCAGCCGGATTGATTCCGTAAGTCTCATATTAATGCTAGTGCCCTAGCCTGGGATAATATTAAATACAGTACTGTATTAAACCTGAGTAGCTACACTTGAATGCGTCACGACGATAATCCGATAGTATCATCAGTGTTTAGTATTATAATACTCTATTTTAAATCACGCCGTCTGAGCCTGCCATGGCAGTAGGCAAGGGATGAGGTATGTGTTATGGTCCAGGAATGGCCTTAGCCTGGGATCCCGTTGCAGGCTATGCAATGCGGCCGCACTCAGGTTTTGCCACTGTGCTCTAATTAGAATAATTTCATATCGTAGAGGCATGCATCTCCGCCCTTAAGCTTCAAGACTCCAGTCACGGTCCCAGAGCCTTCTTGTTACTAAATAAATGTACCATGCCCTGGTAGAATGAATATGATTTTATCTCACTAGTTTGAAAGTTGATGGCCTCAATGTATCATGTGTTCACTGTTGTAATAGAACACAAGAATAGCCTTCTGAGATGCACAAGGAGTTGACATGAAGTTTGCGCTAATCATTAGTATGTATTTACGTGTCATTATTATGTACTGTACAAAAGCGGCAATTCTGATATTACTGTGTAGTGGTAATTTTCGTGGAAAGTCTTCATGAAAAGGCCCTCAAAATTAATTTTTGATTTCGTGACAGCAGTAACCAGTCCAGGGGCGTACCACTGCATGAGCTATAATGTAGTCGATACACATGCTCAATCTCGCTCGTGATCTTCCTTGTTACTAAGCCATGCCTACAAAGACTTGGACAAATAGCATGAGATAGAAGAATATTGGTGTCAAATTCGAAGATGCTATCACAGTGGCTATTATTGCTTGCTAAAGTGTTGGCCATGCTGCCATAATGTTTGTGGCCATGCATGCCCATCATCATTGACTCCTATAACCATATCACCGTAGGCATTAATTCTTGTGGGTGGGAAAATTTCGTGACTGCCAAGTCAACCACGAAAGTAACGAAGATTAACATCCCACGAAAATTACCCGCCATACGATATAGTATCAATACAAGTGGTATGCAGCATTAATTTTTCACTGCATAATAGTTGGTAATTGGGGTGCATGAGATGCATGAGATGCATGGTCGAAGGCACCCCAATTACTGTCATTTAAGTATTTTGTTGGTAGTTGACCTCTATTCATCATTGGCCTACTTTATGATGACCCAACCCCTTCTCGTAGCCGGCAAATTGCCTTTAAAAGCTTTGGTTGCTAAGCAACTACCATGGCAACAAACATGCATGCATGTATATAGACATTGTTCACTGGTATGGTTGTGGTTGAAGGTATCTGTTTACTTAACACCCACTTAACATACAACAGCTGCTCTGTAGAGACTGCTGTACTATAATAAATATATTAAGAGGGTGTTAAGTCTCATCAGGCTATATGACATTGTACATGTACATTTGTTGGTAGTTGCTTAGCAACCAAAGTTTTTATAGGCAATTTGCCGGCTACGGGAAGGGATTGGGTCATCATAAAGTAGACCAATGATGAACAGAGGTCAACTACCAACAAAATAGTTATCTGCCATGCACCCCAATTACTGGCAGATAACTATTATTTGTAACTGACATGCATTTCATTTTTTAACCCTTAGACTACGCAACTTGTTGTAGCCCTACTACTCGCTGACTTTAGCACACCAGTCTCTCCAACAACTGTTGTCTATCATACATGCATCTCTCTCCTGCTTGATGTACGAAATGGAGTTAGAACCAACTGAACCCCCAGCAAAGCGGCTTCGTACTGCTATCTGTCCATGTTCAAAGTGTAATGGCCAAGAGCGTGACTGTCGGACTGTGGATAGGAACATGAAGGAGGTGTTTGAATCACAGTTGCCAATCCCAGTTGACTCGTCCAGTTCATCTTCTCTTCCTCAACTATCCCTAGATCCTCCAGATCTGACACCCGAGTCTTCTGAACTGTCATTGGACCTAACCCTAACCTCCACTGAACCCACACCCAATGGAAATAGATCAGAACCACTTCAGTCTGGATCTAGCAGTACAAGCTTTGAAATTTCAGTCAATGAAAGGCAAATTCAAAAATTTATTTTGAAAGAAGTTAAATTAAAGCTAGATCATGGTCATTCCATTGCAGTAACTGAAGAGTACTTAAAAAATGCTGCTGAGCTACTGGGTAATGGCCGAATCCCCACAAAATGGAATGCAGTAATTCGCTATCTGAAATCTTTAGGTTATAAGGATCCAAAGCACTACAAAGTGTGTGTGTCTAATGATCACTCCTGCTTGCTTAAGACAGAACAATTATCTTGCAGAATTTGTTCAAAACCTTCTGTAGAATGTCTGGATTGTTATGTTCTAGGATTGAATTTTAAAGATTGGTTCCTCACCAATGAACAATGTGAAAGGTTAATGGCCCACTGGAATGAACGTGATAGTTGGCTTGATAAATGTCCAACATATGAGCATTCTGGAATGATGGAACTATGGCATGGTAAACGTTTTAGAGAACTATCTTGGTTTTGGAACCCCCAGAAAGAATACGTATTACCAGAGTGGTGTCCATTTTGCCATGCAATCATCCCAGCATCAGTAGTTGAAGACTGCTATGAAATGAATAGGCGTATCACTTGTAATGGCTGCTCTAAATGCTTTCCAGCTATGCCTCGCAAAGTTAAGGGAGATCCCCGAAATCAAGCACTTATAATTCATGAAGATGGATGGAACTGCTTTTCAACAGCTCAGTCATCTATGGCAGCAATTACCATCACACATGCCTGCATGAATAAATTGGACCGCAGTAGTGCCAACTATTCCCATGTTTACTCCTTCATACCCACTGATCAGTTGCCAAGAGACGCACCTCATAAATATGATGCATTCTTTGAGCTTTTGATTGATGAACTGGAATATTTGTTCATTGAAGGTGAGCAAGTATTCTTTTCAAAAACAATTCCAGTCCGATGATTCCTGCCCGACTCTGCGTGCAATACCACTACTTATTACAGCAGATTCCAAAGCCCACCACGAGATTGGCCTTACCTCTGCCGGAGGACACAAGGGCTGTAGGCGTTGCCAATTATGTGGAGTTTATGTTGTAGAAAAGCAGCACTATTACTTTGGTGGGTTTCAGAGACGCTACTGGACACCTTGTGCACCTAGGACTGTACTTGACGATCGAAAGAATGGTAAAGCAGCAGATAATGCAAGATCAATTGCTGAGCGAAAGAAAATATGCAAAGAAACTGGAGTCACTGGTGAAACCATAATTTATCGTTTGTATGACCTGTGTGGTCTAAATCCCATAAATGATCTCACAATTGATGCTATGCATGCCATTGTTTTGAACTTAATACGATCAGAACTGGAGCTACTATTGGCCGACTTAGGTGGCAATTCAGGCTTGCCGCCGGCTGCTAGAAATCCATCCAATGGAGGTCTTCTTGATCGATCCAGCCTTAAGAATGCACTTGGTGCTGTTCAGTGGACTACGGAATTAAAAGACGGTTGACTTCCTGCTTTTTGTAAAGATGGACATAAGTTGAGTTACTGGAAGGCGGAGGAGTTTTCAAAGTTTATTGTAGTTGAACCCTTTGTGTTGCGGGAGCTAATACCAAGGCAGGCCTATGACAGCTTTTGTCTTCTGAAAGACATGTATTGCTTGGTATATTCGAAGCAGTTACAAATTGAAGGTTGGCATCCGGAACACCATGAATATTTCAAACAACTATTATGGAAGCATGCCATATTATATGAAGAGGTTTATGGACTTGCATCTTGCACGGAAAATCTTGAGTATTCCCTTCATATGCCAGAAGATGTTAAGCGCCACTCATTGCTAGATAACTATTGGTGCTACCTCTATGAGAGGCAAGTGAAGTATTATAAACATCAAACGTCTAATATGAAGGCTCTATGCAAATCTTTTGCTGACAGAGCAAACCTATTGCACTTCACATCAGTTATTTTGTCCTCTCATGAAACGACCACCATCAACCACGAGTCAAAGTTTACATGCTTATCACAGCAACCTCTCCTCTTAGCAGCATCGTCTGTGGAGCAAGCAATTGAGTTGAAAGAGTTTATATCTAGCTCAGATAATTCATCAAGTGAACAGTGTCTTTCTTTAAAGACTGGGATTTTTCTCGGTAAACCAACCTACGTTTCTCTTTCAGAGCAAGAATTGTCAGATATGCAGTACTGGTTACAAGATTTTGGAGATGAAACGTTTCCAATTGTGTGTCAAGCTTTTGCTCGCATCTTCAAAGTGAATGATTTTGACTTGGGTTGTGTATACAGGATAAATGAACATGCAATAGTCAGAGACAATGACGATGAAAATACAGAATGGCTGGTCAAAATTGAAAATTTTCTTGTATATGGACCTGTTGCTGGATCATTTCACTATTATTTGAAAGGAAAGTTTTATGCAGCTAAAACTATTCGTGATGCAATTGAGTATGATACATGGACTGGGTGTCCCAAGATGATACCTAAAGACTATCGTCGACTTTGTACTTATCCGTTGGCCCTTCTGAAACGTAAGGTGATGATATATCCAACAGATGAATCAATGACATCATACTTAGTAATCGATCCCGATCAGCCTGTTGTTTGCCGTGAAATTTTCATCCCTTATTACCCTCAAGTAGATGAAGTTGTTCGTGTAAAGAGTGGTCACCTAAACTCCCCTGACTTAAGCATGTGCATCATGATGCTCATATTTTTGAAGGTCACAAGCTACAACTAGTCAGGGGTTCATGTCGCTATTCTGTCCTGTCTCGAACAACACGTGTGAAAGTTTCAAATGTTTTATGTTCTGTACCATATCGGTTAAATGCTGGTTGTGTATACATTGACGAGCCGGTCTAATATAATTATTATCAAAATTAATTATAATATGAGATTCTCTTTTGTTGGCATTGCCACATGATTTTCTGTATGCATGCCCCCCCCCTGCTCATGCATGCAGCTGCTCCATGCATGGGTATTGCAAGTATAGCTATACATGCAAGCATGCCTTCGTGAAGTATAATAACATTATTATACATAACATGCTTGAGTTTCGAATTGCCACGTTGCATGTGGTTAATTATCGATCTGGTGACGCTATTGCTCGGTGCAGGCAAATGCGTGCATGTTCCGTCTTTAGTTGCAACATATTACTACCAGGGTCTACGAGTAATATGGCAGCTCTTGTTCCTGATACTAATGCTGGCTGGTCATATTATCAAGATCAGGTTGTGCCTAAGCTTCCAGACACGGATAAGAGGGAATCAAAGCCTACCATGTCCACAATATTCCTAGTCAGGCATGGAGATTATAATCGGGACTCGAAACTCGGCCAGCATCTAACTATCGAAGGAAAAGCACAAGCGCATAGGGCTGGAAAGTCGTTCCAAGAACAGGGGATTATACCGACGAAGGTTTATCATTCTAACCTACCACGTTCAGTGGAAACAGCCGAAATTATAGTGAGCTACTTCTCCGCATCACAGTTGACATCTCAGGCTCCCAGCCCTACCTGCAACTTTGATATTGTGTGCTCTCACTTGCTTCGCGAGGTTTCTTTCAATCCAGTTGGCACGGAACCCGTGTTTAAGGTATAGCTAGTTACATAATAGACCTACTTTCATAGTACCACATGGTGGCATCGTCCCCGGCCCAGGGCACTCCCAATTATCAATAATAATTATTACACACACTGTTAACGTTATTATACTAATATTGCAGTATGCACGCCATCAAAGCAGAGCTGAAGACGCTTATCAAGACTTTATTAACATAAACTTTGATGAAGGGACCACAGCCATATTTATTATACATGCCAACTTGATAACGTACTTCCTTTACAGGTTAGTTATTAGTAGTAGTGGCCTACTTGGCATTATCATGTAAATTAATTTTGTATACAGAATATTCCAATGTCGAACTCAGTCAATGAAAGAAATTCGTTCAAGTGCACTAACTTATAATTATTGTAAATTGAATATAGATGCAAACGGTAGGTTTAGCATTATGTACTATAATTATGTTTCATATTATTGACATGACATTGCATATAAATAATTATGACACTTTAATTTGGTTGCGCATGCATGTAGATCTACGCATGCGCTAAAATTTAAATAATAATAATTATTATTAAGTTTAAGTACCACGATCTTTAGTCGGGCCGTTTCATAATATCATTCGAGTTCTCAACATGGAAGGATTTATTCTGTGCAAGTTAGCAAGTGGAAACCTGATGGAGGTAGATATCGATGAGGATGGATCTGTCAGTCTGGATACTTTGAAGAGCCAATTCGGTCCGCAAGTAGCTACCTTGACTTACATGAATGAACTCACTGGTAGAGAAAGACTGGTTCGAGTAAGTGGCAATAGCCTACTCGAACCAAAGGATGGATGGAAGACAACCACGAGAGTATACACGGTGTCCTGTGGTATCACAAGTACAGCCGAGTCCGCTGGAGAATTCACGAATTCAGAATTCACTCCTCGCAGGACGCTAATATCCCACCCAATGATCAAGAGGGAGCCAGCAGCCGCTGAGACGATTCAAGTTGCTTCCATTAAATCAGGTATTAGCTGCATGGCGCTGCATTTAGTATAATATCAATGACTAGCTAGTTGGGTTCGAAATTCATGCACATACTTGATTTATTAATTGTCCTTATATATGCATGTAGGTAGCTAGCTATAAATCCGTGCACGTCATGGTTCAGCTCAGAAGCTGTTCGTTGGGTCAATCTTCTTTGAGGCTCTATAGAAAGCGCGCGCATGTCACCTTTGCATGTTCAATTATTGTCTGTTCACAGCTCTGTTGGGGGGATGAATGGATGGGATGCTAACACTGTGTGATGCCCATATATGGATGTAATCAATGCTGATAATAATAAGTTGTTGCACTGCTGTGCACACACAGAGATAGAGGATCAAGCTGCTAAGTGCACTGAACTAACTAAAAAGTAACTGCTTTCTCGGATGAAAGATTCACCTATTGCACGCACAGCAGTGTACCAATGGAATAAGTTGAATACAGCTGTACGAATTCTTGTCCACAAAACGACAGTAAGTAATATTACACTCTAGCTATTATGATAATTATATTATTGCATGTTCAGTGTCTTTTGGTGGCTATACAAGAATTTACCAATCTTTCTACATATCACTGCAGTTCCATGGATCAGGTGGCATGCTAAGATGCCAAGGGACAACAAAGGAAGAAGCATTGCTGAATCAACAGCTAAGAGAAACGATTGCCAACGATGATAGTGTGAAAAGACATTTCAGCACTTTTTATCTAGAAGATGGAAGCGGTAAAGTTGTTCTGGATGTCTTAAAAGCATACGAACATGTTCGGCATGTGCTGAATGATATGCGCCGGATTCAAAAACCTTCAAATTCTGAATTAGGACAAGATCTTGATGACAAAGAAAAATGTGATGATACGGTAAGTATGGTCCTTATAATAATAATAATATTCTAGTATTGGGGGGGGAGGGGGGCATGCACATTCTATCCCCCAGCTAACAAGAACGGAGAGCAATGCTTGTAGTCTAAGAGTAGATCATCGAAATCCGGATGGTTTTTATAAAGCAACCCATAACTTTCGGAATAACAATGATTTTAAATGATAGAGTACTCAGTAGATAGAGCTACCAGTCTGCTAACGAATGACGCAAACCGTATGTCCTAATCTTTGTTGCAACGCATGCAAATTGTGCTCAAAGATACAGTGTTACAAATTTATAAACCGGACCTCCGCTTCAAATCTCGGACATGCTTGCATATTCTATCTTGGTGATGATCAGAATCGGTCAACGCTGCTACAGGTACATGTCTAACTCCGGTCCACCATTTCGATCGTGTTTAGCCACGCCCACCAGTGGGACTCCACCCAATCATTTTCGATGAATCGGACGTAAGTAGAGGATGACTACTGGCTAGCTCCACTTGTAAGCTAAAGAAAGTTGTAGGAAGCATGGAATCATTTAGTATATGGCCTACCATGACTGTGATTCCGACCAAACTCATCTAAAACCACATGTCCGGGATTCGACGATATCCAATGATTGATAAATTACTCTATGTATGTATGTATGTTCTGAATTTTTGGCGCCTGTTGCTTATAATGCCATGACATTGTATTATAATAATTATGTACCACTTCATGCATGCATGTGCTCATGTATGTACACATGCACACATACCATACACAATCGATAATAATTATAGGTACAGGGTGACTCGATGGATCCGGATGATCTTTCAACAACACCAGGTCCTGTTACAGAGCCGAGTGATGACGGATATAAATCTAGTAGAGCATCCTCCACTCGTGTCCTTAGGAGTGCAGATAATTCACAGGTATGGAATACCATGCATAATAATAATAGCTATGGCTATAATAGCATAATAATATCAGAGGTACGACGTTTAATAATTATTTATACATGTACCCTATAATTATTAATACAGAATAATATACGAGGCCTAGGGAAAAAAAGATCAGCTTGCAGTGGCACTGCTTCCAATTGTAAACGTACAACAGCTCCGTCAAAGAAGAAGGCAAACTCTACTAGTGCTGCAAGCAGAGTAAGTCTTTTTCATGAATACTATAACACTATACATCATTATTTACATGGCTGTGTGCATATAGATTCTAAAAACTTCACGAGACCTTCAAAATGATGAGAATGATCCTGACGAATTCGAAGTTGGAGAAGAAGATGTGATGGATGATCGATCTGAATATGAGCGCAACAAAGGCATGCTAACAAAGCATTTCTTCATGAGCATGTTTTGGTAAGATTTAAGGATACACATAAAATAGTACAATTTGCACAATGTCATGTAGTACACGTACATGTACATAACAATAATATTATTATACATAATTATGTATGACATTGTACATGCATTGTTGCAGACCAGCTCATTAAAATTTTGATCGTATTAGGTTCCATGCATGCACTAGCTATAGTACTAGTTGAACCTCTATTTGAAGCTTGCTGTATATGGCAACTATCTCATTGTTATTACAGTCACCTCTAGGTCAACTCCCAATTAGCAAATGGCAATTAAATTAACTCTGCCACTGAATTTCAATTCATAGACATGGATTATGCATACTGTCATTATAGTTTGGTATATATACAAATTTACAATTTTCTCTATATACAACATTATGCATAATAGGGTGGTAAGCCGAAACTACAAGAAGGTGACGCTGTTCTCATCGCTAGAGCATGGTTTAATATCGGAGAGAAATTGACTGTTAGCAAGATCATCGAGGAGTGTGATGACTTAGGACTCGTCCCACCTGAAAAACAGATGAAGCTGCGAGCTGTTTTGGCACATCTTGGAAATGAATTGGTGGATAATCAATTGGTGAATCTGAAACGCCCTGCAGGAATTACAGTTAAAGATATTGAATTCAGTATTCCAAGATCAGTTGACAATTAATCTAACACTGGATAAATTAATGTAAGTCAGTGCATGATATTATTATGATCACTTTTATTATGGACAAAATTTAATTATGATCAGCTTTCCAATTTTATTATACACTGTCAGATGTAGAATCTGATGATTTTGATTTTTGTGTCAATATTAATTTGTCAATATTAATTTTATTGATCCAGTATTATATATAATGCCTAGTATTATAGTATTATTACATTTGTTGTGAAGCACAATACACACTGTTACAGTATTTGCTGAAAATTTTACAATGCATACACAACAAATGTACCATAGATTCAATGCACTTATTCAAATGTAATTCCAACTAATTTCCAACCATTGCAGGTGGAACAATGATTGTTGTGTTTTGTCTACTGTGATTTTGTTGTAAAATCAATGATTTTACAGTACTTTGCGATATTTAAACAGTAGTGTATGTGATTTTTTTTCCTGTGTGTGTGTATATGTATGTAGGAGGTAGGTAGGTATGTATTTGTTGGTAGTTGCCTAGCAACCAGTTTTTATAGGCAATTTGCCAGCTATGGGAATGGGTTGGATCATCATAAAGTAAGCCTGAGACCATGCATCTCATGTACCTCAACTACTGTCAGATAACTATTATGTGTGTGTATGTGTGTGTGCTATGTGTATGTGTGTGTGCGACCTATATATTGTGTACATGCATGTGTGTGTGTGAGAACACACTCTTTCTCCAAAACATAGGAGTAATAAAGTTGGTAGTAGTCATCAAATGGAAAAGGAAGGACTAGAAAGGGTGTTACTCCTCAAGCAACAGGGATTGACAGTTGAGGTGCTTGTGACTGACAGGCACAAGCAGATCAACATGTGGCTTCATGAAAGTTATCCAGCCATTACACACTATTATGATGTCTGGCATGTTGCTAAGGTAATGAGTCCTGTCAATCGTATTGTGTTATTATTTTCTATGGTTGATAGGTAAAAAGGTAGATGATGCAGCTAAGCAGAAGGGCTGTGAGATTATAGGGAACTGGCGGAGAAGTATCATCAATCACCTTTATTGGTATATTTCTTCCACACCTGATGGTGATGCCGAGACTGTACTAGCCAAGTGGTTATCCCTTGAAGATCATGTCCACAACAAACATCCACATAAGGATAAGAAGTTTCCCAAGTGTGCACATGGCAAGCTGAGGTGTGCGGACAGATATAAGAAATGGTTCCAAAGACGTTATATTTGTTCACCAGTCATACAAACTGGTACAATGTTGTTTTATAGATTCAAAGGCGAGTGAGAAACTCTCTGATCTGCCAACAAAGTCGTACCTCTGCAAAGATATCACCTAAACATCAAACATCCAGTCTGGAGGCATTCCAGTGTCATAATCAATTTGCCCCCAAATATATTCGTTTTTCTTTCCATGGAATTAATTATTGTAGGTAAGTTGATTAGAGAACTAAATTAATATGCATGGTTACTGTTCACCAATGAGTATGTGTATGTTATGCATGTATTAATTGTTATTTTTCCTTGTATAGATTATCACTGGTAGCTCTTCACTTTAACGAGAATGCCAGCAGGAAATAAGCGGTGACTGCGAAAGGACAGGAACGTTAAGACATTCTGTATTCCAAGTACAAGAAAGGGGGACAGATTGTACGGAAGGTCATAGTCAACCCAACTTACCGTTATATTGAGTGTGTGCGCATTTCACGTTATTCTGCTGATAGAATATATTGATGAAAGAGACCTCGAGACGCTGTAAAGAACGAGTCATTGAAACACTTCCAGCAACACCCTTGCACCTCTTAGCAGCCAGTTTGAAGCCAACTGCTATTAAAAGTCACAAGAGTAGATTTACGTAACTCGTAATAATTATAATACATGTAGCGTAACGTGCCAATTATCAACATACGGTTTTCTCCCGCGTGTGCTGTTGCTTAGGAACATTGCCTGAACTTCGAACTTGGACCAAAAGGTAGGGCGTCGCCAGGGCTACAAGTACCTAAAGTCTCATGGGGCTGCCAATAAAAATACCTCAGCTTATAATTGCGAATGCCAGTTATCAACAGTCGGTACGTATTATCGGCACACCGTATACTTTCAATACAATCAATTATCGTCACTTGGAGCTTTGTCATCACAGGGCATACAATCCAAGAGTAAGAAAATTATACAAAAAATACTAGCAGGTGCATAATCATACTGAGGCAACTTCATGTTCATAGGTGAGCTTGTTCGATCTTTATAGTTTTTTCCAACTTGGCAGAAGCGCCTCGGGAACATCAATCTGAGTCTGTGTCTGATCTGACGACAATGGAAGAGCTCGAGGGAGCCTGCAGGAGCTGTTCAATAGTCGTTGCTGACTCTCCTGTAGTTATAGCTGACTATCCTGCGTCTTGTTCTCCAGTGAAAGTTGCTGTCAACGCCAGAGAGTATCAGTAAGTGTAGCACAATCTTTGTTAAGGTATGGTAATGCCCTATAATAAAGGGAGGAAGAAACAAAAAGGGAAGGGTGACGGAGGAGGATTGAGAAAGAAAGCAAGGGATAATGCGCATGCTCCACACACATTGAGGGTCATCTTATCATAGATGGAGCAAAACATACCTTCAAAAGTCCAGCCTGAAGCGGGAGTCTCTACACTGGACTGGACTGCTGGACTGGAACACTGGACTGGACTACTGGACTGAGGGGGTGGGTCATCTTTCATCGTTTGCGCATGCAATCTTATGCATGGTCAGTGCATGCCCGGAACTGAACTTGGAAGCCACTACACAGTGTATCGCTAGATTAATATCGGTATGAGCTTGGCTGTTCGAAATACTGAGCATTGAGAAGCAATTGCCATGGATGTTACTAGTGTCATACATAAGCTTAGGAGTTTATATGTGCCTGTCTGACCATGTGGAAACGATGGCAAACTATACTAGACAACTAGCATGACTCCATAAACTTAATTTGAAGATGCATATGCAGTGTTTAATGTGCATTAAATAGATACTGCACAGTTGGTCGTGTAGTTGGCTCTGAAACAAGTCGCAACATGTCTCCAACTAGAGTGCAAGCGTCTGAACCATCAGGTGTCAGCAGCTTTGTTGGAACTTACTTAGATCAGAAATATGACAGGCACTGCAATCAGTTTTGTATCATTCTCGTGCACGCACACATTAAATCACTTACTTAATTGTATATGTATTGTTATAATACTATAATATGTATATTCACAGGGATTTATTGACTGATGTAGAAGATGATATTGGTACAGATTTTGCCTCAGATATTGAGATTTCTGAACCCGACATTGCCTCCATGTACGTTTATTTCAGTATAGTACAAATTAATTTACAGACCATGTTTATAGTGTGCACAGTACAAAAACTAGCCATCCTCTACCTCTACTACAGTAGCTGCCTATGTCTTAAATCAGTGGTGTGCAGAGGGGATTGGTCACAATTTTGCAGTATAATATGCGCATCATATGCCAGGTGTTTTGATGACTCAGCTGGTTGACCTGGGTTACGTGGGCATAGATTTCAGCCATGCATGTTAAGTGCACTCTAATTATAGTCCATGACTAATCTCCTCTGAATTGTGTGCATGTACAATGCAATGTTGTATATGTGTAACTACTGTTGATTTTTCCTCATGGTAGGGAAGTATGTGATGGTCAGCCAGTATATGAAACACCACCTGAAAAATATTCAGCAGAGAGAATAATTCACATACTTCTAGATCCTAATATCGACCAGTCTAAAGTATGTACGCAGTGACCACTGAACATACATTGTCAGCAGTTGCACTTTTGTGGTTGACCTAGACCATTTACTGGAAGCCGACGATGTGAAGAAAGATAATTTTGGTGTGTGGAACCACAGTGGATCTCATGATCTCAAGTTTCAATGTCGATTTGACCCTAATGGTGTTATTGAGATAGGCAAAGGTGTATTTACGAGTACTGGAGGGTGGGAAAGTTACTCCCTGCGACGCTTGCACAGTAACTGCCCAACTAACAGCAAATTCTGCCAGATGCTTGCTTTCATTACAGGTATGTGAGCGATACAACTAACAATCAACTAAACTAAAATTGAGTATGAGCATGCACTACTATAACTGGGGTGGTTACAAGAAATGATTTTGCTGTTATAGCTATACAAAATGTTTTTTGGGGGGGGGGGGGGGGGGGGGTGGGGGGAGTGAAGAAAAGGGGGAAGTGTGTAAGACAGGAGATGGAAAGGACCAAAGAGAGTTTGTGTGCATGTGTGCATTTGCACTTGTGTGTCTATATGGGTGGGTGTGTGTTTATGTAGTGAAGGTAAGTACATACATGTAGGTCTTCCAGTCATCTTATACTAGTGCATAATTATGACATGGTGGATTGCTTTTCTGCTTCATTCCTATCCAAAATTTTTGAACATGCCTTTGAATCGTGTGTAGCGCATGTTGAGACAACATGCATGTGGCTAAATGCATATTATATTAGTTATCTGACAGTAATTGGAGTGCATGAGATGCATGGTCGAATGCACCTTTACCAGAAAACGAGCGTTTTCAAAATTATTTTTTTCCATGCGTTATATTAGATTAAGTACGGTATCATGCATGTGGGATCGAGAAATTCAGTATGTTCTTAACCGATTATACGCGAGATGCGCCTTAAGGCGCATGCGCGTGCATGTCATTAAGCGCGAGAGACGCCTTAAGGCGCAAGCACCATTATTGCTGTGCTATAGCCGCGCCCATCATTCCATAGTAGACTGGTTTGGGCTTGGCATCCTGTCTGAGGTTAGTACAGGAAATACCTTACTCCACTTACCTCACTTGTTGACCTTCAGAAAGGAAGTACTAACCTAACGCGATTACTTATCAAGATCGAGATGGCCACGATCGACCTAAGCGTTGAAGTAGCCTTGTTTTCTGCCACAGTATGTGCAGTACAGACATATCGCTAAGCATACAGTTAGACTAGGTCTATGTTAGGGTATCCAACGAAAAAATCAAACTTTCCAAAAACCGCTCATTTGCAGCATTTAGCTAGCCTACTGGGACGGTCCCTAAATCTCGAATGATACTGTGCAAATTTACTCTTACGTGGAGATACAAAAATTTGGCGTTTTTTGGCGAAATTGTCGCACCAGATGGTTAATACGCTCCAACCTGTGATTTATTGTGGCTGCCTTACTAAATTGATCGTCCTCATCCAGTGACTGCATGAGGAAGCGTTTACCATACTGTATAACGATGGCACCCCATGTTTTGGCGAATATTGACAAAATTTGGAGAATAATTAAAGTCTCGATATCTCGGCAAATGAACATTGGGGCGTGACCTGGAGTGAGAATTAGTGGTAGTCCAAGAACATCTTCGTCCTACCAGAGTTTTTAGAAGTTTTGAAAAACTTCATTTTTTTGTGTGGAAACCCAATCTATGTCTACCTTACTGTGTAGACAAAGTGAGATGAAGAGTTCTACTAACCACGGATGGACTTGAGACGGCGACGGTTTGGAGGTAAGTAAGCTTTTAAGCTTTTATGTTCAGAAATAGCATACTATATGTACATACGAAGCTAAAGTAACTGACTACGAAGGTTGTACAATGACTCCTTTGTGTGAATAAAGCGTCCATAGCTATGACAACCGTTCTAGGACGCTGTACAAAGACTAATAGCTAGTACACTATTTTTACATAAATTAATTTAGCGGTTACGGGTAATGACGTCATCTACATTCCGCGTATAATCGGTTAATTAGGGGGTGGGGGATAATCAGCTTTGATCGTCGCCTTCCTGCCTGGATAATTAATTCCTGCACCTACTCAAAAAGCAAGCGTAGGGATGTATAGTGGATGTGATTATCCCTAATCTTGTTTATGTACTTTTTGATCCTGCCATCCCTACTTCTTCCTTCAATTTATTTTCTTTTTTGTACTTGTTACTGTTCTTTTTTTATTGCCCTCTGGGTATCTTTTAGCATTACCAGGCATAGTTTGCCCGTTCAATGCTGGACTTTACTATCAATGGGTAAAACTGCGTCTGTGTTCATACTATCTTATAGTTATCTTTTGTAAATGTGTAATTAGTAGTATGTTCAGAAGAAATTTCAAAGATTTTCGTTCTTGCATAATCAGGAATGGCAAAACATGATATGGGGGCAGGGGGGCGGTTGCCCCCCTGCTCAAAGTGGAAGTGGCTAGTAATATGATATTTTACATTCTAGCTATGTACATACGTAGCTACTAATATCAAGCTTGTGGGTGTTTGTTTGACTGACTTTGCCCCCCCCCCCCCCCAAATTATCCCTCAGCCACCTCTGATAATATTATCCATGTATACTTGCAGCTGATATCACGTGTATACACTCAAAAGGTTGGTCTAAGTACATGTAGATGCTTACAATATTATTTCGATTTCAGGTTACTAGACCACTAGTAGTTACTAGAAGACTCCAGAGTGCATGATAACCCTAAAGTTTGTCTAAACATGCTTAGCATGTAGCTGGCCACTCCCATGTTTTCATATGCTGACCAGACTCATCCATGGTATCCTCACAAAAAGGGGGTTTCCCCATGGCTCAAAACAACAAACAGCATTTCTCAGATATGAAAATGAAATTCAAAATTTTGATACATTTCATTTCTTTACTCTTCCATTCTTTACCTGCGTATAAAAATTATCATAATATTGTCCCATTGCCCTCAGGAATTATTTATTTACATATTACTCATATGGAAATTCTTTTAGCTTAGGGTGTAACTTCTTAGTGTATAATTAGTGTATAACTACATAGTGTATAACTACAAGCTAACCACACACTAAGATAAAAGAATTGTAACAAGCTGTACTTAATAAATTACATGTTCAAATGTCAGGTACTTATACTACCCTAATTGCAACGCAGCAATATAGATGTATCAGCTATAATTGTACATTATTTAAGAGCCATGTTTCCTTTTTGAAGGTAAAGTCCATTGTTGGGGTACCAAGGCACATATTCTCTAGGAGTACATGTACATCTGGGAACCTACAATGTGTGTGCACATGTGTGTGGTACACTGATTGAGTGAGAAGATCTTGGTCAGACACCTCGTGTAGTCCTTGCACTTGTGAAAGAATTCCACAATAAAAGCTGCATGCACGATCATTAACTGGACAGGTACATTGTGTGTGTATTATACTAGTCCCATACTTACCTACTTCAGAAAGTAGTAGGAATGAGTCACAGACATAAATCGAAAGGGAGTTCTTACAGCTGCCAGTTGGAAGTGTCAATGTCTATTGGTCTGATGACAGTGGTGTGACATCCTCGTGCTCACCTGGATAAGCAAAAGATCGTGAAGCTGAAGAACATCATGTACATGTACGTATACTATGTGTAGGGGAAGTACATACATGTACACAAGTGATGCCTTTTCATAAATATTAGTTTACATGTTACATGCACAATAATATTCTACCATGTACATGCCACATATATAATACACCACTCATATGTCCACTTACAATAGATCCAGCCAGATGAAGTTGTAGCCAATAGAATCAATGGGACACCCCTGGGGGATGATGCAGTTTGTCGATAAACTGGATCAGTTTGGCAGCTATATAGATTGTTATACACGGGTGCATGTGAAGTGGTGGAGGAAAATGCTCCAGGTCGCCATCAACTTTTTATATCACTTATAAGACGTCAGCATTGCAAGGGCAGCAATCAATGAAACATCCCATCAGGCTCTGATATTAATAGCTTACCGAGGTCCACCACCGTCTTGGAATAGGGTTGCTATGGAGGAGGGGCGGAAATGGTCTGACTGTTGTGCATGCATGCAGTGATAGAACACCAGGAGATAAAGTGATGGCACACCACTGCTGTTTGATATCTTGAGCAGTTTCAGAGTACACAAGGTTGCTGTCACTGCAGATATCGAGAAAGCCTTTCTCATGATAACTGTGTGGCCCCAAGATCGTGAATTCCTCCGCTTTCTGTGGGTGGATGATCCTGCCCAGGAAGATCCAAAGATAGTCATCTATTGGTTCGCTAGAGTGGTGTTTGGCATATCCTCGAGCCCATTTTTGCTGAACGTCACGGTTTAGCATCACCTTTGACACACATGGTGAATTAGTCACGAAGGTGCTACGATCTATTTATGTTGATAATGTGGTGACTGGTTTGCAATCCGAAGAGCAAGCTTACGAGTTATACACTGGGGCCAAGAACTTACTAAAGACAGGCGCATTCAATCTATGCAAATTCACGACTAATTGGAACACTTCGCAGGCCAGAATTGATGCTGAGGAGTCAGTTCACCTCAGTGATTCATCCCCAACCGTCGGAGCAGCAGAAACTTTCTCACAGGCGACACTGGGTGGAGCTCAGCAACTCTGCGAAGGAGAGCAGAAGGTTATGGGAGTCAACTGGAGTGATTCCTCGGACCAGATTATCATTTCATTTGGTGAATTGGCTGAGCAAGTGAGGGAATTAGAGCCCATTAAGAACGTGATTAGCCCGATTGGAATGTCCCATCGGATTTCTTGTCCCAATAGTGGTACGCTACAAGGTGTTCATGCAGTCGTGTGAAGCCAAGATTGATTGGGATGTTACTATACCAGAGCCCTTGATAACTTAGTGGCGAAAATTGGTATTGAACTTATCTTAGTCACAACCAGTGACCCTTCCAAGATGCTATGCTATCTTAATGGAGTGAATTGAGCACAGAGCTGGAGATATCTGCTTGCCACTGCTTCACTAACTCAAGTTGCTCTTGCTGGATACGCAATGTGGAGAGATCATGGAAACCATTATTTTGTGCAAAACTGAGTTTCAGAAATTCGGAGCCTGTTACTGGTGGAATACTGGAGGCACATACCTGGACTTGAAAACCCTGCCAACGTAACTTCCAGGGGAGCCACACCACTGGAGTTGCTCATAAACAAACTAGACCTGAGATGCCACTTGGACATGCTGACATTGAGGACTATGAAATTTTACCTGAGTGCCTCAAGGAACTTCGGGTGAGTGAGAAACGATCCGTTCACAGTCTCTTAGTGAGTGGCACAGCCGAGCACAGCATAGGCACCCTCGTTGAGATTCAAAACTTCAGCAGTTTCAGTCGGTTGACGAACATTCTCACTTATGCGTTGAAGTTCTGCTCCAATCTACGAAGAAAGACAGGTCCCACAAGTTTCAACAGTGTTGAGAGATTTGCAGAGACCCTCCTAATTAGAGAAGCTCAAGTCTCCCTGAAGACCCACAATAACTTTCCAGTATGGGAAAAGCAACTTTCTACCTTTGCAGACAACAAAGGAGTCCTGAGATTCCACGAAAGAATTGAAAACGCTTTGAACTTACCTTACTCAGCCAACCACCCTGCTATTATTCCTGGTGACCATTATCTTACTACCCTCTATGTTCGTCGTGCTCATGCCAGAGTTCTTCACAATGGAACCAGAGAAACTCGCTGAATTGAGGTCACAATTCTGGGTGATCAAGGGAAGAAGCATGGTGAAACGAGATCTCCGCAACTGCATCACCTGCGGAAGACACAAAGGAAAATCCTGTCGTATTCCACTTCCATCACCACTACCTACCTTCCGCGTATGAGGCCCCACCATTTACAAACACTGATGTAGATTTTGCTGGTCCTATATACGTCAAAAACTTTGGAGGAGGCCAATCCAAGGTGTGAGTTGCACTGTATACATGCTGCGTCACTAGAGCTATACACTTAGAGCTTGTGCCTGACATGTCTGCTCCTGCATTCATACGAACCTTCAAGAGGTTCAGTTCCAGAAGAGGCTTACCTGCCCTGATATTGACAGGCAACGGCAAAACCTTTGAAGCGGCAGCCAAGGAGATAAAGAGTGTTGTGTCCAGTCCAGAAGTCCAGAGATATTTTAGCCGAGTTGGTGTCTATTGGCAATTCAGAGCGCCATGGCGGGGAGGTGTATTTGAAAGGCTTGTTCGTTCAACCAAGCGTTGCCTGAGAAAAATCCTAGGACAGGCCAAGTTCTCTCATGACGAGTTATTCACCACTTTGGTCGAGATAGAAATGGTACTCAACTCACAACCCCTTACCTACATCTCTGTGGACGACCTAGACGAACCACTCACCCCCTCATAACTGCTCGTGGGCAGGAGTCTCATGAGATATCCAGATCATCTTCTGAATGCTCGATAGTGATGAAGAAGACAGCCACAAGCTCAACGCTCGTCTCAAACATCTTAACCACTCACTCGATTCGTTTTGGAGGAGGTGGAGACGAGAATACTCGTTAGAATTACGCGAAGCACATCGTCATTACCATAGTAGTGGAGAACCAGTTAGTTGAGGGTGACATTGTGGTGGTGTACGCGGATAACCAGCCCTGCAGTTGTTGGAACCTTGGACGAATTGAAAAAGTACTAATTGGAGCTGATGGACACATGAGAGCTGCCACTGTTGAGAGTGAGCAGTAATGGACGCTCTTCAACTTTAGACCGACCCATTCAACATCTCTACTCACTTGAGGTAATTTCACAGGCTGATGCTATGTCAGAGCCAGAGAATGAGGAAGCCTGCGAACCTGCAGAGGAAGAGATGCTTCCTGAGCAACCAGATTCTCGACCACGAAGGTCGGCTGCAACCCAAGCACGTGATCACATTCTAGCCAAAGCAATGTCTGAATGTCTGGGTCGGAACACAGACACTTTGAGATTGGTAAACATTAATTTTATCAAACATTGAATACTAAGTTAGCTTCATTATTGAATGTTAAGAATGTTGTTTATTTCTTTTTTGTATGATCCTTTTATGACCACTTATGTGGTTAAGGTGGGGAGTGTGTTGGAACTTACGATTATTCATTGTTCTGTATCATCAATTATGCGTATGGTATTATGTAATCACATGTGACTATCACGTGACAGTTGAATTTATTGAATGAAAGTCAGTTAATTAAGCGTGTGGCAGTATTGGGAGTTATGCGTTAGAATCCATCCGCTCGAATTATAGGTTAGTTGTAGCCCATCTATGACGTACATCAAAGTACTGCGCTGTGGTACATATGTGATATTGCCCTGTGGCTAGGGCAATTGCCCTGTGGTCAATTAGCAATGTAAATCAGTCTCAACAGCATGATAGGATCATAACAGAAGCCAACAAATGCACACACGTGCACGTATGCATACACACAACACAAAAAAGAAATCCCTAGGTACTAGGTGTGTGCACCAGTATCATCAACTGTTCTTCAGTCAAAGTTGTCCATGGGCATTTCAGTTACAATAGAATCAAATTCATCCATCTCACTGCTAGCAAATTCACCAAAGCCAACACCAATGTTGATATTTTGAAGAGAAAAATTGATGGTGCAGTTGGTAAGCCCTTGAAACAGAGATGAAAATAGACCAGCAGGATTAGCTCTGTAATCTGAAATGTGCCCGGATTTTTGAGCTGCTTCAAGTTGCTGTACCTTGTTTACTTGTGTAGAAAAAGAAGTTGGTCCTGAACTACTAGATCGAGCTAGGACCGTAGACAAGCCTTGTTTCTGAGCCATGGTAGGGTAGGTCGTTCATAGAGAGCCAAAGCCTTTGATGATTTGTGGCCTGTTACATCTTTGATCATTTTCTCCGGAACTTGAGCCGCAAACATTGCTGTAGCACCTGTTGTGCAAAGGCTGTGATTAGTCTTCTTCTCCTGAATACCTGCCTCAATACACATGTTGCTCAAGAAATTCTGCAGGGTATTTTGCCAATTGGGTGTGCATAAAACCACGGCTCCTTTGGGTCACTAGGTTTTTGTGGCTTGGGCTGAAGGTATAGGAAATCCATTTCTAGGGGAGGCTTGGGAAATTTAGAGAAGTAAAAGTCCAGCAAATACACATCTCGAAATAATTCACCAGAATTTCCAACAAGTGTGCTGTAGATAGTGACTACCTTGTTTGAATCGTTGAGTGTACCAAAGCCTCCTTGATGATTCTTTGACCCGTTTTGAGTAAAAGTGTATCGATCTGGATTGTAGCCTCTCACAAATTGTGATGGCTTAAGTGAACGCTGCTCCATTCCTCCTCTAAGACAGAATGCCTTTCCGACGTAGTAAAACACAGCTCTCACTAGGGGTTTAGGAGCAAAAATACCAATGACCCCTTTATTCAAAAGGAGTTCTTCGGGAGTGATAATAGGTGCATGCTTTATAGAAGCACCGACCCCATCCTTACACAACTGTTTAGCGACAGATCCACAGACACCAGATAACTCAGAGAAACGTGGGTCCTTCTTGTCCAAGAAATTAGGAAAAGTTTTGGACTTGGAGCGCCCATGCCTGAGTAGACCAGACAATAGCAAATACAGGGAACGAGTGGGATACGGCTCTCCATCCTGGCGCCTAGCTTCAACAACAAAACGAGAAAGCCATCGGTTCAGTTTTTCTGCATCGGGCTTCTCAAATAGATCGAGGGGACATTTTTCTCCCATTTCAGAGTTGGCATTTCGCTCGTCACGCCACGCATCGATGGTCCGAACTGCCCACATGGTGCTCTTATGCGTGTTGGGAGCAACTGGGCCTTTCTCTAAGTACTCTAGGCCAGTGAGCATGACATTTTAAATAGCGTGAGCTACCTAATGATAGACTCAATCCAGAGCTGCAAGCTCCACAGAGTAATCTAGAGTGATTGTGAGCACACTGAGCATCAGCTCAATTTGGAATGGATGGCAGTAGTCCAAAGGGCATTGAGGATAAATCTAGTAGCCACTTGAATTCTTTATGGTCAAATGAGTTATCCAAGCTGTTGTACCCTTCTTTGTGATCGTTTCTCTGGTATAGTTGCAGTTAATTTTGTAAGTTGTCAGTATTCTATTACATGCACAATCATATCCTTTTGCAATATTGTTAGTTTTTTGAAAGCCAATTGGACATTCTATGCAAGCCAAAAAGTTAAGTTTAATTTTCTGTGTACATATTACTATAGAAGCTATCTTCTTCGAACCATGGTGATATGATTAGTTGTTGGGAGTATTTAAATGAAATTAATTTATAGGAGTGCAGCCATTTATCACACTGGAACTTTTGATCATCACGAATCAGAATGTGGCCTCTAATTTCACTCTTGATTGAACCATCAATTGGATGTTTTACTATGTTAACAATAGCCAAATCTAACATTTTTTCTCCGGTTTTGATATCAATTAATGGTATTTGTTTGGTACAATCAGGAGTGCTGTTTTCACAGTAGCAAATCTGTGCTGGAAATGAACCAATATCAGAGGTTTGAATATTGTTCAACGAACTGACAAGTATGTTTGATGTCACAATCATGGGATAATATGCTACGTATGTACAATCGAGTGCCAGTTAGTGAGTTAGTACAGTGCGCATGCGCAGATGAAAGCAGCACCGTAGACCACAACCCTCACTGCAGGCCAAGAGTAGCTGCTCAAACTCACCGTGTAATGGCGACGTTCTCACTCTGCTCGAACATCGAATCTACCACCAGACCATGACAAACAGCAGACGTCACCTCTCGCTTCGCTCGAGGCTCGGTGGCCTGCCGAGCAGGCCTGTCGAAACGCGCGGCGCTTGCGCCACTTGCTCGAGCTCGAGAATGCATCTCTATGGCCCCTAGGCCCTGGCAACCTCGTTTGTGCACACGGCATACCAATTCTGACCAATCGTGAGTCTTCCGAACTTGTAGGAGAGCGCCTCTTTTATGCCCTCCAGGTTAGGACGTGGACTATATAAGAAAATTGATAGTCTGAAAAATATTTTTCGTTGTATATATATAATCAATACAGAATGCCTAATGACACGTACCTCACTTTCAACGTATAAACGAGGCATGCAGCAGCTAGTGTAGTGACAGACACACAAGACAACTACCGTAATCCTCAAACATGTGCCAAGGATTAATTTAATTTAGTTGTGGCAGTAGGCAACCACATGCAGTGTTCAGATTTTGCTCTATGCTCTGCTTGGACATTCATTTTGGGAAATTTGAGTGGAATCTGTTCCGTCAGGTGCAAAAGGTACTACTATAATAGATACAAAAATCTAGTTGTATAACTTGCTGTTTAGTTGTACATGCCATGATAAATGCAGTGATTAAAACTTAAACCCAAACCCTATAAATCCTAGATTTTTTTATAACAGCTACTGTTTGCTATTTATATGAGCAGGTATCACTGTCGTTGCCACCACTACCTCGACCTTCTCAGTGCAGTCAATTTTCTACCGCAGCACTTACAGAGAATTGATACCTATTGAAGATGAGGAGGTAAGTCAGGAAGTCATCGGGACTAAACAGCATTTCCACTATTGAATTCATCAAATTATAACCATGCACACAAAAATAGATCTACCGATTGACAATGTGCAGTATGCATTTTAGTAAGTAGAGATGGCCTGAAGGTTATGTTACTTCTAACCTTGACCACAGTGACTGTATTCTAAGATGCTATTTTATACTCAGAAAGTCTATTGATATGCACCAAAATGATTGTTTATATACGGAATATGAGGGTGACAATTTAGTATCACAATAGTGTAACTCTTGAGCTAATACTCAGCCTGATCTGCAAAGTAAAACTTAAGATACTATATGATCTTTGAAAAGTGCTAAAACTTGAACATGGTGCCCCCTTTCTCGAATTTGGCCACACATTTCTGCAAAGAACTCTCTTAACTAATTTAAGTGATCTATTGCAGGAATATGTTGGAGCTGCAACCCACTCAAGCACCAGTATTCATTCTCCATCATCCCAGTCACAGTCTACTCAACATGGTCCTTCGGAAAGTCCACTTATTTCTTCGGGGATTCACCCTGGTCCTTCGGGGATTCTTCCTGGTCCCTTGGGGATTCTCCCTGGTCCTTCGGGGATTCTTCCTGGTCCCTTGGGGATTCTCCCTGGTCCTTCGGGGATTCTTCCTGGTCCCTCGGGGATTCTCCATGGTCCCTCAGGGATTGTCGACCGAGGTAACTTTCCTATTCCACAGATTCCATTGGAATCTTGAATGTTGGATACGGAATCTGAAGTGAGTAAAATTGTAATTGTTTATCCTTCTTTTATTATTAATATTTTTTAGACTATAGAAGCTGTTGTAAATATCCTGAAAGAAATCTTTCAGGACACTGACATAACAGAAGTACGACGCCTCAGAGTTACTCTTGGGCTGTCATTGGATAAAGTTGTGAATATTCCTACTTACTAGATCGAGTAGGAATAATAAACGAAGTAGCCAATTGTTATTGAGCGATCTAGCTGCACAAGTGATCTATTTTGACAATGACATCATGATCACTACCAACAGAAGCTGCATCTGGAATAAGGCGCATTGCTGGTACAAAGCTGCCCAGGTCAACCCATCTTGATTGAAGATGAATCTCACAGTGGAATTTGCTGGAGAGGCAGGCATTGATGCCGGTGCACTGCGCAATGAATTTTTCACATCACTTCTACAACACAAATGCCGAGTTTTGTTTAAGTTCGTGAAGAGCGGCGGATACCCAAACATGAGTGGGAGATGGAAAAACAGTTTGAGATGGTTGGAAAAATGATAGCCCACTCAATTCTACTAGGAGGTCCTGGTTTTCCCTGTATACACCCTGCCATGTTTGAGTGGATGGTAGATCCGTCCAAAGGGTAGAGGATCTTCCAACAGTGGAAGATATACCCCTAAATCCTGCCAATGTGGACCTGATAGATTTAATATCCAAGGTGAGAAGTACTACTATACTATATTCTCCCGAAAATAAGTCCCCCTTCCGCCCCCCCCCCCCCCCCCCCCCCCCCCCCCCCCCCCAATTGCACGGTCATTAAAGCCTGGAGATTTATAATCTGAATGGTATATCTATTTCATTTATCAGCTCTTTCTACTGCATGAATATCATGGTAAAAGCATGACTTAGATGGTAGCTGTTGGTCTGGCTAATCAAACGTGCGAGCATAGTGCCTCTTCTTGCTGCTGTGTTGGAGCTGAAAAGGGAGTAAATTCCATATGATGGCTAGTCTAGCATTATTATTGGTGGAAAAGTGATGACAAGCAAAGCCATCTACTGGTGGGACTTATGTGAGGCGCATTATTTGTATTTAAAAATAAGCCCCTCCCCAGCTGTGTGATGTGTACTGCTGAAAAAAAGTGGGAGGAGGCTTATTTTCGGGAGGATACGATAGGTCTATAGTTGATACAATTGAAGTTGTGGGCATACTGTAAGCTATCTGTTCGATAAAGATGTGAATGAAGGCTCTTTTATATTAACAACATAGCGTAAGTCATCAATAGTCGACCACCTTTTATTGTCGACCGATATCTACTATACTGTGGTCACGGGTGTGGTCGCGTTTTGCCATACACTATGAACGTATGGCGATGGTATTAATTTTGTGCATCCTGCGTATATAAAAGTTTCACTCAATATAAAAATTTGATATTTATGATAATAGTAAGTAATAATCATGATGAAAGTATTATTTTAAGGTACCATTAAATTGCGTGGGCGTGAGGTGGGGATATGACACCTAAACCACATCAAAGTCATTAGTGAGGTGCATGTTGTGTAACCACGCCCTTTTAATTGCACAGGTCTCAGGGGTGTGGCTGCTAGAGCCGGAAGTGTTCATTTAATATCCTCCATGGACCGGAAGCCGAGCCGGAAGGGAGGGGCCAGGCCACGCCCAAAACAGCCCCACCCTCTTCCCCAAGGACCACCATTCTCAATCAAGTGCCTACTAACCACCGGATGTCCACCGGAAGCCCACAATCAATCCCAATTAAAACACACAGCTTCCTCAAGGCCAAAACACACACAAACACTTGGAGGCCGTTCTGCCACACCGCCCACACAAGAGCTCACCTCATTTCCTGTGTGGGCGGAGTAACAACACGTCATCGCAACCACATCCGCTTCAAACCATCGTCAGCTTCCGTCCGGCCGTACAGGCCCCTCGATCGCACCGCCGTACAGTGCCTCATTAACAGACATGGCCTCACCTTTGACCTCCTGCCACGCCCCCAAAGCCTCCTGGACGGCTTCAAAGGTCACCACCGCATCCGGGACACGCCCACCTATCGCCGCAGCCAAGTCCCCGGCCCCGATGTCCAAGCACTGGCCCGTGAAGCCACACCCAATCGGAAGCAATAAAACCTGCATTAACGCACAGGCACACACTCCACACAGTGCCAGGAACACGCCCACATGCTTAATTAAGCCTAATTAGCTTTTTTTTTTTTTTTTTTTTTTTTAAGTCGTTGCGGTTAATAGTTAAGCAAGAATGCTTTGATCTTGCTTTGATGTGGGCAATTACCGGCCTTTTCTTCAGCGGCCACTTCCGGTCGCTAATTACACGCGCATAATCATCCCTGGCCGATTCTGGACACGCCCACCTTCGACCAAAAGCACTCGTATGGCCTCTTCGGCCACGCCCCTTCACGATTCGCTAATTGAATTAGCCATTCCTGACGCTCACGCCCACGCAATTAAATGGTACCTTAAGTATCTACTACTTGCATGCACATTTATTATAAAAATCGGCTATCGGTCGACATTAGCGCTGTTGCAAATTACTGGGCGGTCGACAACAGGTGGAAACGGTCGCCAATTCATAAAATCATGGGTCTAGCGTACTCGCTCATAGTGACCTGCAGAAACGAGACTAATGCATGGTAAGTGGTCGTTTATTAGATAAATGAATTATCTATCGAATGGAGTTTGTTCGAGGTTCATAGCACATACAGAGCCCAAGTTACAGTCCCGAACGTCTTAGACGGTCGAGAGATGATGACTTACGCTACTCCGTTGCGAAATCGTAAAGCTTTTGACTCTGTCCCTCATCGCCCACTGATAGTGAAACTACGTTCCCTTGGTGTCGACGATTGCATTGTCAGCTGGGTCAAAAACTACTTAGCTGAAAGATGTCAAGTTGTTGCAGTTGATGGAGTGGAATCGGATCCCTTGCCAGTCCTCTCTGGGGTTCCCCAGGGCTCTGTTCTCGGACCACTACTCTTCCTAATTTACATCAATGATCTTCCACATGCTATTCAAGATGAATTTGCCCACTTAAACCTCTTTGCTGATGACCTTCTCCTTTATCGAATAATTACCTCTGCAGCAGACTATCTCCTGCAAGAAATGATTTGTATAATTGAGCAATGGACATCAGATAATTACCTCAGTTTCAATACGTCCAAGTGCAAATGTATGATTATCTCGCGTAAGAGAAATCCTCCTCTGCCAGATATTCCCTTACAGTTGTGTGGAAGTGCCCTGGAAAGAGTTGACAGCTACAAGTATCTCGGAGTCTTGGTTTCTTGTGATCTATCCTGGTCCGTGCATGTTGAATTTGCCTGTCAAAAAGCTCGGCGAGTATTGGGCTTGCTCTATAGAAGATTTTATGGTCAAGCATCCCAGGATTCGTTAAAACAGCTATATCTATCTCTTGTACGACCGCATTTAGAGTATGCGAGCCAGGTGTGGGATCCTCACCTCGCCAAAGATAGAAATGCCTTGGAAAAAGTGCAAAAATTCGCGTGCAAATTGGCTACTTCTAAATGGAATAGCAGCTATGAGGAACTGCTGGATTTGACAGATTTAAAGCCCCTCCAGGACAGAAGATTAGAATCTAAACTAGGACTGCTGTTCAAGTTGGTTCACAATCTCTGCTTCTTCCCGGATAACTTGTGGTCTTTCCGAACTAACAGCAGGTGCAACAGGAACACCAACTCCTTGCAGTTGTCGAGACCATTTGCTCGTACTAATGCCTATATGGCCTCCTTCTTCCCCCATACTGTGGCAAACTGGAATCTGTTGGACAATAATGCTGTAACAGCATCATCATACAAGTCCTTCATGCAAACTGTTAGTAACTAGCTAATTAATTTTAACTGCTCTCATTTTGTTATATTATATACACGTAGTTTAACTAGGGTACACACCTGTATTAGCTTTAGTAGCTATTGTGTATCCATTGCATAGTATTGCATAAAGTATTATAAGCAAAAAAAATTAAACACTAAGTAGAAAAAAAAAAGCAAATTTAAATAAATAATCTAATTCATGGGGGGTTTGGGAGCACTTGGGGGGATAATTTTTACATGGGCACGCAGAATGGGTCGAAACTAGAGATTTGATCCTGGGGAATTTTGATTCACGCCTTAGAATTAAAGTTACGGCCCTTTGAAGTTACCCCATATGTTTGTATAGGAAGCCATGCATTTGCAATGTTTTCCGCCCACGCGCTACGTGAGGGGCGGGGCCACGCGCGCACATTAACGTGACGACCATTACCCACTTTGATCAAAATTGATGTATAGGCTGCCTGCTTACATTGTATGGCTCTACTATGCATCCAGCTCAACTATGTGGCGGTTTTCGAACAATTTTTTTCTGTTTAGTGTTCTGGTCGAAAAAAAAAAAAAAAAAAAATGATGTGTTACATGTACTATCACTGGCGCATACTGAACCTTTTGATAACGTAATATGTGACCGTCTATGGGAAAACCCGGCATATGGGATCCGCGCGCTATTCGCGCAATGCGCGTTTTTAGTAGCTCAGTTAGAAATTTGTCAAAGTCCAGATTTTGTCATATACATGTCAAATAATCCTTCTTCTAACTGTTGCCGTCTTCTACGGAGGCTAGTCGTGCTATACGAAGGTGAAATAAGCCTTCATTTTGACCCACCTAGTCAGCACAGCCACCGTACACGGAGCCCGTTGCTATGGGCGGTAATTAACCTAGATACAGCTAGATTCATCGATCTACTGTACGTTCGCTCACCTTTTTAGCTTCTTGGGCATCTAAGAACAATCGGCTGTCGTTGTCAACAACGAAATTCAACTCTTGCTCGATCTTTACGTTCATTTCGAACGGCTCCGCCCAGGTCCATTTAATTGATTTCCGGGTCACGCGTAGTATGCGGAAACGCCATACGCGTGCATAGCAACGCCTTTGGACCGTAATTTCTCGATTATTGGGGGTGTGGCGCGATCGCAAACAAAGCGCTGTATCTCCACAACGAAGCGCATGATCGGTCTAGAACTTGAACGCGAGTTAGCTCTATGGTAGAGCTCATCATAGATGCATCAAACTCAACTTTCACAAAAAATCCCATATGGCGGGTTTTCCCATAGACGGTCACATATAGTCTGGCGTGTAGGATTTGTGAAGTTACTGAAAAACCGATCAGGCTTAGTTTTTTTTATCTAAATGACCTGTTGCACCTCAGAAAAGCGTTAGTTCCATTCTGTGTTGGTCTTCCAATAATATAATATGTGGTAGGATATGAGAAAAGGGACCACTTCGCGCAAAACGCGTTTCTTTGCCATTTTTCAAACTGTCACCACTTCAAGGCCTCAAGAGTCCCAGGCTTCCCACTTGATTTGTAAGCAGTTTGGGCCATCTACTTCACAGATCCAACGTTAGAAGCTGCAGCAAGCCTCCTGTCCCGAGAGGTGAGCTGCCAGAGTGAGGCATAAAACGGCGATTTTCGAACGAGATTGACGCAGCCGCTCTCCCCGCCCACACCGGATGTGGGCGGAGCTCGCGATTTGCAGCGAGTGTAGCAGGATGATGTAAGAATATTCATGCCAGGTTTGAAGTTCATAGCTGCTATGGTTCCAGAGATATAAGCGTTTTAAAATGAAAATTTGGGAAATGTGCGAAGTGGTCCCTTTTCTCATATCCTGTCACATATTCAGAAACACAACCAGCATGGGTACATGGTTGTGTCATACTCCTCTCATAGTTCTTTCATTATGTGCTCTAGCCTGGCTCTGTGAGAAATCAATGTGAAAATTTTATTGAAGCAAACTATATTTCCATCGACGTGAATATATTCAAACCCCCTCAACGGCGGACACTCCGCTATTCCGTATAATGGACACTTATTTTGGTCCCATTCGAGTCTGTCCAATAGTGAACAACCTCACATAATTGACAGTTAGGCCACACCCACCATTAAAATCGGTTGGTTTCAGCGACCAGTAACTACAGTAAAGCCTAACTATGTCTCAAATTCTTGCTTAGAAGCTGTAATTTGACAGATCTCTCATCAGTACAGTCTTTTTTGTCATCCACAGTAGTGCTTCATCATAGCTGGCCGCGATTGTAGGAGGGGTGTGGTCAAACATTAACCCCTGAGCTAAGGACACCTCGCTATAGCGGACAAACTTTTTGGTCCCCAGTGGCGGATCCAGGATTTCTAGAAGGGGGGTTTTAATATACTGTTGCGTGCGAATTTTTAGAAGCCACGCCCACTTTCGGGGAAACCACGCCCACTTATGATCGCTTTTGCAGTTCTACCAGTCCACTCGATCTGTTTTCAAACGAATTTCTTCTAAAGCAGTCTAAGGTGAGCCATAGCAGCAGTTTTCTTAGTTCTGTAGCCAGAAAGGAGGGTTCCATTTACCTATCATCAGTATACTTCTTAGTGCTAGGTGTAGCCAATAGGGGGGTTCCTGTGCATGGATCCCCCTCTGGATCCGCCACTGGTCCCAATGGTGTCTGCTTTAGAGGGGTTCCACTGTAAACATTATATAATTTTTTTGAAGCTCAAATAATTTGTACACTGGCTTTGGGTATGAATTAGGTAATATTCATGATCGTATAAACAGTTATACAAACTTTTTACAAGCCTCTATTGTAATCAGCTGAGGCTGCCCTTTTAGCAGTCCTGAATGGGCAATATACCTTGGTTGTGGCTGACTGCTGTCAATGAGTCCACCAAGTGCCCCCTCAATTGTTTGCCTAACTTGACTTTCTGACCAATCTGTGTAGAGAAATCAATGAGGTCTACTATTGCACCGGCTGTTTGTAGCTGTTGCCAACGATTTCCTCTAGGTACTTCTTTTTCATCACTCGACACCAATACAACAGATTTGGTGAATTTTCTTCCTGAAGTAGTAGAATATCCACTTTGAGATGAACGTCACCTGGCATAAATCGGCAGATAGCTTCTATGCAGGTTGTATGGCTGGGTGGTTGAAATGTCGCTCACTCTTGTTAGTGGCCTTCTTTCCGTTGCAGTTGCTTAAATTTTAAGATGATGTTGCTAGAAAAGAAGAATAATTATGTAAATGATAAACAGATACTAATAAAGTTATTTACCTGCCGCAAAAGAGCTAGCTGAAGCTGGACTAGGGACAGAGTTAAACAATCGTGATTGGATAGTAGGCAAGCTTATATTCTGCCTGAAGTGCTGCATAGCTTGAGACACTGCTGGATGTTGCACCTACATAATTGAAGCAATAATATTGTTAAGATGTGGGATTACGTAAATTAAATTTTTAAATTAATTCTGATGTAAGTTGACAATGATAGCACATGAGCACACATACATAATGAATACTGTAGTTACAACGCATGATCCAGCGTTCTGTGGCTTTGGAAGGCAATGCATGTTCACACATGTGCATTAGGAGTCCGTTCATGCAATACTAACTAGAGTATAGCCACTGCAGCAGAGTATTGCAATACTCTACTGCATTCAGATCAGAGCTGTCTTGACAACTCTTTCCTACGCTGAGCTCAAGCATGTGCAGTTGCATCAGCGCATACCAGTAGTGTGGTTATGTGGATAACAATGGTGTGGTTGCTCGGATAACAATAGAGCAGATACAGTTATGCTTTATGTTATAGAAGCAGTGTCAACGTATGGTTTGCCATCAAGAGTCCGGTCAGACTATGGTATTGAAAAATGTGGATGTTGCACGATACATGCTTTACAATAGAGGCACTGGAAGAAGTAGTATCATAACAGGCTCATCTATTCATAACCAAAGGATTGAACGTCTTTGGAGGGACGTCTTGAGAGTCGTGGTTACAACATACAGAAATATAATACTATTACCTAGAGTCCGGTGAAGTGCTTGATCCCTTGAGTCATGTAGACATTTTTTGTCTTCACATTGTTTATATCCCACGCATCGATTTATCACTGGAGGAATTTACACGTCAGCATAACCATGGATTAAGAACTGAACACCATCATCATCGCTCTCCTCTTCAGCTCTTCTACAGATCAGCATTCCATAATCCAGAATTTGACTTGGTGCAACCCTTTCAGGCATCAGATTACAGTGTTGATGAAGGAGGACCCTCACCTGAAATGCAAGATGATGACAGGGTTGTGGTAGATCCAGTACAGGTTTCATTAATGGACATGCAGCTACAAGTGCTTCATAGACTTATTGAAAGTATACAAGAGAGGGAGGATTTTGGTGTGACTGTACCTGCATGTGCGTGCTATGGTGACCAGCTGGCTGTAATGGATAGAGCATTGTGTTATGACACTGTGGTACATACATACATACATTATTATTCCTCAACTTAAAAATTGTCATGTGTATTAACATGTGTAATATTTTTTATACTGTCTTGTTAATAACTACCTATTATGTTTTCTTGTCTTATTGTGTATCATTTCTCTGTATCACTAACATTTCCTGTGATGTACATAATATATCTAGTGTGTAAATCCTCAACATTGTATGACAGTCATTTCCTGTAATCTTTTAGTACTTGTGATAACAATTATATTTTTATTACAACACACTGACTACATCATAAAAAAAATTCATGTTCAATTGTTTTCAGACAAAACAAACATTTTTTTCAAGGAGACCAGAACAGAAAAAAAATTGTCCAAAACCACCACATAGTTGAGCTAGATGCTTACTAGAGCCATACAATGCAAGCAGGCACCCTATACTCCAATTTTGACCAAAGTAGGTAAAGGTTGTCACGTTTGTGTGCGCGCCCCTAATGGGATTCCCCGTTTTTCACGTAGTGCGTGGGCGGAAAGCATTGCAAACACATGGCTTCCCTATACAAACATATGGGAAAACTTCAAAGGGCTGTAACTTCAATTCAAAGGCGTGAATCAAAATTCAGGTCAAATCTCTAGTTTCGATCCATTCTGCGTGCCCATGTAAAAATTATGTCCCCAAGTACTCCCAACACCCCCCCCCCCCCCATGAATTAGATTATTTATTTATTTATTTAATTATTCAAGGCGACCAGAACACTAAGCAGAAAAAAAAATTGTCCAAAACCACCATATAATCGAGCTGGATGCAGAGTAGAACCATATAATGCAAGCAGGCAGCCTAAATTGCAATTTTGTCGAAAGTTGGTAAAGGTCGTCACGTGTATGTGCGCGCATGGCCCCGCCCCTCACGTAGCGCGTGGGCGGAAACATTTCAAATGCATAGCTTCCCTATACAAAACATATGGGAAAACTTTAAAGGGCCGTAACTTTAATTCTAAGGTGTGAATCAAAATTCTTTCAGGTCAAATCTCTAGTTTCGACCCATTCTGCGTGCCCATGTAAAAATTATCCCCCCAAGTGCTCCCAAACCCCCATGAATTAGATTATTTAAGTATTTATTTATTTAATTATTTAATTATTTAACCCTTTAGGGCCGATAGCGCCTTTTGGCGCACGCGCTATTTGACGATAGCGCCTTTTGGCGCATGTGTGAGCATTGCACGATGTAGCTACGCCCCTCATTAACTTAACTCCCACTCGATGGCAGATGATGTCATAAGTGTACTAGCGGTCACGGTGCAGCTGTCCACTTATCTCCAAGTGCTTTGTGGAAACCACGAGAGTATTTACTATCGACCATGGCGCGAAGGTCCAGAGTGTCTGTTGAGGATATCCTCCAGTATCTGAGTAGTGATGACAGCTTGGAACATGGGATGGATGGAGGCAGTGATGATGACTTGAGGATGGATACTGACTATGAATATGAGTCAGATAGCTCTTTAGAAGGTATACAATCATATTATAATCAATAAAATAACAATAATACTATAATGCTTCTACTAAAAGGAGACTATGATGACATGCTCTCTCAGCCATCACCAGCACCAAGAGTTGGCCAATCTCCACCTCCTCCAAGTCCAACTTGTGAGCAGCTGCACAGTATTAAAGCATGGCATAAACTTTATGGAAATAATAAGCATTTTGCATTTTGCACGTACTATATAGCTGCATGGAGGCACAATGTGTGCATATCAGTGGTATACAAGAATATCTCCATCGACAAAACAGCTTTGTTATACTTTTGCTTGCTAAGTGTTACTTGTCAGCACGAGTATAGCGTAAATAAATGGGATACGCTGCCAAACTAACACTCAGCAAGCAAGAGTATGAACATAAAGAATGTGTCGCCTACCTGTGTGCATACAGTAAATGCATGTATGGTACTACTGATTACATGTATGTACATGCATGCATGCATGCATGCACGCATATGAGAATACAAGGAGTGGCCTGTGTTTACGGTATCTGTACACCCACCTTGTAGCTTCTGAGAGCAGCCAGTCCGATGACACACAAACTTGGCCCAGTCAGGAGCTAGCACCAACTACGATCCGTAAGATAACAAATATTATAATATTACAATCAAAATACACAATAATAATGATAATATTTATTACAGAATGGTCAACACAGGCAACACCTGTTGTAGTGACCCCATGCACGGAGCTGGCTGGGCCTAGAGTACCGCTACCTCATGACCCACTCGGTATTTTCTCCCTCTTTTTCAATGATAACTTGGTGAGCATGATTGTGGAGGAGACTAACCAGTATGCAGAACAGTGTCTGCAAGAAACGAACAAGCAATGGTCGACAAACGCTGAGGAGATTTGTGCGTACTTGGGATTCATGATCCTCATGGGAATAAACCGCCTTCCCGAGATCCGAGATTACTGGTCTACGGATGAGAATCTCAGGTATGCACCCATCGCCGACAGAATCAGCCGAGACAGGTTCAAGGAAATCACTCGATACCTCCACTTTGCAGACAATGACCAGCTACCAGCTCGTGGCGAAGATGGTTTCTCACGCCTGCAGAAGGTTGATCCTGTCATCTCCATTCTAAAGCAGAGGTTCAAGGCTGTGTACTGCCCCCACTCCCAGCTCAGTGTGGACGAAGCTATGATACCCTTCAAAGGTCGGTCTAGCATGAAGCAATACCTCCCAATGAAGCCCGTAAAGCGTGGGTTCAAGGTTTGGGCTATGGCCAACGCTTTGAATGGGTATCTGTACGACTTGAACGTCTACACTGGTGCTACGGGAGAGAGAGAAACAGCACTAGGGGAGAAGGTGGTACTTACGTTGTCGGAGCCTTTGAGGGGGAAACACCACCAGTTGTTTTTCGACAACTATTTCACCTCCATCACGTTGCTACACAAACTTTTGGCGCGGCGGACCTATGGCTGTGGCACCATCCGGACGAATAGGAAGAACTTCCCATCCGAGATCAGCGAGGAGGCCAAGAAGTTTGAGCGTGGAGGATCAGTATTCCGACAGTGTGGGAAGATAGTGGCTACTGCGTGGAAGGACAACAGAGTGGTAAATGTAGCAAACACACTTGCTGATCCTACACAACTCACCACAGTCAAACGACGGCAAAAGGATGGCACAAGGATCGATGTTGATTGTCCACTCTGCATTGCCCTATACAATGAGTACATGGGCGGGGTCGACCACAACGATAACCTTCGAGGAAGCTACCATGTACGGTGGAAGTGCATGAAGAATTACAAGTACGTCTTCTGTTTCCTGTTGGACGTCTCGATCACGAACGGCTTCATCTTGCACTCCTTTGACGTCAGGAGTGGTCCACCCATGGATCAGAAACATTTTCGCCTGAGACTTGCTGAGCAGCTGATAGGGACGTACATGTCGAGGAAACGTGCCGGCCATCCTAGGAAGCGTACCCGTCCACCGAGCAGCAGCAGCATCCCTACAGAACATTTCCCGACGCACTCGACCAAGTGTCGTTGCGTGTACTGTAGGGATATCCGCTCTCAGCCCCGTAGGAAGGAGTCGGTGTGGGTGTGTACGGCATGTGAGGGAGAGCCAACCCTGTGTATGACAGGAACAAATGATGAGAATGATTGCTTTAGATTATGGCATCAACAGTAGCCAATCATTTATTTCATGTCATCTGTATCTCTCCTTTTGTCTCTCCCTCTCTCTCCCTCCCTCCCTCCCTCCCTCCCTCTCCCTCACAATAATTTACAAGAATAAAAAACAATGAAATTGAAGGATGAAGTAGGGATGACAGGGTCAAAAAGTGAACAAACAAGATTTATCGTACGGGATAAATCACATACACAATACATCCCTACGCTTGATTTTCTCGCGTGCAAGGTGCTTCATACACCGTCATATGAAGTTTGATTGTGAGCTTTTTATCCCAAGTGTTTGCACACATACTTTCAACTTTGGTTGGTATACAACGCACGTACATCATTTATTGCATAATATCCATCTGTAGCGCCTGCGTCTCAGAGACCGTGGCAATTCAATATCTTTTCATCAAATCAGCACGCTGTGCACACATACAGACTGAGCATACACTAGCAAAATCACAGCTTAAATAGTCAGGAAATTATACCATAAAATCAATAATTAAATTCCAGTTCTAATTATACGTATAGTTCAAGTTTCATCACACATCATTTATTGCATAATATCCAGATCTTCATACACCGTCATATGAAGTTTGATTGTGAGCTTTTTATCCCAAGTGTTTGCACACATACTTTCAACTTTGGTTGGTATACAACACACGTATATCATTTATTGCATAATATCCACGTCATTATACATTAATTTTACTGTGATTATTATTACTCACAGAGATTGCCATCCGAGTGAGGCAGATTAGTTTGCAATCACAAAGCTATGTTCCACCATACCTATCGTGAGGCTTCAGTGTTGCCAACTCATGATCATGTATATGGTCTGAAATCAAGTCTGATGTGAGGGGAGTGGCTACACCATTACCAGCCATCTCTTAAGAGCTCAAAAATCAAGCGTAGGGATGTATTGTGTATGTCATTTATCCCGTACGATAAATCTTGTTTGTTCACTTTTTGACCCTGTCATCCCTACTTCATCCTTCAATTTCATTGTTTTTTATTCTTGTTGTCCTTTCTTTTTTTGTCAATGATAATTGCATACTGTCCAATTGGTATGTATGTGGGGACGTTTGTATACTCTCACGCGCTTGCGCAGGACTGAATGACGTCATGTAATAGTTACATGCATTAATAATGTGCGCACGCATGTATGCGCCTGCGCGTTGACTGCAGCTGCTTTCGTGTACGTGTAACATAATTTTAACGTTGCTATGGCAGAATATTAAGACTGATAATAAATATTGTTGTATATAATGCACAAGAGTAATAGTTTAGTGATACAATAAATAAGATGTACGATACGATCAGGGTTATTTAAAGTTAATGGTAACCTTGCAGTTTTTGATCTGGAAATAAGAATAATAATAATAATTTGATATAATATAGGTTGGTGGCATATCTTACTATTAAGTCCTTTACAAGGTCTCCTGTTTTTTTCTTCCTCCACCTCCCCCCTCTTCCTCCTCTACCCCCTCGTCCTCTCCTCCCACCTCGTCCTCCCCTCCCACCTTGTCCTCCCCTCCCTCCTCCACCAAGTCCTGCCACGGGCGACCTAGCACGAAGGGGAGGGGGAGGTGGAGACATCGCCGCCGCCGAAGGATGTATTGGCGCTATTGGCGGTGGTGGTGGCGGCGGCGGTGCACCGCCTTCATCTTGATCAACAGGGTCTGCTCAAATAGAATAGCTTAAATAATCATAGTATGTATGCACAGTTTTACCATCCATGTCCATTTCGAGCTCGTCCAGCACCCCCTCCAGCTCATATTCCACTGAAATTATTGATATTAGTGATAACAGTAATAGTGCTATTTCTAACAAGGCAATGAAAAATTACCTCTAGCTTCTTCAACCATAGTGTGAAATCTGAGCACTGAACAGCTGCGTATCGAGCTTAAATTCCAGCTCTCCTTAGTAACGGTGATTTGCTGCATAACTACGGATTCTAGCTGACCAATCATCTGGCTAATCTGCCACAAATTACATTTATCCCTGTAATACCTAATTAATGGGCGGCGCCTTTCGCGCCCCGGCCCGCGCCGCCCATGCCAATTTAATTTAACCCACTAGCTGGGCGTGCCCACGCACATAGCATTATGATGCACATCGCATGCTTGCTAGCTAGGATTATAGTAGTTCATCCACCTGTACAATGATAAAATTTACTTGAATAAAGAATTTTGGAGGTGAACATCAAAGCCATAATGACACTAATATCAATAGCAATCAGTTTTATAAACAGTAACAGTTAAACTTGTGATGCGATGACTGACGATAAAACTTGCTTTAGTGGTTGCTAGAGTATTGTGTGTATGTAAAATTATTAATGTTATATCAATATCAACATAAAATGGTACAGAATCAGTATATTCATGACACACTCCCGTTAGCAACAAAGGTTAAACCAAAAATTTCTGTACTATTATTATAAGTATGTTCAATATTGATCAACCTTTGAATCCAGGTTACGGGACGAGGACCCCGGAGTGCATGGTAACCCAAAAATATTGTGATCAACACACACTAGTGTGCTGACTCCACACGTCTGAGCACCAGGCTAGCATATTATATGCATATACTCACTTTGACGGACATACATGTAAGTGGTACCACCACATTTGATTCAGTCTAGGTCAATTAACGTGAGAGCACATCATGATGATTGCTAGCTCAGCAAGTGGTGCCGCTCGCTTTAGAGCAGTGTGGATGGTACATAGCATTCAGCCATGTACAGTGACATAATACACAAAGTTGTCACTTATCTTTTGGAGTGAAGTATTCTTCACATGTACACACATGTACAGTCTGCACAACACTGATCAGCCTCAAGATAGTGCTCTGCATAGATAGACAGAGTGTGCATGAGTACATTGTAACTGCATATCAAGTGTCCAGAAAAGTTCACAGAGGTCATCAATCAACATGTACACAATAATATCAAGAGTGAGTGATGGGAAAGAGTGTCAAACGCGCTATATAACCTCGTGTAATGTTTTCGGCAAGTAACGTGACTGCACACATGACTAGCTCCAAGGCACTAAACACTTGATTTTTCATAAGACTATGAAGAATGGAGGCATTTTTCTTGAGTAGATTGATCATGAATGCTCGTTTTATGTAGTGATCTGCTAACATTTTGTCGAAATCGTGCTCACATTAGCTTGCACTCGAGGCCATGCCCACAACGTGCTATTTGAATCAAGCATTCTCATTGATCAATTTTTGAATTCCTGGTGTGTGACTTTCCGTACACATCTTATGCGGAGCATATAGCACGTTCGATACTCTCTTCCCCTCACTATTTACTCTTGACAATGTATTACATGTACATGTATGTACCGGTATAATAATGTTAGTAGCAAGTTAGCTACGTAATTGTACACACAACATCAAAATGATCTGGTGGGTGTCGAATGAACATAGACATGTCTGTTATATCGGAACTAAGTGTCCGATCAACATTGTGGGGTCCATACCGATCCCAACTGCGGTATATTGGGTCGTATACATACACACAAGTGTTTAACATATGGGCTAAAGTCAAAATTTCAACATCCGAACCCCACGTTCCAATTCTGTCCATGTCAGTGTTTTCAATATACGCAGTGGCACTGAGACCCCGATCACTGAATTGGGGCAATATCCAACGCTCAATAAGGCGTAAGTGGTCGAGAATTGCCCGACGCACTTGCGCGTGCTGTCGTTCAGTTCCAGTTATAAGATAGGAAAAGGAACGGAACAAACAGTTGCCATCTCCTCTAATGGGTTTGCACCTACGTGGATTAGTGAGAGGGACATTGGGACCGCCTTCACCTAGGTCACACTTTATCACAAAATTAACCCCAACACGGCGGCATGCAGCACGCTGCCAGGCTTCGTCTATGGGATGGAATCTGAATGGACAGGTTCCACTTCCTCCCTGTACATTTACAAGTATAATGTCATGGTCACTAGCACGTGGTACCTTGTTGGGTCTATCACAATCACTGCTCAGTGGCAGGGACCTCTTCCTCGTCTTGGTAGATGAAGTTTGTACTAACTTAGGCAATGGCTTATTTAGCGTTTTTTTCGCTTTGGCTACTGCAAGCTTCACCCTTTTGGCAGGATTAACTTCATTATTACCAGTGAGGTTACGTTTCACACCTGAACTGCTGGGTTGTACCTTGGACGGCATTTGATACAAAGGGAGATCTTTCCTGTATGCTTCTCTCAACCTATTAGCCTCCTGGAGGCAGCTAGTACTTACTATGATGGACTTTGGATCAAATGCCGACAGATGCAACCCAGCAAGTGATCTCACCCTCGACAATGCCACATATGCCATGCCCGCACTAAAGACTTTGTCGGACTGATCGATAATAGCACAGTCTAAGGACAGGCCTTGACATTTGTGTATGGTCACCGCATATGCCAGAATAAGCGGAAACTGCTCTCTGTATACATAAGTTTTTCATGACCATAAATTTAGTCTGTAGTTTGTCCACATCGTAAGGCTCACTCACGTGATCGAACTGGACGGTTACGCGTTCACTTGAGATGGACATTACCGTGCCAAGGGCACCGTTTACCAGTCCAGTTTTGGTATCAATGTTACGACGTAGCATGACTCGTGCACCGACAGCTAGTAATAGCTTAGCTTCCAAACCAGCTGTCCTGCTACAGTCATTGTTGAGCTTTTCCAGCTGCTCAATGGCCTTTTTGTTCCATTTTTTCGTCGACGAAGTTTGGTCGACTTCGTCTGTACACACTATTTCGTGCACCTCACTGCTCAAGTGATGGAGCATTTCACTGTTAAACTGTTTGCACATTTCTCTCATCGGGAACAGACACACCGGTGCCTGACCCAACTGCTGCAGCTCATTAAATTTTTCAGCCTCAGCTACCTGAATGACTCTCTGCTGAAGTGTTAAAATAGTTTCGTCGGTTGGACAACCGCGCCTCACACAGTCCAGCATCGTGGCGAATTCTGCGTCACTCTTCTGGCACTCGTTAATGGTGAGCTCATTGTAAGCAACCGAGTCTCGCCAAATGTTAACGGACGCAGTGCACCCCAGTTTGTGCAGAAGTGCTTTTTGTGTGATGTTTTGAAATACCGGATTTCCATTTACTGGTTGTAGTTGAAGTAGATCTCCAACAAACATCATATTCCTACAACCAAACCACTCATCGCCACCGAACAGTTCCTCCAGTCTCAAATGCATGTACGTCAATGTGAGACTGGACACCATGGATATTTCATCCACAACTATCAATTTCACACTGCGCAATTTGGTCTTCATGACTTTCTGCGAGACTTCAGATAGCGACCAATATTCAGCCGACTTACCCTCATGCTCTATTGGCAGCTGAAAGAGCCTGTGAATGGTCAGACCTCCAACGTTAAAAGCAGCTAAACCAGTGGGTGCAGCGACAGCCACCGTCACTTCTTTTGACGGCCAAATCTTTCCTACCAAGAGCTTAACTTAATGGCTTCAATTAGGAAAGATTTACCTGTACCACCTACACCACTGACAAACACTCGAAGTGGCTTGAAGTCACACTGACACTCACCGGTTTCGTGCTGCTTTTGGTGTTGAAGGTGACTATCCACGCTATCAAATATACACCTCTGGTCGGCATTTAGCATAGCTATCCTATCCTCAAAGCTCAGCTGGTTGGATGTGGAGTGATTTACAAGCATATCTGCCATGTCATGCATGGCAGTTTTTGCTTCACCCATCAACTGAGGGTCGTTGTCGTCCTCTTTGTTGACCCTCTTTTCCTCACCATCAGCCTTGCTGGCCTCATTGATCTCTGTCATCTTTGACTGTGCATCCAAGATCTTTTGCAACTTGTCATCTGTCCTCGTTCATCAGCCTGTGAAAGGCCTCCTCTGCCGTTTCATTCTCGAGAAGCAGACTACTTTCTTCTCTGAATGGAACAAAGAAGTATGAGAGAGTAGAAGTAGTCCTCTCGTTGATTCTCCTTTTGAGGATCAAACAATTTGTGGTTTGGAAGACATGGCTTTTTGAGCTTGGTATACTGCCTTTTCCCGTTATCGTCAGTACTTTGCCACGAGTAGTTGGCCACCAAGTCGTAGAGACAGATGTCTTCCAGACTCTCCGGTCTCTTGGGATAGTGTGTGTCCAATAGACTCTCTTCGTATATATCCTTGTTGTTTGGATCATGCTGGGCCAGCTGTTCCAACTCTCTGTGGTCCTTCAGCCTACGGCTCCTTTTCTGTGGCATGGACACATCTATCCACTTGACAGTAGTGGATTTTTCAGTGAGATGATCGCCAAGCAACAGATGGCTGGCCTCGTACAGGCCGCACTCTCTAGAGCGCAAACTCCGTACACCAAAGCTCCAGAGCCGGCTGTAAATGCTCTTGTTGTCACTCACCTCCTGCCAAATCTCTTGCATGCTACTTTTTTCAGCCTTAGTGACATAACCACTAACATAGTGAGCTAGAGCTAGCGATGACTCTGCTACAAACTGAATGTCAATGTTGGCCTTCCATAGCAATAGCAACAGTGGATTATAGTCATTGATTCTAGTCTCTGACTCTGCGCGTGCCAACTGGTATATTTTGCTACGCGACTTGAGACTGTCTGTAACAGGATTCAACTTGGCGCTCTCACAAGGTATCCGTGGAAAACCAAATTTACACCTGGTGATAAACACGTTACCACACTTTCTTTTGCGCTTGCAATAGCCACTACACTTGTGCATCTGATACCTGGTGACTAGGTTGTACAATTCAGGATCGGATTCCTTATTAGGAACGTGACAGGTTATCCTCTCCTGAATCCACCCTAGCACCTCGTCGGGCTCATCTCGACCTATCACTGGTGCATCTTTGATCCATAAAAGGACATGATAGTGTGGGGCACCACGCGCTTGGTATTCCTTTTTCCAGTAAAAGTGGTCTACCGTACCAAGCACCTCTCCTTTCTTCACTACCCTTTGAAAGAAAGAGTGGAATTTTTCACTAAACTTTCGTGATACCAATATCGGGTCCTCTGTGCAAAGCTTCCCTACATTATAGCTAGGGGGAACATCGTTTACCTTTCTGAGGTAGTTTTCAATGTCAGGGGACTCGTACTCGGCACAGCTAAATGTGAGAAATAGTGTGGGTGAACCCCACTCGCGTATCATACACCTCAGTTCACTCTTTCTCACAAACCAGTACTGTTTAGTGCCACGTACAGACTGAAGCATGCATTGTGCACAGATTCGCTTCGAGTTGCTCGTTGTTAGCCTGTACGTTGCTCAAGAGTGTACCAACAGTCATAGGCTGGCTTCTTCTAGACTGTTTCAACATATTGTACACACCGGCAGAAAGCTCTCTCATTTCTTTTTGCCACAGTAAGTAAAACACGTACTGTGGGTCTTTTCTGAAACGTGAATCTTTATTGAGCAACCTCGATTTATTGAACTCACTATGGGACATCACGTGGATAGTATTTACCAAATTTTCCAGTGGGATACAACTTGGGAAAGCACATTACATCGAGGTGCTGCTGTCGATTGTCAATGGGATCTTCTCTGACACTCAACAGTTTGTACTGTTCAATGTCAGATTCAGTCGACAGCTTGTTGTCAAGATTTCTGATCGTGAAGGCCTGAAAGCCAGATATATCACGCTCATCCGCTTTGTCTAGCATAGTACTAGAGGCATTGTCGGCAATCTCGATGACTTTTTTTGAAACATCATCAATAGAATCATCTTTCATTTCACTATACAGCCAGTTGATCTCCCTAAGCTTCTGTACGGCTGTCTTAACATCGTCTACATTGACCAGGCTACGCCACACAACCTTAGAGGTGGTTGGTTTTCCATTGACTATGATGTACAACTCTGGGTCAGGCAAAGACGATGCCCCATTGCTGTGGCTCTCAACCTGATCCAGAGTTTCAAGCGTCTTATTCAATGGCAATGGAAGAAAGAACATTGTTCCCTTGCACGCTTTGAGTGAATTGTAGACCGGTACCTTAGCAGTGTATGTACCGAGTCTGATCACAGTCTGGTAGCATTTAGCACGCTGAATTAGCTGGCTACTCAAAGTGTCTAGCTTCGACAGTTCAGGTGGAATGGGGACTGTTTCTAGCCCATTGAGGACACAACGTGGAGGCAATTTATTTTTCCTGATGATAGACTTGCAATAGTTGCACATGTACAGTGTCTGGTCATCAGCAGCAGGGTTTACCTCTAGTATGTACTGCTTTAGTGTAGGCCACATGTCCTCGCTAAGATTATCAGAGAGTTTGACTCGTGTCACACTTTTTCTCTGATAGAGGCACTCACAGCTACAGCACACATGCTCAGGGTCATCTTCGCTTTCTTTCTCTAGATCAGCTATTAATTGAGCATGCATAGTCAGCAGCTTCATTTCTATACCAGGCTTTACTAGCTCAGAGTCAGCAGAATCTGCGCACTGCTCGTACGTGGATTCGACCTTATTGCTAAGCATGGCTTCAAAATCATTCAAGTCGGTGATATCCATAAGGGTATGGTAATCACCAGCAGACAAAGCATTATCAATGTTTTGCACACACTTATGACTATTCACAGCACTATACACAAGATGCAGTAGTTTAGTCAACAATGGGTAATGCGTTGCAGCGTCTCTGAGTATACGTATTTTACTGCGACACCCCCCATCACTGGAACAAACCAGGGGATGACCTTGTCAATCAACACCGATCTCTTTCTCATATACATTGTGACATTCCCCATCATCAGAGCTAACCGAGGGATCACTTTCATGGTCAACAATAACTATATGTGCACGTTTTGTGAAGTGCAGATTGGGACAGTTACCATCACAAACGTCTAAGGCTTGCCGCACCTCCTGTACGGGCTGGTCGAACGACTCTTTCAATTCAATAATGGCATGCACTTCATCATCATTGAGTTTTTTGCATTCAATAGTGCATGCCCACTTCATAGGCTTGGGTTTGCTACTGCGTTTGGTAGTCTTATCATCATCAGTGATTTCACTGGCCAACACACTTTCTACATTTGTCTATTGGCAAGGCATAGTCTCTCTTTACAGGCTTGTAAGCTGAATCATAAAAGTAGGGTTCTGTCGAAGCTGTGTGACAACCCTCCCCAAAATCTTCAGCTCCATTGATTTGCATGCTTTGAACCGTTCTGACAATTTTGAGTAATGACCCTGCATGCTCTTTACGTACATGCAAAGCTTTAGTTACCAGCCTCTTAGCTGCTACACTACAAACAGCTTTGCCAGTCACTCTTTTCACTACAGTCTGTTGTTTCTTAAACGACTCGATCAATTTTGATTTTACTTTAGGATTGCTTAGCAGGCTGCTTTTCAAGTCCTTGATATAGCCCTCCCTTGTAATAGACTTGGGTTCAGACAGTGCATACTTATCCCTTTGGAATGCACAAATGGAATCTCTTTTAGAAGAGTAACATGCACGTGTAGAAGAGATTTTTTTCCTTGGTTCAATGCTATAGCGTGCTTTTGAGTAGGCACGTGAGGCTGCCTTTTTTTCAGGCTGACTGCTATAAATAGCCTTTGAGTAAGCACGTGAGGCACCATTTTTTTTCTGGCCTACTACTATATGTAGCCTTTGAGGCCGCCTTCTTTTTATCTGGTTGACTGCTATAGCTAGCCTTTGAATAGGCACGTGAGGCCGCCTTCTTTTTCTCTGGCTCACTGCCATAGCTAGCCTTTGAATAGGCACGTGAGGCCGCCTTTTTTTTCTCTGGCTCACTGCCATAGCTAACCTTTGAATAGGCACGCGAGGCCGCCTTCTTTTTCTCTGGATCAGTGCCATAGCTAGCCTTAGAATAGGCACGTGAGGATGCCTTCTTATTTTCTGGTTGAAGGGCATAATTAGCCTTTGAGTATGCGCGTGAGGCTGTCATTTTTTTTCACGATTTATTTGGTAATCAAGATCAGCCTTAGCTTTCCCTACTTTTTTATAGTATTTCTTTTTACTCCTGACTTTATCAACATTCTGATGATAATACTCTTTTCTCTTGGCCCTTAACTTTTTGGCAGAAGGTATAATCTGGGTATGTTACAGTAGTTTCTAATACCAGTGGCTACTGTAACTTAAGAAATACAATAACTTATCTTGCTGATGCACTGTATAACAGCCAGGTAGTAAATTGAACGGCAGTAGTCAATACTAGTCTGTAGTATCTGAACGGCGATAGTCAATATCTATATTAAATATTCAATATTCAATAATAAACTTGTACATTAATATTATTATTACCATAGACTTACCTTTAGCAAACTTCACTAGCTGTAGTCTCTTGGTTTAATATTAATTTTGGTTCAGCGGTGTTTAATATTAAATTATAATGACGGAGGTTTTGACAGCGGTATGAGGGACACTTAGAAAAATATAACAGTAGCACAGTTTATTGAGGGAGAACTAATGGCTGAAAGATGGCGAATTCGAAGAGCTCCGTGAGAGAATTCGTAGACAGAGAAAATTATATCGACTGCACAATAGGTCAGTCTGGACACAGAAAGTCAATATCAATTGTTGCTAAGCAGCACTAGCAGCAGTGTATCGAAGGATTCTGTCACATGACTTCACCATGGCAACACATACATTGTGAGCATGCGCATCATATGACAAAATGGCTTATCATCAGACACACCCAATCGTTAACATCCTGTACACACCCACCATTATGTAACTATTGAGATAACGCAAAAATAGCGTGTCATAGACCTGCACGCTACAGAAGGAATTGGATTTATACTCAAACTAAGATGAGAGGTTAAGGCAGTATTGAGTTAGCGTGATAATGAAAAAGAAAGAAAGAAAGAAAGAAGAAAGAAAGAATGAGAAATGGGCTATTTTTAAACATCTGGTTCTGATGTGTACAATTGTTTTGATGAATGATCTTGGTCTTGTTAGATGCACAATTGGCTGGAGATTCCGATTTTGACACTTAGAAAGTTCACAAAGTTACCTGTATTGAGATATTTTGGTATTTATAATGTATTATGTATATGGCATATCTGGGTCATCCCTACTTAGGCCCCAATTCGTTGATTGCTAGTTTCTCATCATCCGCCCGCATTCTTTTTCTAACTTAGAATTTATTACCATTATTACATACTAAGTGGGCGTGGCGATCACGTGATCGACCATGTGCCACATATCTGAGTACACAAGTATATGCAGCTGCCTCGTGTCTGGGACCTAAGGCACCATGGCTCTTGTTAACGTGTCCGTGTACTGCCAAATCTTGAAAAGGATGATACTACCATGGCGAATTATGTCAGATGACTCTCCGGAGAACTCTTTTTCGCGAAAAGTAAAGCCAAGCATCACCCACGAATGTGAGTTGGAGAGAGTGTATGTTGGTAGGGACAAAGTGTGCCTTGATGAAACTGATATGAGCCTGAATGTAGCTCAGGTGACCAGTACGTTTGGATCATTCGTAAAATATACAGTCAGAACTGTACAAAGTTCTACCTCTCCAACAATTCAGGTCCCCAGACTAAACGCGTTTGAACTCAGGTTTCAAAGCCAACGAAGATTGGCAATGCAGACACTACCGTCTCGTATAGACAATCCAAAAAATCGAAAACAAAAGCTCAGGAATGATGTCCTTGACCTATTTGATCAGAATAGTATGGTATTTAAGCACTCGGAGGTTGCTAGTGTTGGAGAACAGGTTGTGCAAGCCCTCACAAATACACTGTGGTATGTGGATGGGCATCATGAAGTTTTAAAGAGCCGAGCTTGTGAGATTCCTACTGTTTTTACAATTGATAATTAATAATTACCATTAATAATGAACATAGTGTACAGGTGTGTGTCAACAAATTGTAATAGAAGTGAACTGAGTAAATGCTTGAAGGTGGCTTGTGTACTGACAGAGATGAATTCTGACGGCAGTTTATTCCACAGTTTGATGACGCTTGGGAAATAGGAGTAAAGATGGGCTGAAGTCTTCGCCCTCTGGCCCTGCAGTGCCATACAGTGATGAAGTCTGGGGGTGATGGGAGAAACTGAGGCTGGTATGATGGATCCACCTAGGAGGATGCGCCTGCACAGCAGCAGCTTTTGCTTTTTCCTGCGCATGGCAAGTGGTGGCCAGTTTAGCTGGTTGATCGCGTCCTGGCCTGACGCCCATAGGCCGGTGGCTAGCTTGGCGGTGAATTTTTGTATTGTTTCAAGTTCGTTGCTGAGAGTGGCTTGGTAAGGGTCCCAGACACCGGCACAGTAGTCAAGCAGGGGGAGTACAGTAGATGTATAGTATCTAGAAAGCGTCTCCCTGCCGGCAGGGTGGAAATGTCGGTAGAGCAAGCCCAGTTGTTTCCTGGCTCCGCCACACGTGTTGTCGATATGCGTCGACCATGACAGGTTGGAAGATAGTCACACCTAGGTATTTCAAGGAAGTGACTTGCATTACTGAAGAGCCGGCCACAACAATGTGAGGCTGAGATGGGTGGGGTTTTCTTGACAAAACCATAAGTCTTGTTTTGGTAGGATTTAGTTTTAGTCCAGTTGAGTTAATCCAGTTGACGATGATGTTGACGTCATTCTGCAAAGCATCCCCATCGAGATGACCCTTCATTGGTTTGTAGACCAGAATATCATCTGCATAGAGAATCATACGGGTGCTGGACGATAAACAGAGGTCTGTCAGAGGGTTCATTGCAAGAATGAAAAGGAGTGGCCCAAGGATCAATCCTTGAGGGACACCGGAAGGAATGGCAGTTGCCAGGGAGGTGTAACCGTCTAGGACAACTCGCTGAGACCTGTTTGTGAGATAGCTTTCGAACCACACACACCAGTGGCGGATCCAGGGGGGTAAGGGGGGTGCAAGTGTACCCCCCTTTGGGCTGCATCTAAAACTAAGAAGTATTGATGATGAACTAAATGGAACCCACCTTTTCTGGCTATAGAACTAATAAAACTCCTACTTTGGCTCACCTTAGAATGCTTCAGAAGAAAATTCGTTGGAAAACAGATCGATGGCTGGTAGTTTGTAACAAAAACGATAAAAAATGGGCGTGGCTTCTAAATTTCTCAATTATCATGCACCTATAACTTGTTCATTAAGTGCTCTTGACTTGCGTGTGGACTGGTTTTGCACCCCTCAAAAAGGAAGTGTAGGGATGTATAGTGGATGTGATTATCCATACAAATCTTGTATATGTACTTTGACCCTGCCATCTTTACTTCATCCTTCAATTTTATTTAATTGTTTTTATACTTGTTTCTGTTCTTTTTTTATTGCTCTCAGTATAATTTGTTACATGTATAGTTTGCCGTCATGATATTCCGGGCCATGGATCCAGTGTAGAAGATGGGAGGTGCCGAATATCGCATATCTGCGCAATTCCTAGCCACGCCCCTTATTCCTATGTCTATGTGATGAATCAGGCTGACAAAGAAAGCAGCTTTATGCGGTTGAAGTAGCTGTAAGACTCCTCCGTTTGGGAGAAAACCAAGTTCTAAGGTTTACTATTAGCCGCAGCAGATTTGTACGTTACCTCCCCCTCGAGCCTTGCGCTCAGTTGCATATCCGATTGTGCGCCAAGACGCAATGCGCGTGCGACCACGCGAAGCCGAATTAATTGAACGGTAACGCCCTCAAGTGGGACCGCGTGACTAAACCCAGATATAGCTGCCCATCGGTGAGAGTTCGCTAGAGGCATGTTGTTACCAGGACGAAGAGCAATGCAAGAGCTATACAAAGAGGCAAAGATTGCGATCGCACAACCTGGGTTGAAGATACACCGGCAACCATTTGAACGGTAAGTACTAAAAACAATAAGGCCAAATGAACTTAATTACTAGTTTCTCAGGCTTTCAACTTTCAAAACCCATGCGGGAGGTGGCTTTCTATTTTATTTTTAATGAAAAATGGGCGTGGTGATAGTGGCCACGTCCATTTTCGCTGATGCTACACGTGGTTGATACACAAGGTAGTGCTGAAATACAAGTATTGAAGTCCAACCGGAGAGAATACCTAGCCTAATAATCAAGTTTAGCTATCTATTTAATACAGAAAAGTTTCATTAGTCGTACTAACCTTGTAGGATGACAAGTTTTAGTCTGCACAAGGTGACATTTTTTAAAGAAAATGGCTAGCTAGCTGTTGGCTAAATACCACTTTCATGGAGACTTTAGTTGTGAGATGTCAACCAAACAGTCTCGGGATGCCAGAAAACAGTTAGTTTCATGAATTCTTTACTGTATTATTGTAAATCTGGATATTTTCGTTGTAAAAATATTTTCGTAGTCGATGGCTGCTACGAAAATTAATCTTATGAAAATTAGAATGCACTATTAACGCTAATGCGGTAAGGGGTCATTCCTACGAAAATTTATCATACGAAAGTTTCTTTACACAAAACTTTCCAGATCTACAGTGCTCCACGAAAAGAGAGTAGATTTTGAAATTTTTTCATTTTGGACTATATCTTTCTTCTGCAATGGTTTTGGGTGCTCAAACGTGATACATATACTGTTCTATATATCTCCTATCTACCTCTGCAGTCGAACGCCATTAACCACAAGGATTGTGATTTTATTGTTTCTCAAAGACCACTCATAAGAAAAATATTTTAAAACACTCTTTCTAGTTAAGGGCTAAGATGTTGCATACACATAGACCAACTAACAAAAAAACTTGATGCCTAATGCGGGGTCTTAATTATTGACGATTGAGGTTTTAATTACATATTTGTACATTTTGAAGGACCAAAATAGGATCCAAACTTCCATGATTTCTGTAGTTAAGGGCTAATTTCCTAGAAGATGCTAGCCATGTCCCTAAAGTTTCATATTCTCAAATGTAGGACCTTAATGTTATACAGAACAGAATTGGTGAGCTATAATATCCAAAAAATTTCTGATTATGGGATTTTAGGACAGTAATTAAAGGGTGTGTCCCGGCCAAGGGTGTTGTTTGTGGGACTAATTAGTACCACCACAGTGACTCTTTTCAAATGAATACCTTGATGTGCAGTGTACTTAGTTGGATTACAAAATCAATATTCTGGGCCTATTTTCAAAATCTACTCTCTTTTGCGTGGAGTACTGTACGGTATTCCTTTTTTTGTCTGCTAATTAAATTCATTAGCATGTGACTGCTCACGTGAAAAATAAAGTCCTGCTTTCTCAAAATTTGATGCGGGCGGGCCTGAGAAACTATTAATTAACTTTGCTTGGCCTAAGTTAGCGTTTGTGACAAAGCGATGGGTTTCACTCTGAATTCAGGCTGTACTAAGATAGATATTCTGTATATTATAACCATCGCCTGATAGATTTAGACAAGCTTAGCGCCGAGAGTTAGCGAAGTATAAAGTTTGAGCCGGTAAATGAATATTGTTTCTTACCTGAGTTACAACGTACATGCATGTAGTTGAGTAAGTTCTATTAATTTTGATGAGCACCTGGTATGTTGTCCACAAGCCTGACAGCTGAATGTAGTGTATTAGTAAGTAGCATGGTACTCATGCATGTGTATGATGGCTGAGTATTGTTATATATCCAAGCAATAAGATCTTACTCAGATCCAACTTAAAGATTCTTAGTTAGATCTTGGTAAGAATCTTACCAAGATCTGACTAAGACGTAAGATTATGAAATCCAGGATCTTACTACTTCTTGGTAATTCTTACATCCTTTCTTACTCTTTCTTAGAACATTAATTCTTGAAATAAAAATTATGGTGAATAGTACAATGCATAATATTATGAAGAACTGTAAAAAGGATTAAGAAAAACGGAATCTGAAATGAAGATTGCATGAATCGACTGGGTGTGGACCATCAGTTGTACAATGCATAATAATAATAGAGATGTATATAAAAACTGAAGGGGTGAAGATTGCATGAATCAACAAGGTGGGCTAAAATTAATGTACCTGTATATACATGAAATCAGTGCTAGCTTGTCCGAACATACACCACCATCACAAGCCAAACTCTGCAAATAAATTCTCTTTTCCCTCCCGAAACTTCTTGTCCGCATCCCGACACTTCTGATTGCATTACACAATTATGGTCTGAAAATGCTTTTTTGTTTCTTCTCTTCCAAAGCGCTCTGTGACACATGCTATCATACAGAATAAGCAGCGTAAAATGTGCAAACCATAAAAATATTATGTTTTCGAATTACTTACATAGAATTTTCTTCACTTTGTCTTGCGGTAGTTGTACTTTTAGACCTGTGGCTTTTGATAAAGAGACGACCTTTCATTTCTTTGTCAGTGAAGAGAGCATCCAGTAGATTAGTGCATATTTTCCTGGTTCTGCTCCAGGGAGACACTCTAAATTATCGCTAGTGGATGGTCCTGCAGCGGAACTTGTATCACTCGGCTGTGATACCTCTGGCAATGGCTGCTTTGGTTCGAGTGTGTGCTTTGATTTGCATGATGGTTTAGCCTGAAAGGACATCTTGGGTTGCAAAGGAGTATGGTCCTGTATAATATGTGACCGGATCTGGGAAAACCCGGCATATTGCGCGCTTTTAGTACCTCAGCTCAAAAAATGTCAAGGTCGAGTTTTTGTCATATTCATATCAAAGAACCTTTCTACTAACCTTTGCCACCACCTACGGAGGGTAAACGTAAGATACCAAGGCGAAATAAGCCTTCATTTTGACCTACCTAGACTGTACGGCAGCCGTACACGGAGCCCGTTGCTATGGGCGGTAATTAGAATTCTCTACCTAGATACAGCTAGATTCATCAAACTACTGTATGTTCGCTCACCTTTTTAGCTTCTTGGGCATCTAAGAACAATCGTCTGTCGTTGTCAACAACGAAATTCAACTCTTGCTCGATCTTTACGTTCATTTCGAACGGCTCCGCCCAGGTCCATTTAATTGATTTCCGGGTCACGCGTAGTATGTGGAAACGCCATACGCGTGCATAGCAACGCCTTTAGACCGTAATTTCTCGATTATTGGGGGTGTGGCGCGATCGCAAACAAAGCGCTGTATCTCCACAACGAAGCGCACAGTCACTCTGAAACTTGAACGCGGGTTAGCCCTATGGTAGAGCTTATCAAATATGTAGCTAACTAAAAAATCATAAAATTCGCTATATGCCGGGTTTTCCCAGATACGGTCACATATAATAAAGAAATATCTATAATTTCATAGGTGGTACATACACGGGAAGTAGAGGGTGGATACATGCACCTCCCTTTCAGAGTGGCATTTAAAGATACATTATGATACAGCAAAAACCTATAATTTTATTATACATACAGGTTGTGATATCAGTCACTTCCTCCTCTCCACTTTACCTTTATAAGTCTAACTATAAGGCTATTTAGCAGCTGAGAGAAGATATTCTTTATAAATAAATTATTATACCTTTTTATCTGATTTCTTCAGAGAGCACTTGATTCGTTCTAATCTTTTTTCGATTCTGACTAGCAAATCACGGTCTGCAGATGTAAATAAGGAACCAACAGGTCGGGATTTCTTATTCAGTGGTTCGTCTTCATCAGAAGATTCAGAAAAGAGACTTTGTTTTTTGCCAGGACCTTTAGGAGTACTCATTCTAGGTGTCTTTGTTGCCTCGTCGTCTGATTCAGAAGATACCTCGTCGTCATCTGCACTCTCCCTTTTTCTGGTCTGGTTAATCGACACATCCATATTATCATCACCACCATCTTCACTATCTCTTGACTTGTCATTGCCAGGATTTGGCTTCAGAGCTTTCTCATCAGTATTTCCTAGAGGAAAAGAAAGGACCTTCAACTATTGTTCTTGCACTGTTGAGATGGTAGCCATTTGTGCAAGAATTTTTGAAACTCTTATATAGCATGCTGCATGCACTAAGATCCATTTAATGAGCAATGAGCTGCCCAAATGTGGCAGTTGATTTCTATTCAGTTTTAAGTGGCCACTTTCAAATACAGAGTGATCCCTCAGTGTTATGACCCTAATATAAAGGTAACTATATGTACAAATGTAATTTACCTTTGTCAGTGTGGATGCCTAGGTTTAATACATGAGTGTATGACTACAAGTGAGTGTGGTGTATCACCTATCACTCATAATTTTAGTATAGTGGCACAATGCCTTATTTTAAATTACTCTCACATTCAATCATGCATGCAGGTGTTAAAATTAAATTTTAACCAGGTTTCCATTTAATAAAAGCTTACATATATAAACCAGATATTATCTAGGTTGTGAATATTATGTCTGGGATCAATATCCTACCACGAAAGAATAGTATACACTATGATCTTGATCGCTACGTCTTTCACACCTGACACAAGAGGTGTGAAGAGCACATACCTTTGGAGTTTCGCTTTGTATCCTCGACAGATACGAAGTCCAGGAATCTTGCTGGTTGCCTAGCGTTTCTCGATCGTTTTCTTGACATTTTTGGGGGATATTAAACAAATAGCTTACTCGTTCAACCAACAGCACTCTCCTTCCACAGTTCTCGTTGCACGTTTGATGGCAAGTAGGCGGAGTAGCTGCATTCTCGCGTGCACACACGCAATTGCGCAATCGCGTACTTTCTAATTACACGTACTATTGAGTCATGCCCATTTGATTAAACGCGCGCATGTGGAGATCAAAGGAAGCTTGCTAAACATGGAGCGAAGAAAGCTTTATAATCAAACGCTGTGTCCTCTACCACCTTCAACTAGATGGCGTGAAAGTAAGCGAACGGCAGAGATCAGCGCTTCAGAGATTGGCTCCGTTGAAAGTAGCGAGTTTGCCGAAGACCTTTTGTCGTCGCATGGAGCTCGATCCAGACTTGAACCCAAGGACTACTTACCTGAAGAAACTCCCCAGACACCAGGTAGGTACTACAGTATGTTGGTAGAATGCATCATACTCCAGTGTTTTCTAGACAAGGCACACACAATTAATAACCTTGTATACCTACAGAACATTCACCCACAATGGATTTTGTGGATAGCTTGATACATTCATTTGAAAATGGTGGTGAATCTGGTTCGGAAGATGGTGATGGAGACCCCTCTTCGGGTGATGATACAGCGGCAGACTTCATTGAGAACTTGATGTGCTTAGCTGAGTCACTCGACAGTGATTCAGAGTCAGATACAGATTTCATCCAACAGCTTGTACTCTCCTATGAATCTGGAAGTGATACAAGTGATATTGATCCTATTGATCATGCACTTAACTTTACGCCATAAACGGATCAGGACTCGGCTTCAGAGGAAGAGATGGAGTTCCCTCAGCCACTCTATGATAACGCTCCCCTATCGGACTCAGCTAGTCGGCAATCGATCATGCATTTTGCACTTGCAAATCATCTTTCCTATGCCGCAGTTGATCAATTGCTAGCATTATTGAAGATCCATCTTCCATCGTCAGCAGGAATACCAAGAAACTCTAGCAGTTTAAGGCGCCGATTTGTTGATGGCATACCGCTTCAGCAGTACTATTGTTGGCATTGCTTCACAAAGCTGGACAACAGAACAACAGATTGCAGAAACAGAGAATGCCAGGAGGTGGGGGGTGGTACTTGCTACTTCGTTCCTGTTTCTATTGCTCCTCATTTGAAACAAATTTTCAGTGGTAAGTGTCGTTTACTGCATGCTGTGTGGTTATGATGTGATGTACGTGTGGAGTGTGTACGTGTGTGCGTGTTTGTGTGCATGTACACGTATGTGTGTGCATACATGTGTGTGTGTGTGTGTGTGTGTGTGTGTGCGCATGTGCATGCATGTGAGTGTATGTGTACATGCATGTGTGTATAATAATATCACCTCCCACTTCATAGATTCCTGGTCATTGCTTCAGTACCCTTTTACAAGGAAAGAAGATGATCACATTCATGACATCCAGGATGGGGAGGAGTATAAGAATGATCCCTTCTTTTCAGTTCCAGAACACACTGGGCTTATAATGAACACAGATGGAATCCCAGTCTTTAAGTCGTCAAAAAGCTCCTTGTGGCCAGTTCTTCTTTCCGTTACTAGCCTACCACCTGCTCTTTGCATGAACAAGGATTACATTCAGCTAGCTGGTGTCTGGTTTGGTCCAGCAAAACCTCCACCAGCCATTATACTGCCAGCTGTCTTAGATGAACTACGACATTTACACTCCGTCGGGATCGATGCCTCTACACCAGATGGCAAAAAAAGTACGTGCTAAATTGCTTCTTACTGTTTGTGATCTCCCAGCAAAAGCATTGATCCTCAACCAAAAGCAGTATAATGGTTACTTTAGCTGTGCCTACTGTCTTGACGAAGGTGTATACAGTAACCGAAGAATGTCGTACTTACCTAGTGAGCCGCACAGACCACGAACACACCCGGAAGTTCAACGATTGGCTGACGAGGCTGAATCTACTGGTGAGTGCAGAGTATTCAGATATAGTCAAAGGTATTCCGATCGACTACATGCATGCCGTATTAGGTGTCACAAAGAATTTGATGGTGCTTTGGTTCGAATCAAAATATTCGAGATCTTTTAGCTTAGCACGTAAGCTAAAGCTCATAGACAGAAAGCTGCTTTTGGTTAAGCCACCACACGAATTTCGCCGATCTCCACGTTCTATAGCTGACTCTGTTAAATATTGGAAAGCCTCTGAGTTCCGTGCATGGCTACTTTTCTATTCTCTTCCTATTGTGGCACCGTATCTTCCAGCTGAATATGCACAACATTACTCGCTGCTTGTGTATGCTATGCACATCTTACTTGGGTCAGATATTTCATCAGATCAGTTAGACATTGCAGACCAACTACTACAGTGTTTTTATCAGCATATGCCCGACCTTTATGGTGAAGAATCATGACATTGTAAAATAAATATTCATTACCTCATGCATGCACCTATCTAGCTTTGTAAGGATGTGGGGACCTCTGTGGGTATACTCTTGTTTTGGCTTCGAGAATATGAATGGCCATTTAAAAAAGATGTTTCATGGGACGAGGCAGATCCTTGGCCAGCTGGTCTTTACTGTCAAAACTCAACAATCTCTAGCACTCAAGTACAAACTTCTTCATAGTGAAAACCGAATGGTAATGAATTTTCTAGGTCGGTACATCCGGCAGCAGAAGCAACATGCAGAGTGTGTCTTTGTTGGAAGAAGGAAAAGAAAGTGTATTCCTCTATCAATGTACACAGCTATCAAGGAGTACACAGGACTTAACATGCCCAATACCTTCGAAACTGCAGAAAGCTTAAGGAAAGATGGTGTGCTTTTCCGTACTGAGAAAGAGGGCTTCGCTAGATGTAGTAGTTTTTGCACATATGTGGATAGTACACATGCCTATGAGAATATCGGTAGTATCCAGGCGTTCATCGTCACTCCACCACTGGCAATACTACACCCATATCGCCAGCAAAGGTTTATAGTAGCCAGTCGACCTTCACGAAGGATATCCATACGAAACTGCACGAACCTTATTCATTCAATATCATACAGTGTTGACAAACTTGAATCTGTGTGTTGTGTCTATAGACTGCCTAAAGGCTAAGTGTATCTATTCATCTGGTGTTCTTCGTCTTCCTAATTTTTTTGAACATCATTAATACATTCTGTTTTTATAAAGTTTAAATCCTTGTATAAAAGTGAAGTTATTACTGTTATGTGCATGTATACTTCCATATAAGGCATATCAGAATGGTATCGGGGATATGATAGTGTACTTCCATTATTATAAGGCATGATATGTATACTTCCATATAAGGCATGTCAGAATGGTATTGGGGATATGATAGTGTACTCACTGTAGATTGAGCTAGCATTCCTTCAGTGAACAGAATACTTACTAAGATCTTGGGGACTTACTAAGATCTTGCTAAGACCAAGTCGGTTATAAGTAAGAGAGGACTATCTTAGCTAATCTTAAGTAACTTGGCTGATCTTACTGTATCTTAGTAAGATCTGAGTAAGATTTGGTTGCTGGATATACACCCATGCTCACACATAAACAATGATACACACCACACACACACGTACACGCACGCACACACATACATACATACATACATACACACACATATATACACGCACGCACGCACATACATACACATACACATACACATACATGCACGCGCACACACACACGCACATACACACACACACACATATACATACATACACATACACGCACACATACATACATACATACATACATACATGCATACATACGTACACGTACACGTACACACACACACACACACACACATACATACACATACACATACATACATACACATACACATCTACATCTACATCTACCCTACCTTACCTACATGCATACAGACATAGCCATACAGCCATGTAGCCACTGTAAATAAAGCCCACTGCAATTGTAGCGTTATCTGATAGAAGACCTCCACTATGGTAAGTAGTAATCTGCAATGTATAATGGTCCATGAGCAGAGGGATTCATAAACATAACAGGGTTGTATACAGGATAGTAGAGAGAGCGAGGAGAGGGTGAGAGAGATATCAGCAAGTAAACATGGGACTAAATAAAGCCTGTCTTCGTGCCAACGGAAAAAATAGTCATGTGTGTCACTAGTATGACAAAGGAAAACTCCACACTCCCAGCAAAACAATGACGTTAGTGTGCATTTGTTTCGCTGAAAACTGTACACAACGTCGTCTTTTCCTTTCAGATTGACTCGGATCTTTCTCAATCTTGAAGGGAAAGTGTTGGAGAGCTAGATGACGGATCGCACCACCACCTGGACCAGCTAGACGATGTGTACAGTAGTCTCCGATGAGCTCACGTGCCAACTGCAAGTGGAACTTTTTGATCGTATTCAAGGTGGGTGAAGAGCAGTAATTTTTGTAGAGAATGAAAGCATTCGTGATGCTAATATCAAAAAGAAAATAGAATATGTATTTGTAAAATTTTTTGCTTTTCACTCGGCAGTTGTAGTAGCTGCACAGTTGGTCTCCCCTGTCAACCCCACCCATATACCGATTATAATCGATGATTGACTCAGGGAAGGGGACAGGGATGCGAGAGCCGTCTCTTTGTTGCCTTAGTACTGTCCCTGTCGCTGATGGCTGAGTGTTAGTGGACATCACTGTGACAACCTTGTTGTCCTTCCATGCACTTGCTGTCACCTTTCCTCTTTGCATGGTCTTAGATTCACCACTGTAAATGTGTACTATAATAATTTAGTATTATTTAAATTTTGTACCGTGTTTTCAATCCAGATGTCTTTAGTACTACTGGAAACTCCTTCCGGTTACTTCTTGCCATGCCACACCCATAGATGCCGTCCTTGTCTAGGTCTTCAAGCAACTGGAAGCTTGTGAAATAGTTATCAAAGTACACATGGTGGTACTTGTGTTTGAGATCACTGGTAAGTGACTTGATTACATGTGCACCAAGACCTTCCTCACGCTGTTCTTTCCTCCCAGTATACACATCAAAGTAGCTGAAGTACCCGTTGGAACTATCTCCCAGTACCCACACTTTGATCCCATGCTTGATCGGCTTCATCAGCATGTACTGCTTCAAGGACGAGCGTCTTTGAAATTTGATCATGGCTTCATCGATGGCGACATTCTTGGAGGGCTCGTACAGTGTCGCAAACTTAACTCAAGTGATCGATGAGTGGTCGTACCTTACCTAGCAGATTGTGCGTGGGGTCATCACGGGGAACAAGATCTTCATTGTTAACAAAGTGCAGGTACTGGAAGATTTCACGGAATTGCCACCGGGGAATCCTGTCAGCGATTGGAGCACAATGACGCAGTGGGTCCTTGGTCCAATAGTCATCCACAGATGGTAAGTGATTGATCCATTAGAATTGAAAATCCATAAAATGCTTTCAGCTCCTCCACTGTGATCTTCATCCAATCTGCGTATTTTTTCATCCCCCATTACTTGCGTCGCATATCTGTTGCTTTCATCAGCAATCATTTTCTGCAGGTCTTCAGAGTAAAAAAGCTCGAATGTTTCCATGGGAGATTCTGGAATGTCTACTGCTGGACCTACTCGTGATGCGAAGTCTGATATTGTTACTGGCTTCAAGTCTTCTGACCAAGAGGCAGGGGGTTCTCCACAGAGTGACCAAAAAGATAAGCCATTGGATTATCATTATTTGATATTTGTACCTGGTGGACTTGCATCACCAATTGAAGGAGAGCCCAAGGTTGAAGGAGAGGGAGGGGCTGGAGAGCTTCTTGTAGAAGTAGTCAAGCTGGGTGGGCGAGCCAGCTCTAGGATTATAGTAGATTTAAACGCTCTTACTAACTCATGCACTAACTTCAAAATTGCACTTTTTATGTTCTAATTACAAGAAAATTTTACAAATTACAAAAAGGCGAGATGACGACCATTACCAGGTAGAGTCATAACATAACCGCCGGCCAAGACCGGAACGGTCTTACAATAACCAATAAATCGTGATACAATAACCAAAACTGTGATGATCTAGCCATATTCGTTACACAAATCAAGTAATAATAAGATACACTTACAGTTGCATAGTTCTCAGTTTAGAGTCCAAGTTCAATTGTTAGGCAAAAGGACGGCAACTTTGCTCACTGGTCGTTTGTAACATCCTTGAGATGTCTTAACCGTTACAACACATACGAGGTCGTCCTTGCCAGGGTGCGTCTCAGTCACCTGTCCAAGAGGCCACTTAGTGGGAACCAGATTACTTTCCTGTAACAGAACTATATCACCAACCGTGACGTTCCTAGTTGGATTACGCCATTTGTTGTGCTTGTTGATAGCTGACAGGTATTCCTTGCACCATCGTTGCCAAAAGTGGCGAGTAAATTCTGACAAAGATGCCAGCGACGTAGTAAGGAGACGGACCTGTACGAATAGGAGGGGTCAGGAAGAGCAGCAAGTGGTTTGCCGATTAAGAAGTGGCCGGGTGTGAGGGTTTCGATCCCGTCGTCATCAGCAGTGCTCACAGGAATTAAGGGATGGCACACTTCGACTTGAGTCAGGATGGTACTGAGTTCTTCAAAAGTGAGTTTGACACTGCCAACAACACGTGAAAGGTGAAGCTTAGCGCTCTTCACGGCAGATTCCCATATTCCGCCAAAGTGAGGTGCCTTCTCAGGAATAAATTTCCATTCAATATTCTTGCCGTTGCAGAACTCTGAAATAGTCCCTTGAGCTTGTTGACTGCACAGAAACTTGCTGAGTTCCTTCAGCTCTCGGTTGGCACCCACAAAGTTTGTGCCATGGTCACTCCATATAAGTGAGGGATAACCACGTCTGGAAATGAATCGACGTAGAGCAGCAATAAAGGCCTCTGTGGTCAGATCTGACACAAGCTCGAGATGAACGGCCTTCACAAATAAACAGGCAAATGTATGCTTTGACAATAGTGGGTTTCCTCACGTGTCCGTACTTGATAAGGAAGGGTCCAGCGTAATCCACTCCGACCTTCTCAAACACAGAGGTGGGTGTTACTCGCTCAAGCGGCAATTGTCCAAGCAGCTGGTTGTGAGGTTTCAGTGATTGACATTTGCAAGTCACACATTGTCGAGTAATGGACCTGACACTCTTGCGGGGACCAATTATGTGAAATCGTTGACTTAGGGAGGAGATCAAGAGGGTAGGTCCAGCATGTAGAAGACACAAGTGCTCAGATCAGATGATCAGCTTCGTAACAGGGTGACTTCCGTGTAGAATCATGGGATGCAACTTCGAATAGGAGAACTTAGAATTGCTCATTCTTCCACCAACACGCAATAGATTGCATTTGTCCAAGAAGGGACGAAATGGAAGGAGGCTGCTTCCTCGGTGAATGACTTGATCAGATTTTAGTAGCTCAATCTCATCCAGAAAGTGATCATACTGAGCAATGGATATCCAGTAGTTTTCTGCAGCAACCAACTCTGAGACTGTCAGATGAGGATGAACAGTGGCTCCTCTCAGCTCACAAGTAGAAAGGCGAGCATTGTTGATGAAACGGAAAATCCAAGCAGTAACTCTCTTGAGACGTGTGAAACTAGAGAAGCGATCAAATGCGATAATCGGTCGTTTAGGTTGAATGGTGGTCAAGTGGCACAACTCTCTCTCTTCTTCGTTAACAGTTCTGACCGGTAGATTCGTTTGTTTTGGCCAAGTAGACGGTTGAAACAGTAGCCAATGTGGCCCTTTCCACCACAGCTCGTGCTCCTTCAATTGTGCAGGAAACAAACCTCGAGAGGCACAATCAGCTGGGTTTTATGTAGGAGATTCTGTTTCCAACGTAAGTCTTGAACCTTCTGGGATTGCCAGACAACCAACTCAACACAATAGTGCTGTCAGTCCAGGCATAGATACGATCCATAGGAACTTGAAATATCTCCTTGGCATGGCAAAGCAGCTTGGTGAGCACATGAGCACCACACAATTCCAGTCTGGGTATAGATAGTCGCTTTATCGGGGACACTTTCGTTTTTGAGAAAACAAGTGAGGTGTGTACATGGCCAATCGAATCCACCATGCGCAGGTAAACAACTCCAGCGTAGGCTTCCTCGGAAGCATCACTAAAACCGTGTAGCTGTATCGATACAATAGTAGCTCCAGCTGGTGAATAACAGCGAGGGATATGCATGGTTGCTAAGGTGGGGAGTTCACTTTTCCACTGTTGCCAGACTTCATGAATATCATCGGGTACTGGATCGTCCCAGTCGACTTTACTTTCCCATATACGTTGAAGGAGGATTTTCATTTTGATGATGACTGGTGAGAACCACCCCAAGGCATCGAATACCTTGGCGATATCTGACACGACGATTCTTTTCATAATGCTGTCAGTGGGTGGTAGATCGGAAATCGTGATGCGGAATTGATCCGTACATACATTCCATTCGAGACCAATAGTCTTGGTGTACTCATTAGATTCGGAGATGGTTTGAACGATAGAAGAATCCCTGAGCTCTTCTGGGATACTCTGCAAGACTGAAGGATCATTAGAATTCCACTTTCTGAGTAAGAAGTCGCCACGAGAGAACAAGTCGCTGAGTTGCTGTCGTAGCGTTATGGCTAACTCTTTATTAGCTGCACCTGACAAGCAGTCGTCAACATAGAAAGACTTCTCGACTACCTCTGCTGCTAGAGGGTATTCATGAGCATGGTCGGTGGCATTTTGTTTAATAGCCATATTGGCAGCGAATGAAGACGCAGATACTCCGAAGGTAACTCGGGTCATGTGGTAATCCTGCAGAGGTTCCATGGAGCTCGATCTCCATACAAAGCGGTGTAGGTCTCGATCAGTCATGGCTAACTCAACAGCGCGGTACATTTTGCTGACATCGGCAGTCAGAGCGATGGGATACAATCGAAAACGTAAGAGGACATCGATCAATGGAGGATGGACGGTTGGTCCGACAAGAAGTGTGTCGTTGAGAGATACTCCAGTGGAAGACTTGGCCGAAGCGTCGAATACTGCTCGGACCTTTGTGGTGGTACTTGAGGCCTTGTAGACCGCATGCATTGGAAGATAAAACACACTATCAGGTGGCTTTTCTCCGTCTGCAATTGGAACTACCTCGGCATGTCCTAGGTCCAGGTACTCTTGCATGACTCCATTGAATTCCTTGAAACAACCTCTTGAGTTCAATGAGCGCTCCAGAGATAAGAATCTTCGTACAGCTTGTGATCTCGATTCGCCGATTGGTTTAGTACTCGTGTCTTTGGGGAGTGGCACTACAAATCTGCCCTTCTCGGTACGCAAGTGATTCGATTCAAAATGACGGACGACTGTACGTTCTTCCATGGAGAGAGATGACGGTTGTGCAGGTGATTCTTCAATTTCCCAGAATTTCCGGAGAATATCGTCTCCAGATGTTACTGAAGTAATGTGGAGGTTAGCTTGGGCAGAAGATGTAGCAGATCCAGTGCTACCACAGAGTACCCAACCGAGCTCTGTTTCGAAGGCTGTGGGTGTTCCAGGATGACCAGTCCGCCGGCCATGGCGTAGTACGTCGACAAATATGTCAGCTCCAAGAAGCATGTCAATGCGACCAGGCTGTGCAAATCCAGGGTCCGCTAAGGGTAAGTCGGAAATGTGCTTCCATTGCAAATCGAAGGGGACTGGACAAAGAGGCAAACCGCACGTCACCTTTGGAACTACGACAGCTGTGACCTCGATGCGCTTCCTACCATGTCGGACTGGTGATATCCGAAAGTTGGTGATGGACTGAATCGGAGCTTTGTGCGATAGCCCACCAATTCCTGAAACTCGGATCTGTTGACTGACACGAGGGAGAGAGAGACTTTGAACGAGTCGTTCGGAGATGAATGATGCCGAAGAAGCGTTGTCAAGTAACGCTCTGGCTTCTACTGAAGAGCCATCAGGGGCAGTGATTAGCACTCGGCAGGTCATTAGCAAAGTATTGGACTGCAACTTCCTCGCAGCGTTTGACGACACTGGAGTAGTGGTTTGGGATCCTTGTTGAGCATTCGTCCTAGGAGTTGGACTGTTTTGCGTCTTGATGTGGAGGGAATGGTGTGGTCGCTGACAGATCTTACACTTGTGGCTCGATTTACATTGCTGTTTAAAGTGTCCACCACCAAGACAATTCATGCAGATGCCGTTGCTCCTCAAGATGGAGATTTTCTCTTCATGGGGTAGCGACTTGAACTTTGCACACACATACAACGGATGCCTTTCAGCTTTGCAGACAACACAATTGTTGTCAGTGGTGCTAGAGGTAGTAGCGAGGGATGTGACGGTTCTCCCCTGTGATTTTCTGATGTGTTGATCATTTCGGGGTGCTTTCCTTGTCTGCGCCGTGCAAGATGTTTCAGAAGCTTGAGCACGAAGGTCGATGAAATCTAGCAGATCTTGATAGTGTGGGACATCCGTATTTGCTTGGCTGTGCTTTTGCCACTCGAAAAGGGTATCAACATCCAGTTTCAACTCGATCATTGAGGTGATGAATTTGCCAGGCAACTCACATCCCAGGGTTTGAGAGCACGTACATGTTGCTGCATAGTGTCATGCAGTCGCCTCAGCTCCCTACAGTACCTTCCTTTAGCGATTGGGCGTCAACGATCATCTGTACGTGTGTGCGATGAATGAGGCATGGCTGGTCGTACCGGGCTTTCAAGCATTCGATAGCCTCGTTATAATTTTCGCCAGAGTGGGACAGGCCCTCGATCGCATTCCTCGCGGATCCATCTTTGATTGCATGCTGCAAATAAACAATTTTTTCTGCATTCGACAAATTCAATCTGTTGTGTACTGATACCGTGAATTGCTCCCAAAATTGCTTCCAATGGATAATGTTACTGTCAAAAGTTGGAACGTCGGAGTTTTGGGAGTTTGACTCCAGTACTGTCAGTGGCAGATGAACTGGACTCAACGGAGGTTGTCGAGAGTGATTTTTTCGTCTTATGGGAAATATCAAATAGTAGCTTATCCAATTTGGAGTGTAAAACGAGTAATTCGTCTTCATCGGTCACATCTATAGCTAGAAGATCATCATACAGGGTGGAAAGATTCTTTCGATAATCAGAGAGCTGTTCTTGGCATTGCTTGAGTAAGGAAGGCTCAATGTGGCTGTCAGGAGGGGTTGATATCATGCCATCGATCCTACTCAAACCTGACTCCAGGTGAGCTAGTTTACGAGAGAGCAGTTTACGACGGTCGGCAGCTGGTGCGACAGGAGTCTTACCGTGCTTTTCAGGTTGGTTGTCCACCCCGCGACAACCGATTTTGAATTCGACCAATCAGCAATTCGTGTGACATCACTGGCACGCGCTAACGTAACGCGCGCATGCACAGTACAGCCGGCCCGCGCGCCCGGCCAGGCGTACCGCGTAGCGTGCGCGAGGGCGGGCACCGCGACATTGGCGGGAACATGTACATGCATGCATGTGCATGTCGTTAAGTCAGAGCTGGAGCCATGAACGCTGACGCAGCTAGGTTGCTAGCTCAGCTTTGTCAGCAGTGTGGAATTCGTCCTCAGCTAGTCATACCAAATGTAAACGCCACCTCCGTTACGACACAGGTGTCGCTGCCAACTCAAGCCTCTGCTCAACATCCTACCACGGCGAGCTCAATGCCTACTAGAATTGTCCCAGCACCGTCGGGCCAAGGATCAAGACTAAGCAGCGGCTCACAAGTGAGTCATGTGACCAATTCCAAGGTTGATTTGCCTATCAAGGTCGTCAATCCAAAATGCAAGCGAGAAGCCAAAACTTACATTTTGCGCTCAATTTCTGTCAATGACATCACAACACTGAAGCGGCTCAAGGAGATGATTCTTGAACAGCTTGGCAAAAATGTTGTAAGCTTCCGACTTGGCTTTGATGTTGGATATGTGGTGAGTGGCTCTAACAGGATCTGCTTCAGCCAGAGTGATGATGTGAAATCAGAGCTGGGAAAGATAGTGAAGAAAGGGTATTCTCTGTGGTGTGAGGGATTGGATCCGGGAGCACAGAAACGGCCATGTGAAGCTGATGGTGTGGTTCTGCTTGATGATTCCGATGACGACTGCAGTGCTGGCAAGCCACCGGCAAAGAAGGATAAAAAATCTGCGTTTGAAGAACGGAAGGATGCTGTTAAAAGAATGGCTGACAAATTACACGACAAACATGGCCACACTTTTAATATGGTGCAGTACAAATTATGGGCTGAAGCATTGTACAGCAAGCAACATACCAGCTGGGATGAGCCACCAAAAGGATTGCCATGGGGTGATGGCAAAAAAACTAAATTTAATAAGTGCAAGGATGGAGGAAGCACAGGAGCTGCTGATGCTATGATGCATTCGTTTGCGACTATGGCTAGTTCAATTGCTGGTGCTATAGCAAAACCTTCAAGCACATCCCAGCCTTCAACCCCCGCATCACCTGAACCAACTCCACCGGCTCATTCGAGTGTTGGAATATCTCCTGGCCGTAAAATCGACCTTCAGGAGAAACTTCTTAAACAAGTTGACTTGCTGCATCAAATGTTTGAACGTGGTGCAATCACAGCAGATCAATTTGAGCTACGAAGGGAATCAATCATGAAGCAACTACAAAGCCTCGACTGTGACTAGGCATGGAGGACTCTGTACTTTTTTCTGCAGTGAAATTCATTTCCTAAATTTGATATTGGTATAATAATTATAAATATTATTATGCATGCATGTACATGAAAGAAAGTTAAATACAATATCCAGCATGGCGGATATATCCTAAGCAGTCATCACTAGTAACAGATGCAAAGGCCATTGTTAGAAATAGAGATGGATTATCTGTTGAAGTATACAGTACTTCACTTCTCTTAAGAAAATACTTCACTTGACTAAATACTTCTTCCAATGGCATGAAGTCAGGGCTATAGGCTGGCATGAATCGAATCATCACCCCTTTCCTGTTGACAAGCTTTATCACTTCGTCCACATGATGAATACTGGCATTATCCAAGATAAGGATGGATCTAGGATTGACTCCATTGAAAGGTTGCATAATTGGTAAAATACTATGTTCTAGAAATTTAGTGAAAGCTTCCCCATTAGTGGTACCATCAATTATATCGATATCCTCAACTCCTCTGGAGGACATAGCTGTTATAACTGATAGACGTTTACCACTGATTCCAAGCTTGAAACTAACAGGTGTTAGTCCACGAAGGGCATATCCAAACTTCCTGATTCCTTCACGTCGGCTATCCGAACCAGTTTCATCCACCCAGACTATCATATTCGGATCAATATATGACATCTCTTCTGCAAATTCTGCTCTTTCAGTCTCTGATCGCCTCAGTACAACATGCTGCAACTTCTTCCTTGTAAATCCCAGCCTTTGGAGTGTACGGCAGATGGTTGACAAGCTAACTGTAATACCAGTACTTGAGTACAAATCTGACTGTAGCTCATCAAGGTAGATATTTGGCTTATTCATCACAGACTGTACCAAGCTCCTCTCTGCAAAGGCATCCAAGGTACGTTCAGGTCCATGTCTTTGATCAGTAGGATCCACAGTACCATTCTCATCGTATCGTGCTAAAATTCACTTGACTGTCTTTGTGCAAATAACAAGCAGATCAGCAATCTCATTGATGCTGTATTGCCTATAGTGATACAACCACACGATCCTCCAACGAAGATCTATCGATAATGCTACTGGCATTGTGGCCGAGGATTTAGCTACGCGCGGTTTTTCATTTGAAATTGGCCGGCCATGGGCGCGCGCACACCCTATAAGTCACGTGCACCTGATGGGCGTGCCCGCACGAAATTGCCGGAAATGGATAACCAACCTGAAAAGCACGGTAGAGGGGGCTAGCAGGGTTTGCAAACGAACGGAGAGTGAGGTGATATCATCATCATGCTTGTCAATAATACTTTGCTCCCTTTCAAGGTCTTAAATCGCCATCGATTATGTCGATCAGTTCAAAATGGTGTTTCTTGAAGTCTTCATCAAGAGATTGTAGCTTAGTCAGCAATTGTCGAGCATGGTCGGGAGTTCGAGGTTGATCCGAGGTCTCCTCGAGTTCCTTCAAGCGAGTGCCGAGCCTTGTGATTGATGCCCGCACAACTCCTCTTCTCTTGCGTAACTAGCGGCCGAAGTAGCCATGTCGACAGGCGACGTTTCAAAGAGGTTGATGGGCGTTAATTAGAAACCACACGTGCATACAACAACTACCTAGTAGACTGTAAATATCACTTTCCTAGAGGCTGACTAACAAAAGATGCCGGTTTTTAGGCATATCCGGCTCGAAGGACCAATAATGGGCGAGCCAGCTCTAGGATTATAGTAGATTTAAACGCTCTTACTAACTCATGCACTCACTTCAAAATTGCACTTTTTATGTTCTAATTACAAGAAAAATTTACAAATTACAAAAAGATGAGATGACGACCATTACCAGGTTGAGTCATAACACTGGTGAAGTGTGAATGTGAGCTGCTGCTGGGGTTGAGGGGTTGTCAGTGTCCATTTCCATATGTGACCGTCTATGGGAAAACCCACCATATGGAATTTTTTGTGAAAGTCTAGTTTGATGCATCTATGATAAGCTCTACCATAGAGCTACCTCGCGTTCAAGTTCTAGACCGATCATGTTCTTCATTGTGGAAATACAGTGCTTTGTTTGCAATCGCGCCACACCCTCAATAATCGAGAAATTACGGTCCAAAGGCGTTGCTATGCACGCGTATGGCGTTTCCACATACTACGCGTGACCCGGAAATCAATTAAATGGACCTGGGCGGAGCCGTTTGAAATGAACGTAGAAATCATGCAAGAGTTAAATTTCGTTGTTGACAACGACAGCCGATTGTTCTTAGATGCCCAAGAAGCTAGAGGTGAGCGAATGTACAGTAGTTCAATGAATCTAGCTGTATCTAGGTAGAGAATTCTAATTAGCGCCCATAGCAACGGGCTCCGGGTACGGCAGCTGGGCCGACTAGGTGGGTCAAAATGAAGGCTTATTTCACCTTTGTATAGATCGACTGGCCTCCGTAGACGGCAACAGTTAGAAGGGTTGTTCGACATGTATATGACAAAATCTGGACTTTGACAAATTTCGACCTGAGCTACTAAAAACGTACATTGTGCGAATAGCACACGGATCCCATATGCCGGGTTTTCCCGTAGACGGTCACAGATCATCACCATCTTAGGTCTGAGAATTCATCATCGCTGCCCTCCATCATTGGTTCGTCGGGGTCATCATAGTCAGACAGCACATCATCATCATCCAGGACTTCATCCAGCATCAGGCGTTGCCTCTTAGTCATAGTGGCTGCTTTTATAGCTAGCTATAGGTTTTATTTATAATAGGTATATAATTATCATCACAATAGCATAGTGTTAGGTGTCAAAATTTAGCCATAGCAGCTTGAGTCCCCAGTGCTAAGTACAATAACTAGCATTATTGTATACTGGTCTTTGTTATGGTTATGATACTGTTGTTGAGTACTACTAAACTTCAATGCATGGTTATGGACTTATGTTGTATAGTGGATAGTACTGAATTGTTAGTGTATACTTACCTACGGGAGAGATCAATAAGTGTGGTGAAGGTCCGTCCCACCGTTGGCCTATGTTGGTAAGTGCATTGCAGCTGGCTCGAAATCGTGCCTACGGCGGTTCGCGCGCGCGGCCCAAAATCAGATATCCATCATCTATCCAGCAGAGCACTAGCATTGCACGCGCTAGCTAGTAGTTCGCCTATGCCTAGGGAATAACGGTGCTGTCACGTGACTTCATCATGGCAACACATTCTGAGCATGTGCATTATACTTCAGAAGGCTCGGTCTCACATATCAACGTGTTTAGCCTAGCTTCCCAGCTCATTTCCGATTCCTGACAGCTAGTTTGTAGTAATTATTAATAATTGCATCCTAATGGCATGCAGCGCCCGCTCAGCGCCTTTAAACATGACGTCATTCGAAGTGGTATAAATGTCCGTTTCAACACCTTCCTCAGTCTTCTTTCGAGCTCGCCAAAAATTTCCGAAGTTTATCAAGCTCACCAAAGTTTAGTCACTGATGTTCTCAAGTATTCAACGATGGCCACAGCTCCCGAAGCTACTGGATGGGAGTTACCAATAACCGAGCAACCCGGATCGCTCGATGCTATCCTGCAGAGCCTAGGGCTCGACCAACTCAACCCTCCAACCCCCACTGGAGGTAGCGCAGAAAACGTGGAGCTCAGGGGGCTCACACCATCTATCGAAGCGTTGGCCCAAGATGTGGCAAACAAGTTTGGGACTCTTGATGAGAGGTTGAATGCCTTGAGAATTGTCCACTGGCACCACAGGTGCAAAATAGCCACAGGGCAATCTCATTTAGCACCTCCACACCCGCGCCAGAGGCGCGAAGACCCAGCTTCTTGCAGAAGCCTGGTGAGCCATCGAGCTGCCAAACCAATGACCCGGAGCGGCTACCATGGTCAGAGAGACCCTTGGACGAGGTACCAGATTACGAACAAATGCTCACCTGGCATGACGAGGATGATGATGCCTCATCAGCTAACTCAAAGCTGTTTGCTGATCAGAAGCAACAGACAAGCTTCTGCAGGACTCCTTCAAAAAGGCAGTCCCCAACACCACTAGAAAGCAGTGGAGGGAGCGCTACGGTGATCCTAAGTGCCCTAAGACATGAGTGCCTAAGCTGGATAAGATTGTGAAAGATAGACTTCACCAAGAGACAGCTAATCTGGATTGAGTCCTGGCCAGGATCCAGGCTTTGACTCTGGATGCCGTTGGCCCGTTGACCACTATCGTTGAACAAGCTGAAGCTAACATGCTCACGATGGAGGGAGCACTTGCCGCGGCCAGGATAGCCATGAAGTTCATTGGCAATGCTTCAGTGCAAATCTCCCAGGAAAGGAGGAAGAAGGCTATCATGGACATGAATCCTAAGCTAGTCGATATGGCTGAGTCAGATACCATATTTGAAGATGCAGCCCCTAACCTGTTTGACGATAAATTTGCCAAAGAGGCCAAGGACCGTGAAGACCAGCTCCGGTGCTTGGATCGAGCCTCGGGTCGAGGCAGAAACAACCAACATTTTCGATATGGCCGCCCTCTGGCCACCTGCTGAGGGGGGCGGCAACTTTGCCTCCCGCAGGGGAGGCTTCAGAGGAAGGGGACACTTCCAACCATACAACCAATTCCAAAAACCCAAAGGAAAAGAAAACTACCACCAGAAAAGGTCCGGAGGAGCCCAGTGAAGAAGCAGAAACTACAAGAGGATCTAGATCAGACAGCTGAACAAACTAAACTGTCAGTGACTGACCACATTTTTGTGTCCATTAGTATATCCCATATTAAATAATATCACTTCATATACTGTTCGGCATTTAACACAGCTCGGAGTAGCTAATATAGCTGTACAGACAGCAGATAAATCTAGTCAGTTTGCTAGTAGGCTTACCCTGTTCACAGAAAATTGGAAAAAATATGCACAGACTGGTGGGTCCTAGATGCAATTCAAGGCTAGATGCAATTCAAGGGTACCAGATAGAGTGGTCGGAGCAACCACATCAGCATTATGTCCCAACCATCTAGAAACTGCTTTTCACCTCGATCTTCTGTAGTTATAATTATGTGAAATGGGCGTAATTTCTAGCACAGAGGTGACTCACTATCACCTTTCAATGGCACCACTCAGCTGAAATCTGATTGGTTCTTCCAGTGGATCACTTCAGGCTAACACCAAGGATCACTTTTGAGTAACACCTTGGGTTATGGCGGGACCAATCTGCTTCCTGCTTCTCCATAAATGCTGGCTAATTTCAAGTTTGTGAAAGGAAGATTCTGGATCAAGACGATGGAGCAGTTATCAATCAAGCAGTTTACCCAGTCAGCACAGCCATTTGCCCCATTTAAGGGCCCTCTAAGGACTCTACAGCCTATGGATCGAGTACCAAAAGTAAAAAGGTCTGCAGGTAGACCATGAAAGCGACCTCGTGAGGATCCCGAGACTCAAGTTCCATCACCCCAGACTGAAAGTGACGAAGCTTCCCTTCCAGGCACCAGCAAGAATTCAAAGCCTACTAAAAGAGTCAGAGCTGCCTATACCGTTGCAAGTGGTGAAGTATGCCGAGGAGCACAGTGTTTATCAGGCAAGCAAACATTTCAACATCAGTCTAGGAACAATAGGCCCTTGGATGAAGATAGACTTTTCCAAAGAGAACACTGTAGGTAGGGTAGTATTCAGAGTTGCTGGAAGTGGAAGAAAGCTGAGTTATCCAATGGAGGAGGAAGAGTTGGTAGCATGGGTCCTAGAACAACGAGATCTACATCTAGCAGTCTCTATACAGCACGTCATCGACCAAGCCAGGCTGACCATTCAGCCTTCTACTCCATCTTTTCAAGGAACCAGAGGCTGGGTTCAGAAAGTTATGAGACGAAACAACCTCTTTGCGAGCTAAGACATCCATCGCACAGAAGCTACCTGCTGCCCTCGAGAAGATGGCAACTTTCATCCGGTCTGTTCGAGATATCCGGAAAGAATTAAAGTATCCAGACAGCGTGATAGTCAACATGGATGAAACCCCCATGTACTTTGACATGACTACCAACAAGACAATCAACCAGAAAGGTCCAAAAACTGTCTCTATTAGATCCACTGGTACTGAGAAGCGACGGCTAACAGTTATCCTGGCTGCAACTGGAAATGGACAAATGCTGTCTCCAATGATCATTTTAAACTGATTATACGTGGAATGTTGAAGATGTCATTACCCGTAACCGCTAAATTAAATTATGTAAAAATAGTGTACTAGCTATTATTAGTCTTTGTACAGCGTCTTAGAACGGTTGTCATAGCTATGGACGCTTTATTCACACGAAGGAGTCATTGTACAACCTTCGTAGTTAGTTACTTTAGCTTCGTATGTACATATAGTACGCTATTTCTGAACAAAAAAGCTTAAAAACTTACTTACCTCCAAACGGTCGCCGTCTCAAGTCCATCCGTGGTTAGTAGAACTCTTCATCTCACTTCGTCTACACAGTAAGGTAGATATAGACCTAGTCTAACTATGCTTAGCGATATGTCTGTACTGCACGTACTGTTGCAGAAAACAAACCTACTTCAACGCTTAGGTCGATCGTGGCCATGTCGATCTTGATAAGTACCCTCGTTAGTACTTCCTTTCTGAAAGTCAACGAGTGACATTGAAGCCACACTGGAGTAAGGTATTTCCTGTACTAACCTCAGGATGCCAAGCCCAAACTAATCTACTATGGAATGATGGGCGCGGCTATAGCACAGCAATAATGGCGCTTGCACCTTACAGGAAATTTGGGGAATCTTGCAACTTGCGTTAACCCGTACGGGTGACGATCTTGCGCATGCGCATTCCAAACTGGCCGGAGCGAGTTTCAAACTTGACTTTGCTATGTCGATCAATCCAAGGAGAACGAGCGCTTACAGCGAAGATCTTTGATGGCGGATGGTTTGGAAAAGGAGGGACTGGGGTTATCCAACAATGATATCGCCAGTATTTTGGGAGTGGACCCTTCCACCGTCAGTCGAGTGGTTTCGTTGTTTAAAGCATAGATATTATAGACTACGTAAACGGGATTGGAAACTGCTCACGTGAGCTATAGAACGTGTACGCGCACTCCGTGTTATGGTTTGCATTCTTGGATAGACCCGTTGCTATGACAATTTGAGCAAAAAATGGCCGAAAATGGCGACCGCAGTGCACTTATCGACTAATAGCAGCGAAATGACAGTAGTTTTGAACTTCAACAAAGCTTATCCCAGTGAAGGAGTCCCTACTCTAAACGTGGCCAGCAAGTTCGAGTTTCCGAAGTCTCTCTGGTCTACGCTACAGTCCTACAAAGTCCAAGAACCAATGAACCAATAATGGCTGATCAAGAACTGTTGAAAACCGTTTATTTCAGTGTATCGGTGCAGTGGCTTTGCCCTTTCCACCATCTTGGGATGCGCTGTCTTACTTGTGACCGTTTTGACACTTGATGCGCTGTCTTCTGTGAGTGAGCAGGCCGTGAAAAGGCCCAAAAATCGGCCATTTTTGCTTCTTGGACTTTGTAGGACTGTAGCGTAGACCAGAGAGACTTCGGAAACTCGAACTTGCTGGCCACGTTTAGAGTAGGGACTCCTTCACTGGGATAAGCTTTGTTGAAGTTCAAAACTACTGTCATTTCGCTGCTATTAGTCGATAAGTGCACTGCGGTCGCCATTTTCGGCCATTTTTTGCTCAAATTGTCATAGCAACGGGTCTATCCAAGAATGCAAACCATAACACGGAGTGCGCGTACACGTTCTATAGCTCACGTGAGCAGTTTCCAATCCCGTTTACGTAGTCTATAATATCTATGTTTAAAGCAACTGGAAGTGTGCAGAAAAGGCCTTATCCTAAAGATGCCAGACCAGGCAAAAAGCTCACCAAAACAGTAGAGCTTACAATTCTTCATACTGTACTTCGACGCCTTGGTATCTGTTTGCGTGAGCTTCGGATGCAAGTGTTTATACTTACTGGAGTAGGTGTCAGTGTTTCCAGCCTCTGCACTTTCCTTCATGGTTCAAATTTTACCCACCAAAGGATGCAACTTATACCTCAACAGCGTGAAAAACAGCTGCGTGACATGTTCACAATTGATGTATCCTTGTACAAGTCTTACCAGTTAATCTTTGTAGATGAGACTGGAACCGACTGTCGAGATGCCATAAGAAAGTACGGCTATGATTTGCGGGAAAGGCCCCCTAGATCATACAAATTCCTGATACGAGGAGAGAGAATCAATGCAGTCACCACCATGAACCAAGAAGGAATTTTAGCATTGAGGACAGTCCGAGGGAGTGTGAATGGTGATGACTTTCTCGAATTTATTCAAAGAGATTTACTCCCGACACTAATGCCGTTTGATGGTCAAAACCCCAACAGCATAGTGATATTGGACAATTGTTCAATTCATCATGTGTCACATGTTGCATCTATGATTACCCAGGTTGGTGCACTAGTCCATTTTCTACCGCCTTATTCATCCAACTTGAACCCTATTGAGGAATGCTTTTCAAAGGTCAAGTCACTACTTAAGAACATGGAAACAACCCTTCATGATGATCTAGAGTCCCACATTCTGGCTGCATTCTCATGCATCACACCAGACGATTGCAAAGGATGGATTTCAGACAGTACAATATACAATATTAACAATAATTAAATGTATACTGTTCATCACATCACAAATTATTATTGACTTGTTGAGCATAGTTTCAGTTCAATTTACGCGGAGAGTCCAAAATATTCCTTATTTGCTCGAGAAATTCTGTTTCAGAGAGAATATTATCCTCAAAGAGTTGCTGAAGGAAACGCAATTGTTGGAAGTTCTTCATTCGTAACTCAATACTTTTCCCTGGGGACATGACAACTGATGGTGGATTGAGATTGAGTGGTGCTTGTTGACTTTGCTCAGGTTGCTGAGCAGTTGAAGTAAGGGGGCTAAAAGCCTAGGTAATAGCAACAGCAGCACTTGTAATTGATTTCTGCTAGACAGTCTCTCTTTGGCCGTTTAGGTGGAGGTCCAAACATGGGCAATGGAGGTGGGGTTTCAAAACTCATGAGTACCACGCCACAGTGAAGTATTCGTGCCCATAACCTTCGCTGAGGGACACTGTGTCACCCATGCTTATTCGTGTTTTATAGTGTTTATCCTCATCTTTTTCGTCAAGTTTCGACGATGTACCATCATCTCTCTTCTTATGCCTACCATGGCCATCAGATGTCTTGTCATCATGTGTATGTATGTATGTACTTCAGCATAACACCACAGCGAGATTTTGTCCGTCTTCAATCCCGAATACATCTGCCCCAAATCCTCAGCTGTTACTAGCCAGCATTTACTGGTGCGCTTTTCATAATAACAGACATCAAACTGGGTACATCATCTTTAAATTCCTCCATCAAATGAACTTTTATGTCGGTCACAGATCGAAACTCTCCGTCAAAATGAAGTTGTCTTGTTATTGCCTTTTTGCCTCTCTTGGGGCTGTTTAGAATTGTGACTTTGTACCTGTACGTCCTCGGCCTCGGCACGGTATTGGCCCCCGAGAGAGAGAGAGATGGGAGGTGACGGCAAATTTACAGCAAGCAACTCGGTCTGACACTATTTCTAATAAGTGCTCATCATAGCCGCTGAGCAACATGCAACTCAACTTGATTCCTCTTCTTGTATAGCAGGAACATGGACGGTCGTAACAAGTGTTTGAAGAGATGAGTTGGCTTGCTTATTTCCTCCATTGTTAATCACAGTAGCAAAGACACCACGCGGGACCATGCCATCCGCCATTTGGCCAATATTCATTCGCATGCGTAAATGTGAGTGGCAGCTGAGTTTGCAAGATTCCCCATATTTCCTGTAAGGCGTCTCTCGCGCTTAATGACATGCACGCGCATGCGCCTCTTGCGTATAATCGGTTAAGGGCAAAAGGGCTCTTAAAAACATCTCTGTGCCTAGGTAAGTCTAACTAAAGTGCATTTAGTACTCATTCATCTATGTGGCATCATATTTACTTACAGTGGATGGATTGCCTGTGTTCAGCAAAAGGGGTGGATGGATGGCACCCTCATGATGCGATGGATCAACGAAATCTATCTAAAGTACACTGGAAGCAAGAAATCACTGTTGGTGATGGACACTTTCAGTGCACATTGCTCCGATGAGATCATCAGCTTGCCTTAAAAGCATCACTCAAGAGTCGCCCTCATCCCTGGAGGTTGTACATCCAAGCTACAGCCTCTAGATGTCTCACTAAACAAGCCTTTTATGCAGGTGTGCAGGCAGGAGTTTGAGACTTACTGCCGTTCCCAAATTGCTATGTCTAGCTCAGCTTATCGTCTCAAGACTGCCTCCAAGCAAGAGATCTGCCAGTGGGTGGTAAAAGCCCAGAAATACCTCTCAGCTCACCCTGAAATGATCACAATGTCATTCAAAGTCACTGGGATTTCCTTAGCTCTGGATGGATCTGAAGATCACCTGTTCAGAAGTAAGGATATCCTTCAGCAAGCAGACCAACCAGAGGATGAAGAGGAAGATGAAGATGAAGATGATCCTTTTAGCTCAGAGTGTGACAGTGAAGGCAACAGCGAGGACGAGGACTGACTTGGTGCTAAGCCCCGTTTACACATACTAATCTGGATTAGTTTGATCTAGATTGGAATCCGGATTAAAGCTGTCCACACGCATACCTCTAGCGCAACCACGAAACCACATTGTGTATAAATACGTAAGTGGATTACAAAATGGATTAACCCTTGACCTATACCACGCTATGGTGCTCTGTATTTGGAATAAGAAGGCAAAGAAGCGAGGAAGACGAAAGCAAAGAGCTCCCTTGAAGCAAGACAAGGTCTAAAGGTAAGATCGGGGTATAAAACTGTAACTGTAGGTTGTGAGCATGCGCACTGGTGTGCAGATTGCCTAGTAACCACTTGAAATTTGTATAAACGAGTTGGTATGATGGATAAGGTTGCCGTTGTTGCTGCTGTGAGGGCCTGTTTGTAGCGAGGAGGCAGCGAGAGGTTGAGCGAATGAGGTGGAGGAGACAGCGTATGAGACGATACCGAGCTTTTGCTAAGTGGCAGGCTCGGCAGCACTTAGTGTTTATGATGATGTTGGCAGGGATTTCATTTGGTCTGCATGGACATGGAGCAACTGTGGTGTAAAGAAAGGACCTCACATTGGTGGGAGCATATAGTGAGCTGTTTTACTCCCCAAGACGGGCTGCAAAACTTTCGTATGTCAAAAGATACCTTTGCGTATCTCTGTGACCAACTGCGTTCATCGATTACCAAGAGTGATACTATTATGAGGAAGGCAATTTCAACAGAACGGCGAGTGGCCATAACTTTGTGGTTTTTATCCACTGGTTCTGACTATAGAACGATTGGGCATCTCTTCGGTGTGTCCAAGTCGGCTCTCTGTATAGTGACAAAGGAAGTGTGTACTGCTATTGTTGAGTGTCTTCTACCAAAGTACATCAAGATACCTGTAGGTGCGGCTCTACAAGAGAATGTTGAAGCTTTTAAAATGGAACTCCGTTTTCCCCAGTGTGTTGGAGCTGTGGATGGGACTCATATTCCAATAATTTCTCCCCAAGAATGCCCTGCAGATTATTATAACAGAAAGGGGTGGCGTTCCATCATCCTTCAAGGGACTGTTGATCATGCCAGTCAATTTATTGACATATATGTTGGGTGGCCGGGTCGAGTGCACGACGCATGTGTATTTTCAAATTCTAGTCTGTACCACAGAGGGCAGAGTAGCATTCTATTTCCTGATCTGAAGGAATCAATCTCTGGTAGAGATATTCCATTGGTCCTCATTGGTGATCCAGCGTATCCACTACTAAAATGGCTAATGAAAGCTTTCCCTGATAATGGACGACTATCTTGTGAACAAAAAGTATTTAATTATCGTCTAAGTAGGGCTCGAGTAGTGGTGGAGCAGTTACGGTCGACTGAAGGGAAGGTGGAGATGCTTGCTGAAAATTTAGATCTTGATGTGAGGGATGTGTCTGAACTGGTGGCTGCATGTTGTGTATTGCATAACATATGTAACATATGTGAAGTACATGGTATGTGAAGTACATGGTGATGCAGTTGATGACGATTGGTTGAATGGAGTGGACAGCCAGGAGTTTGAGAGCACTTCAAGTTGCAATAGCACCAGTGATCCCGTACAAAGTGCAACAGATACTCGAAACGCCTTTATGGCCCACTTTAGCCAGTAGACTACACTGTAGCTACATGTATGCTATAATATCAGCAGCTGCTGCTATAATAATGTTATACATACATGTGCTTGGTTAATACATTATAAATGTTTATGGGGTTCTTTCTGTTAGTATCGAGGATTATACGTGTCATCAAACTCGTATGATCTACCATAGGTCTGATTGCCTCGGTGGAACATGTGTCCCAATAGCTCCATCATTCTGAGCTCATGCTCCTGGTTTTCGAGCCTTCGTTTCTCCTCAAATTCCATCTCCTGCCACCTTTCTTCCTCCTGCTTTGTATGCCGCTCCTCTGCTTCCATTTGATACTTTAAAAATGTATCCATGGCTCTCTCCAGTCCCTTTTCAGCTCTGGTCTTCTCAATTTTTGCCTTCTTGCTAGGCACGCTTACAGCTGAAATTGATATGTGTACATTGAGAGAGGGTGGGAGTAAAGAGAGAGTAGTATGTATTATTTTGTGTGTGTGTGTGTGGGGGGGGGGGGGGGTGGGGGGATATAAAAATTAATCAATATTTAAAATTTCCACTATAACATACATGCTTGTTCCCCAGGTCGCTTTTGCTGGGTGGTCCTTCAGACTCTGGAATCAAAGTACTATCTATAGGTGACTCGGTTTGAACATCATCTCCCTCTGTGGGTAATCTCAGTAAGTGAGACATTAAAACTAAAATATACTTTACTTACCAGTTATTTGTGTTTCCTCAGTGCTGTCTTCCACTGTGCTACTACCAGTTCCCTTGTTGAGAAGTGCTGCTGGAACAGAAGCTGGTCTATGGCCTAGGATACTATCTAATTAGCTCTTTAAAGAATTTGCATGTCTTTCTGCCTCTCCCTGTCTCTCCATTGTGGTCTTTCACTTGTCTATTCCTTTTTTAAATTGTGTATTTTTGTTTTACACTGCTCCCACTCTCGATTGTACCCTTGCTCTTGCAATTTCCTGGAGATGTCTTGGTAAACTACTTTATTTCTAACAGCACCATCCAGCTCTTCCTGCACATTTGCCTCTCCCCAGATAGCTATCAGGGCTCTCATTTCCTCATCAGACCACAGGGAGCCACGGGAGCTTGTTGAGGTTGACACAGTGGTTAAACTCATGGTAGTAGCACTATCACAACTATCTTAATCCACTTACGATCCGAGTCAGCTGTTTACACACACGCGCTTGGCGCCTAATCTGGATTCAATCCAGGTTCAACCCACATCCTGATGTGGGTTACGTAATCTGGATTCCAGTCTGAGTTAAGCGCGTCCACACGTATACAGATTAGATTAATCCAGATCCCAATCCAAGTTAAACGCTGTGTGTAAACGGGGCTCTAGTTAGCTGTGTACTGTACTGTGTATTCCTATTCTGCAGTCATGCACTTGTTATAAATTTACCCAAGAACCCACCTTTGTTTTGATAAAACACTCTCTGGTTTGGCCACCTGTCTGCCCAAACTACAAGCTGGTTTAGACAAGCACGCTTCCTGGTAGTGTGACATATTCCGTTAGATTGGATTCACCAGAAAATAATTTCAAGTCCCGCCTTACATTAGATTAGATTAGATTCATAAAAATTCCAATAACTGAATTTCTTACGTTAAATTGGATCATGCGTTGTATTCGATTAACTACGGTAGCACCTATCCAAAACAGAGGAATATTGGTCAGGGGAAGTTGCATGCAAAGCAGTAACACCGGCAACATGAAGTTGATGGACCTGAAAAGCCACAATGGTTGATATATAAATTGATATATTTTCATTGAAATTCTAACCTGCTGCCCAATCAAGCCGATCAATGGGCTTATGATAATGCCCACTGCAGAGCTACCAGATGCTAAGGGTACCAGGTACATACAGAGACTCTTCCCTGAACCAGTTGCCATCCTAACAAGAACATCCTTCTTGTGGAGTTCTGGTAGTACAGCATCAAGCTGACCAGGTCGAAATGATGCATACTTAAAATACTTTTCCAGAGCAAACTGACTTTCTCCTGAGCACCACACTGCACACAAATCTGATCAGAGCTTGTACCCCATGGGCACTCTTCAATGTTGCAAACAAACTCCAGCTGATTGCTCATTTTGAATTCAAAACGTTGGCAGGCCCGTCAAAAAAAGTCAACCATGTGATGAAACAAGGACTCAGAAATTTTAGCTCGTGTGGCAGCCTTATTTATTTTTATCATACATATAAAACTACTCCATTACAGTGTATGCTATTCATAACAGGACACCATTCTTTTTTACCCTTCATATCTTACACAACAAACAGTACACTCACTAGATATGCTAGACTCACAAGAGGCAGGCCGTCGAGATTGACGCGAGTCAACTCTCTCTACCTCAGTCATTTTACATTATCCTCTTCTTGCGCTTCCTTTTAGACACTGGTGAAGATCTTGATCTTCAAAAGGCAAGAGAACTCGTGTTTGCGGCAAGTCCGCGGCAAGCTCTGCAGGTACGCATGCATGCGTGGGCGAATCACGCAACGAAGCAATTCCGTGACCGGATACACCTACGCTCATTATTTATGACATTTATCACGCCACTTCTGATACCAGGCCATCCCCCTTTTCTGCGTGCAACATTGAAAACATGGGAGTGGCCTGGGGACGAGGCTAGGTGGCAACATGTATGGATCCTTTTAGATGGTTCTATGTAGCCTGGTGAAATACGGAATACGGAATGTGGAGGGGGCTGGTGGCCGTGGATGGTCGTAGCTCAGTGGATAGAGCACTGGCGGCTCAAGCCAGCGACCTGGGTTCAATTCCCGGCGGCTTACCGGTTCTTTTGCACATTCCCTTTTAAGCCTGTGTTAGTATCAACACCTCACTGTATGGATCCTGGAACAATCCCAGGATCTCTATGGTGTCTACAGAAGTCCAAAGATATTCTGACAGAGGGTGGCATGGTGTGTGTTGATCCCAGGATCTCCATGGTGTCTGATGGGTCCAAAGATACTACTCTGACAGAGGGTGGCATGGCGTGTGTGGATCCCAGGATCTCCATAGTGTCCGATAGGTCCGAAGATACTCTGACAGAGAGTGGCATGGCGTATGTGGATCCCAGGATCTCCACAGTATCTGATGGGTCAAAAGCTACTCTGACAGAGGGTGGCATGGTGTATGTGGATCTCTGGACATTCCAAGGATATCCATAGTGTGTATAATCTATGAATGGAAGGTTGTTTATGGACACTTTTGATTTTCTGACATGTCATGGTGTCATTGGACATGAGTGTGGTTTTTGAGTATCTATATGCATGGGACACAAAAGTAATGCGAAGTTATCCTGTGCCATAGGTGATGTTTTCTCATTCAAAAACACTCACTAAAGGATAACACGGATAAGTTGAGATCAATAAGCGCATGATAATTAAGAAAGCAAGCGTAAGGAATTACAGTGAATGTGATTATCCCTGCCATCCCTACTTCATCCTTCAATTTTATTCAATTGGTTTTTATACTTGTTAGTATATTATAGTTAGTTATAGTATCAATGTTTAATTTTGCGTCAAGCTTCTCTTTATGGTGGACCCTTCTAATTTACTCAGTGGACACACTTTACAGTGGACATTTAGCACCCTCTCTGGGACACACTACCAACATACCCACTAGTAGCCAGTACATGTAACTGCATGATGAGAGGAGATTTTAGGAATTGGCTTCACAGTGACTGCGAAGCGTATCCAATGAGAGTTAATATCCATCGTAAACAATTAATGGTTGTTAGGAAGGGATTCAGCAATCATCACTGTGAATGTCTCCACTGAGAGGCATCCCATAGCTAAGCTTATCATTTTAAACATGCTCCAAAAGGAAGCGTGTCGGCTCAAGAACGTTATGGCAAGGATATCAAAGTGAATTCCACAGGGTTTAGGAGGAAAGGGATGTCAAGGGATTCATACCTAGCTCCCCAAGGAAGGCCTCCATAATAGAAACAGTCTAAATTTCATTCACAACAGGAGAGTAAGAAGGCCAAACGACCACACTGCCTCAGTGAAAATATTCAACTTAATTGTAGAAATTGATCACGTATTATATTATTTTATCACCATCATCATACCATAATTTTTAGGTTCGTTGTCCAATACTTAAAATTCAAACTTACCGCATGCGCGTAAGGGTGCATTATCCTGCGCCTGCGCACATGCGCTGTGTGGTTTCGTACATGTACGTACATCCGTGTGTCCCGTAGCTCGGAGTTACACTTTCGAGGTATGTCTCAGTCAAGGCTCAGGACCCAGCCACCACCTTACACGCCTGCTCTTCAAGGCGCTTGTAAAGTCTCGACTGCAATCGTCGGTGTTAACAAAGGAAGGGTAACCGTGAACAATTAAATTAACCAGATTCTAGGATTCCAGCACATGTGACTGTGGCACCGGTGTGGCCTGGTGTTGGAACGCAGCAACCTGTTACAATCACTCCGATTTCTCCCTTTGTACCACCTGCTACCCCCAAACCACCTATTATTATCCAAAAGGTGCTCCAAAGGGCCGTTTCCAAAGTAGGTAAACAGGTATTAAAGATGTTTACCCTACGCAATATTGATGTCAATAAAATTGTGTCACGTGACAATTTGATGGGGGGTCAGCTTCGTGGTGATATTGTGTCAAGTGACTGATGTGGGGTACGTTTGTGGAAATAGTGTCATTAGCATTAGCAATCTGGATGATTTACCTGAAATTTGGTCGGATATAACTGAGAGGAAACACAAGGTTGTACTATGGTGTGATGGCTTGAAAATGAAGGATAGTTCTGGTGATGCAACATCAAGTAGATGAAGGCAAGCCACAGGTTCTGAAAGTGATGAGGAAGAGGAGATTCAAGCAAAGTCTCAATACAAAAAAAAAGAAAACTTCGGCTCAAGAGAATCGAGAAGAAAAGGTGCAAACTACCATTGAACAACTGAAAGAGAAGCATGGTACTGTGTATACTTCAATGCAACTCTGAATATGGAATGAATCAATTGTAGGTGGCATTCATTCTAGTTTAAAAGCACTAACCTCCTCAATGTTCGCAAAAGCTGGTAAAGGTCCAACCAAGAAAAAAAGAAGCACTAACCCAGGCTGCTCTTGCTATTTCCACTGCCTTTTCACCCCGTGCACCACTCCCCTCAAGCTCTTCTAACCAGCCCCTTGAGACTAGTCCGGCAAAGGAGATCGAGTCCCGCTCAAAGTGCTATATAAATAATTGAATGAGCTGAACCAGCTGAGATCATCTGGTATTATTACAACGAAAATATTTTTCAGAGCGATAATTTTCTTATATAGTCCGTATCATTACATGAGGGCATGGTTACACGTCTTGGAAGCACCCGGTTGCTATGAACGTGCGGCGCGGGCGGAGAGGAAGTCCGCACTACAAGGCTCAGGATTGGTCTGAACTGTAGGGTCATGTGCACAAAGAAGAGTGGCCTTAATGCCTCGGGCCATAGCTACAGCTAGAGACGTACTTTGTCGATCCAACGATTGGCACGAAAGCGCCGCGCGTTTCGAGAGGCTGGCTTGCTAAGCAGGCGCTGGCGCTAGCCACAGAGCCTCGAGCAAAGCAAGAGGCAAGGTCTGTTCTTTGTCATACCTGTCAGTAGTCCGGTAACGACGTTCGAGCAGAGCAAGAACGTCGCCATTGCACACTTAGTTGGAGGGGTGTGGCCTCTGCAACCGCTTCCATCTGCGCATGCGCACAGTACTAATGTGTGAGCATGTACTGTTGTTAAATACATAATCATGCATGCTAGCCACATTATCCCATGATTGTGACATTAAACATAACATACTTGTGATTTGTAAAAATATCACTGGACAAGATATCCTGGCTTGTCGGCATTTGTTCTACCGTGAAAGCTATGTTGGGACGTTGCATTGTAGTGGATAGACACTGTTTCATGCTGTTTCCGTGTACATGTAGTTTTGGCAAGTGCTGCGCGTGCCACGTAAGTAAGTGTGCACGAGAGAGTGATCACACTTGGAGCATGCAAGAGAGAGCAGCTGATCTCTGTACTATTGTACTGTTAGTGTGTGGATGCATGCAAACATGAAATTACCTCACAATAATTCGGCCCAAATGCATGCTTGATGACCCCTGCCTCTATTAGTCATGCTAATATGAATATGAATGTTGCACATGCATGAGTGATACACACACGCACGTCACGGGCAGTCTGACCTACATGTAGCCACTGAGAGTGTGTGTGAGTGTGCTAAAACACTGATCTTCACACAAAATACTTCTTGTTACAGAGGATGAATATTTTGAGGAGAAAGAATCGGTCATGTGTGTTGCGAAAGTTGAAAGGTAACAGATACAGAGACAAATAATGGAAGCAACTCAATGCACAAACACATAAAATTAATATTGCATCTTGACATTATGTATAAAAAAAATATTTTAGTAAACGTATCCGCTGTGGCGTATGCAGTCTTCAGATGTCACCATGCCAAATGCCATTGCTAGCAGTGCCCTTGGAGCTGTGCACACTTGAAAAATCTTATCGTTAGCCCTTATAATGCTCTTCACTTGGTTGAAAATTTCCTCCAATGGCATTAGAACAGGTGAGTGTGGGGGCAAAAAATTACTTTTGCTTGTGCAACGGTTTCAATTAGATGTATTACTGGATCCACATGTTGGACAGAACAATTGTCCATTATCACAACTGATCGAGGGTTAGTACCATCAAATGGATTTAGAATTGGCATTAAGGTTTCTAAAAAATATTCCTTGAATTTATCTCCATTTACTAATCCTTCAACCAATTGAACATCATGTACGACTTCCATGGACATCACTTATTCCTGAATACCTTACTCCACGAATTAAGAGCCTGTGATCACGACGTAGTATATTTCAGACACCATATCCATATCTTCTCTGGCTGTTTCGTCGATCATACCCAGTTTCATTGATCCAAACAAATATTGTGGGATCGTACATGGATATTTCTGCCATGTATCTAGCTCTGCACTCTTCAGATCGCTGTAGAGCGACATACTGTATCTTTTGTCGATGCATCCCATTATTGTTAGTGTCCTACATATTATAGGAGCACTTCCACTCCGATGATGTCAAACAACTTGGTTTGGATTTCGGAAGGTAAATACCAGGATGCTCTAGAATCAAACGCAGCAAAATTAGCTGCTCATATGAGCCCAACAGGGGCGTAGCCAGGTAAGGGGGTGCTGGAGTGCAAAATTTTAAGCCACGCCCACTTATTAACCGTCAAGGTCCAAGTTCAAATTGTCAAAGAGAACGTGTAGCTAGCGAGCTAGCTCAAGGTTTTCGGCCAGATCTTGGGATAAGATAAGTTTCTGTCTTCTAAGCTTGTTTTTTTGTAGTAGATGATAGTTTAAAGTAGCCTAGGGAGTGCTGGATGAGGCTATTCTATGGGCTATGTACTCCATATGCCGCACTATTTGTGATATTAGAGTTGCGCATGTGTGCAGATGTAAGACGATTTTCATTACATCAGAATTTTAAGCTGAAACAATTTAGCTATCAATGGCCTATTTGAAATGCATGTTCAAATATTTACCTTAAGTTAATTAGGACTATAATTAAGCCACACCCAATCGGAAGCAATAAAACGCACACGCACACACTGCACACAGTGCCTGGAACACGCCTGCACGCTAAATTAGGTCTAATTAGTTTATTCGTTGCGGTTAAGGAAGAATGCTTTGATCTTGCTTTGATGTGGGTAATTACCATTTTCTTCAGGGGCCACTTCCGGCTGCTAATTACAAGCGCATAATTATCCCTGGCTCTTTCTGGACACGCCCACCTTTGACCAAAAACACTTGTATGGCCTCCTCGCCACACCCCCTTACGATTCACTAATTGAATTATCCAATCCTCGACACGCACACGCTCGCGCACTTTAATGCTACTAAGTCTTTAATTTTAGCGAATTTCCATAGGCTCCAACAGATACCGGGACAGTCCCGGATATTTAGCAATTGTCCTAGCTCCTGGAAGGCTCTATATACTATAGTTGTATTGTTGGTCCCGGATAAGGTCCAGACACTAGCGTAAACACTGGTATAGTACTACAACTAATCAACTATTGGTGATTGAACAAGCAGGTTGTGGTAGTGTTTTATAAACTTTGGTTTTGCAGTAGCTAACAACACTATAAGAGGTCTACTCCGCTTGCAAATTTATGCTTTAGAAATTTATTTTAGGCATTGATAATCATCAAAATTTGATGATATTGGGTGTGGTATGGGTGGAATTTTTTTATTTAATGTTAGGCGGGTCTAGTGGGTGTGATCTATGTCCCTGGAATTGTTCAGGAAAAGTTGGAGTCTATGAATTTCACTTTTAATAATTTTAGCGGATTATAGTCTCAAGTTTTGACACCTAGCTATCAGACAGCTTTCAATGATAAAAATTTAGACATCTCAGATAGTACATTTCTAATTATAAATCTAGACTGACTTAGCTACTAGGTAGCCTGGCATGTGTGTGCTCTCAAAGTTAAAAATTTTCTTTTCTAATTAGCTATGCAAAAAGTCTTTCCTCCAACTATAATTTTCACATAACACTATTATTTATGATTTTTTGTAATTGTGTATACATGGGTAAGTTCACCCCAGTCGTCCTAAACACACAGATCCAGGAAGCGTAGCTATCTGATTCTGGTGCCACATTCCAATTTTTTGCCGTGTTTTCAGGTCATTCTTTGGACTCCAAATAAGACATAGTAACTCTTCTACTTTCTACTTGTTGAAGTCCAATTTCTCAGAGACATTTATGAGGTCCATGGTAAGCACTTTTGTGCATGCTACTCGCAAGCACTCACAAAACGTGCCTCATGCAAAAAGTGGCACAATTTAGTTCCCTTGGATGGATTCCCATTATTCAAACACCATTCAATAGCTCTTGTGCTGCTCTACAGTATGAGACTGGAATGATGTCTTTCCATCGAGCAGTTTCAGAGATGGCTACATGACATTGAAAATCACAAAATTCCAATATAATCGCGTGGTGTTTTCATTCAATAACAACTCACCCAAGCTGATGCTGTTCATGTGAGAATCCGAGCCCGTGTGGGTGTGACTTATCCACTACATCAGGTTGGGTGACTCTTATATATAGCCATACCCTACATGTATGCACGGTATGGATGGGAGGGGCTGCCTGTGGTTAGCAGGGTTGGTCTCTAGGGTTTTGTCTATGAAAGGTAACGATTGCCATCAGTGACAATATATATACAACGGTGGTCTAGTGGTTGGAGCCCTTGTGTGTGGAGCAGTATGTAACGGGTTCAAATCTCGTTTTACATTTGGAGCGACTTCTTTTTTTCTCCTCGAAAGTTTTAAGTGCTAGCTACTTCCGGCATCAGCTTGGATGAACTTATTAAATTTTAGCCATATCCTTTTGTAATTCGCTAAATTTAGTAGCTACCTGTAAATAAAATTGTCCTTGATTAGGTAAATGATGGCGTAAACTCTGCTTTTAATAATTCATTGCCTGATTAGGTTTTCATGTCAAGTATTTGGAGTTTCAAATTGTGTCGCTACAGAACTTAGTGTTCTAATTAAGGCGCTTCTCTAATGAACATGCCACCTGCGCCAGAGTCCTAATTTTCATGCTCTAATTATGTGCCAATGCCATCCTAGCTATTTATTTTTTTCCAGTATTTGGTCGTAAGGAATTTTCCATTTGTAGCTAAGTATTTTCCAAAGAGACAGGGGAGGGATATTTGGTTGTAAGGAAATTTTCCATTTGTAAGGGTTTTCCAGAGAGACAGGGGAGGGATACGTGGAGAGGTATGTTGCATGCACTATGTTGTAAGGAGATTTTCCATTTGTATGGATTTTCCAGAGAGACAGGGGAGGGATACGTGGAGAGGTATGTTGCATGCACTATGTTGTAAGGAAATTTTCCATTTGTAAGGATTTTCCAGAGAGACTGGGGAGGGATACGTGGAGAGGTATGATGCATGCACTATGTTGTAAGGAAATTTTCCATTTGTAAGGATTTTCCAGAGAGACAGGGAATGGATACGTGGAGAGGTATGTTGCGTGCACTAGCTATGTTGTAAGGAAATTTTCCATTTGTATGGATTTTCCAGAGAGACAGGGGAGGGGTATGTGGAGAGGTATGTTGCGTGCACTAGCTATGTTGTAAGGAAATTTTCAATTTGTAAGGATTTTCCAGAGAGACAGGGGATGGATACATGGAGAGGTATGGTACATGCATTATATTGTAAGGAAATTTTCCATTTGTAAGGATTTTCCAGAGAGACAGGGGATGGATACGTGGAGAGGTATGTTGCATGCACTGTGCCTGTTTGGTTGGTAGCTAGCTACAGTAAGGAAAATTTCAATAATTTGTAAGGATTTCCAGAAGAGATATAATTATATAGCTAGCTGCATGGAGACAAGAGTAATGTTGAAAGTATAAGCACACACTGATCATGCAGTGAGGAGTGGTTAATTGCTACCACATGCAGAGTAATCAAATCAGTCACTGTATAGTGTATACCTCAGTGGAAAGCACGCGGGTCACACAGTTGTGTCATCGTATCTTTGTATGTTATTGCATATGGTGTCAAACTTATATAAATAATTGCCATACAGTTAGTCTTACAGCAATACATAAAAGGGAATTGCAGGTCGCAAATCATGCACTATATCATGTACTCACCTTGCAAATTTCACCAGAACAGGCTGGTAGACTAATGTGTCTTCTCGGACTGTAGCAAGGTATATTGATTTATTACAAGACCGGTGATGTTATTCCAAGACAGCAGAGCAGTGGCGTAGGCAGGGGGGTGCTCAGGGGGCTCGAGCACCCCACTGCCCACACGATGTGCCAACGAAGATCTGTTGAGTATGGAGGAGCCATCTACGGTAGCATTGTGTGAGCAACAATTCAAATTTCTGTATGTGCAAAAACAGTATCAAGTGTCGACCAATACCGTGTAAAAACAGCGCATGCATGCGTGGAATTTGAATCACCGCCGTATCGACAATGAACCTGAAAATTACGGTACTTTCACTGTTGTGGTAGCTTCTCAGTCCTAGCTATTGGGGTACCAACCCCATGTGCGCACGCACACCTGTGTACTTTCAAAGAAATCTTGTGACTTTAGCGAAGGCTCGCCCCGCGCAGATGATTTTCATCACCACTAGTTTATATACTGAGGCTGTCAGATTATATATGACCGGATTTGGGAAACCCTCCGTATGGGATCTGCGCGCGATTCGCGAATGCGCGTTTTTAGTAGCTCAGGTCCAAATTTGTCAAAGTCCAGATTTTGTCATATACATGTCGAACAACCCTTCTTCTAACTGTTGCCATCTTTTACGGAGGCTAGTCGTGCTATACAAAGGCGAAAATAAGCCTTCATTTTGACCCACCTAGTCGGCACAGCCACCGTACACGGAGCCCGTTGCTATGGGCGCTAATTAGAATTCTCTTCCTAGATACAGCTAGATTCATCAATCTACTGTACGTTCGCTCACCTTTTTAGCTTCTTGGGCATCTAAGAACAATCGGCTGTCGTTGTCAACAACGAAATTCAACTCTTGCTTGATCTGGGTCACACATAATATGCGTAAACGCCATACGCGTGCATAGCAACGCCTTTAGACCGTAATGTCTCGATTATTGGGGGTGTGGTGCGATCACAAACAAAGCGTTGTATCTCCATAACAAAGCGTGCGATCGGCCTAAGACTTAAACGCGGGTTAGCTCTATGCTTCAACCACGCATCAAACTTAATTTTCTGAAAAAATCCCATACGGAGGGTTTTCCAAATCCGGTCACATATAGTGACAGTAACCAGGTGCCATTCCCTAACTTCACCTTGATAACAGATTTGCAGAGTGTAACAACCTTCATTTGGTATAACATCTAAGACCATTCTCCAGTAGGGTTAGGGGAAGCTTCTCCCACCCCCCAAAGATACCCAAAAGGAAGAAGGAAAAAAGAAAAGGAGAAAGACAGAGAGACATGTTGGAAGGGAAGTACAAATGATCAGTAACTCAGTTATTTAAGAGCACTGCGTAGTACATCAGTGACATCTAAATAATAGTTAGAGGTTGTACGTGATTTAGAAGACAGAAGGGCTCTGTGTAGAATCCTGAGCGAAGCGAGGGCTTTACTGAGCCCTGAGGTCCTCTAAATCACGTAGAAACTGTATCTAACTAGTTTAGATCCTAGCAACAATGCCCAAAAGCGTTGTATATAAACAGTTGCCTAGCAACAAACTAGCCATAGGCAAACAAAATATACCAGGTTTTTTTATGGGGCTTAAAAGGTATTTTATGAAGGATAGACTCTACAGATTAACCAACCAGATCACTGTATTTGTTACAAGTCAGATCTAAAAACATATATCAATGGACAATTGAGTGCAAGGACACAGAGCATGAAACTGCCACGCCCACTTCTCCCCCAATTTTTTTTCTGTATAAAATCCTGACAGCCCTGTAAGGTGAAAAAGACTATGAATGGCAAGGCTAAGGGAGCTTGTTAACGCTCGGCGCATGCGCATGAGCGTTATGGTAGTCTGTCTGTCTGTGTGTTACCAGTCTACTGACTGCGTATAAAGTTTATGCTAGAAAATGAACATACCAGCCAACTTCACGCTGATCTCCAAAGGTTCTCAACTTTGGGGTTTCTCTATAAAGCATTCGTTGAAGAGTTATGGCTCTATTCATTCTTTTTAGCGTGCGAGTCGGCCGTTTTTTTGTGATATAAATATTACCATGAGCTATCTATTAATAGCATGTACTATCTATTTATACCACTTACTATTAATAGGTACCCTCATGGTACATCGCGCATGCGCTACATAAAGTTTATCTCCTTTTTGCACGTGGCAGAAAGAAGCTTCTCTCATATCTGAGGTGAGTTTGTTTCATTCTCTATTTCAAGATTTGTTAACCCCCTGAGCATAATAGATTATGCCTAAGTTAACAAAAGTGTGTCCTGAGTGTTCTGTTAGTGTGAATGTGAAGAAATCTGTATGCGATTGTGGTCATGCTTTTGTACTAAAGCGTAAAGTCTCCATTGATGCAACTAGAAAAAGCAAGAGTAGCTATGAGATGTAAGAGAGCATCAGAAAGCCCGAGTAAAAGCATGTCAAGAAGAGAAATAAATCGAGCAAGCATGTCTAAAAATGGGCTATTCCATTTTATAAGCATACACCCCCCCATTGAGGAGTGTCTAGTGAAATGTGCCCCTCAGGATGTTATCAACACATATTACCCCCTCAGGAATGGGGGGGAAATGCCCCTCAGGATTAATTATGTCGACTGTTTATGTCCATCCCTTGCACACAACTCCTATTGAAGAGAAACTGTCGGAATTTACCCCTCAAGAAAGTAGTAATCAGGCCAGTACCCCTCTGGAAATTAAATCACAAAATATTACCCCCTCGGAATAATTTAGCCATGAATTACTACCCCTCAGGAAACACAAATTATTACCCCCCTGGAAATTGTTAGTTATCAATTTTACCCCTCTAGAAATATTGGAGCCTGACTTATTCCCCCCCCCCCCCCAGACGCAATTTAGTTATGACCCTCACCGAACATGTTTAAAAATTATTGGGATTGACCATATCATGCTTAATTAAATATAATTATCACATGTATTATCTTTTATTTTTATAATATATACTCTAGTATGATACATTGTCAACAATCATCATGCAATGTAGCTTGATGTGTATATATACATTTTAGTTATGATCTTTTGCCACATTTATCAGGTCTACCATTGCATTTATTTCTTTGAGAGAAGCTTCACTTCAGTGACCCTGTCTGAGCATAAACACTCGTAAAACAAGCTCATCTTTGCTTCCTAAGTAAGGCAATTTGTGAGCTCTAAGTATGGCCTTCAACTTTGCCACTGTCAAACGATTTATGCCGGATATAGTATGAGGAACGGATAGTATGTTACCAGAGTATAGTATAGTACGAGAGAGTGGGGGTTCTTCTTTATTTTGTTTTTGATATAATATTATGAGTGAACAAAGCTGGTGCTTCAGCAAAGCAGGTGTTACAGGAATTCCAAGCTGGCGACCCCTCACGTCCAGCTGAGGTTTTGTATTTTCCTTGTATAAAGCCTCTTCCCTCCATCTCTCCTTTTCCAATTCAGAATTCAGCTAGCTGACTTTGTAACTGCTCATCAATTTTCTTTTGGTACTCTCTGACTTCATGGGTGGAATCCAAGCAAGTAATGCAACTTGTTTAATGATATCCTCCGATGGATCATGTACAATATTAAAAAAGAGATCAAGTATCTTTGTGGGGAGAAAAGCACCGGGTATATCCGTCCATGATCGACCATGCGCTAAGTTTACTGTTTCTTCTAGTGGTAGATAGTGCAGCTCCCCGGTCTTAATCCATCTGATGTAATCAGGAAGCGGTTGAAGTTCATACCGATTGCATGCGACTTCTACTTCGGGGGAGTAGAGTACTGTCGAGTACTTATCTCTCCAACACGTTACTTTGTCTTTCAGCAGTCCATTATCGATGAGCAGATGGTCTTTTAGGTACGTACCAGTAAATTCTAGTGGTGTTTCCCATGTATAGTGAAGGTCTTGGAGCAACCGATTCTGCTGAACCTTATAGCTTGGTGTGTACTCTTGCTTGGCGTCCTCACTAAGACTCAAAAACGTAGTCATATTCCTATCATCATTAAAGAGGTAATCTTCCATTTTTATACCTCTATAGCAAAGCAGTTGCTCCTTTCCAAATGACCCTGAACAGATGCACCCTTGAATTTCTTCTGCCATGTCTTCCATATTTTCTCTATGCTCTTTCGAGCCAACTGTAGCACGAGGATGCACTGCATTGCTTGAAAATGGACCGTGTTTGGACAAAACTTCATTTTCTGCTGCATGAACTCTTTCCACAAAGTTTCTTTTGCTATGGTACTCTGCAAAAGCAATTTGGGTTATCTTTTCAAGATTCAGGAACAATAGCAACCTCACAAGACAAATTGTACTGTTGCAGCACTTGGCTGTTCTGCTGGACCATTGTCGACGATGAAAGTAAATTGTTTTTTTAACTTCTTGGTGGATCTATCACGAAAAAAGGGATCTAATGCTGGGATGGAGAGAAGAAATATTTCATTAAAGCACTTAAAGGTGTCATCTGGCTCAAAAAATGAAAGATTGAGGAGAGTCACTCCTTGCCCACTACGGGTAACTTGAAGTGTGGTAGTTTGAGATACTGGGATATCAAGTGATTCGACCTGATCACATGTTAGTGTAGATATCACTGGTTTCAAAAACAAAAAGGTCATTGGTGTTACAGCATTGGTGCGTGACTGATCCCATGTGTGGTCCGGATGAAGTTGCTTCTTGCTCCAGGAATGTCCAGGACGCTGGACAGGAGATGAATCAGCTAAAATGATAGCCTTGGCATCCTTGGATACAACAACACAGGGTGCAAGGTCGACTGTACTCTCTACCTTTAAATTAACATTCGATGTGGACCAATGCAAGTTGACTACCAGCTGTGGTACCCCTACCCTTGGTGGTTTCTTTAAGGAAAGATTAGCGTTCACTCCTTTTCCAGCGTGGTGCCGAACAGCTTGTAAACTCCCTCTGCGATAATTATTTGTATAATTGTAACACGAGCTCAAGCAGATGTTAAAGCCTTGAGGTGCTAGTGAAAGAAGTATCTCTCTTGCTCGCTTCATACTGGTAACGTTGTCGATTGCTCTGTATAAGGTACCTGTTATTAGCCTGGGATGTGATTCCAGCCCTCCACCACCACCTTCACTAACATCCAACTCCCCAAATGCATATTCTAGTGCCATGGACAGCTCAGGAAACTGCTCAGTCTTCAGCTTTCTTCCTCTACCTTTTGCAATTGTCTTCATTTCCTTGACCTTCCTTGCAGAAACTATTCTTTTATAGAGTTGATGCTGCTGTTCACGTGTCAGATCGTTTCTGACTATCTGTGATGTTTTCTTGATTTGATCAAAAATAGGAAGGGCTGCTTCAACACTTCGTTTGGCATTGGCAGTTCCTGCCCGACTAGAGATACCCTGAAGCTTGGCCGCAAACTGTGTGCTTGTGAGTGTAGCCATCACTGCCTTTAGTACCTGCCTATCCCTGTGAGTGTCCATATATTCCAATGCTTTCCCATACGTCACGTTCAAGTGTTCTTGGACTCTTGTGTTCACAACTATGTCTTCTGGCAGATTTAAACACTTTAAGGTATCTAGCAAACGCAGGACATTTGAACCTGGTGGGCAGTAGGTCAAGTAAGCAACATTGTACACATAGACTTGCACAAGATTGAGATGCTTGCTATATACATTGTACAATTCAGCAGACGGTATACTTTTCCTTGTGCTGTCTCCATAGACACATGCAGTGTCTTGCGTCTTAACAAACAGTCCCTTTGAAAGGATGAACTCCCCAACTTTCAGTAAAGAAGATAAGTGTGCCTTAGTATGATTATCCTTTGCGAGGGCCATTTTCTGCTTCAATTCCTTGATGTTATCGAGTGTACCATCCACTCTGCTTCGATCGATATACTGAATAACACCATCTTCATCATAATATGGATGTTGATCTTCTTGCCATGAAGCATTTTTGGTGAATAATGCATTCTAGCGTTTGTACCACTCAACTGAAACATCAGGGAGTGGAAGTAGATGAGCTTGTTCATCAATAGGGGGTGCTACCATGTCCATATGGTCGTCATCACTCAATGCATTCTGAGTACTGGTTATCATAATATCCTCATATTGATCATGTAAGTTATCCTGATAGAGAGGATGATCCAACTCATTAAGGAGGGAATAGTCAGATGACAACATACTCGAGTCCTGGATGAGAGGAGAATCCAAAGGTGAATTGGATTGGTCACCTTCAGAGAGAGGTTGGTCCAGCTCCTTAACAAGAGGAGAGTCAGTTGACAAAGTGCTCTGCTCCTGAATTTGAGAAGAGTGAGTTTGGGATATAAGCTCAGAAGCTTCCTTGATAACAGAAGAATCAGCTGACATGATGCTCTGTTCATTGACAAGTGGAGAGTGAGCGGTAGATTCAGAGATAGACTGGTCAACCAGAGAGAAAGGATTGTCGAGCTCCTGAGTAAGATGTAAGTCAATCTGTGATGGAGCTTGCTCCTGGACAGTGGGTGGTGAGATAGGTTTATGCTGGACCAGAGGAGAGTAATTCTTGAAATATGATTTCAAAGTTCTATCTGACGACCCATGCTGCACAAGTTTAGTGTTACTATAGCTACCTCTGGAAAATGACAGGTGCACGTCAAGTATCTTACAAGTAGTACTTGGAGGGAATTGTTGAGCCTGAGTAAGAGAAGAGCATGTTTGTGGGCCTATCTTAAGGGAAGAATCAACCGAGGTAGTGCTCTGCTCATGGATTAGAGTGTGTGAAGTGTGCTGGTCAGCCTGAGAGAGAGCTTGATCCAGCTCCTGGATGAAAGGAGAGTCAGCTAACAGATTGCTCTCCTCCTGGATGAGAAGAGAGTGAGTGTGTGAGGTGGGCTGGTCAACCCGAGGGAAACCTTGATCCAGCTCCTGTACGAGAGGAGAGTCTGCTTGTACAAGCATACAGAATTTGTCTCGGATACATTGTTGTGAGTGCGAGTGCTGTGTGGAGCCTGTCTGCAACGTCGAAGGGAATTGGCAACATTTGTGCTTGACTCCAGGTGTACTGATGATGGACTCACTGACTGTACGAGATACAGCTACATTATCCTTTGATACTTTTGCCGTGTCCATACTGGAAGCAGGAATTTGGTTTACCGGTATACTTGAATCTCTCAGACAGGGCACAAAGTGATTTGGCTGCCAGAACTTATTCAGTGGTGTTGGTAGTGCTCTAGTCCACATAATGATCAATGGTACTTGCTGACTGGCTTGTCTAGGTTGTATAACTTCGTGGTAGAAGGGTCTATTTCACTCACCAACTTCTGACTGTATTGGCTGCTTTAAAACCGATGCAAGGCCATGCATATGCCATAAGTTGGAGTACGTACCGTTCTTGGTTGTTTCACAACAATCGAGTCGGAAGCATACTCTTACATGCTCCATTGATGATTCAGTTAAGCAGATATCAGAAGCTCGATGAAAGTTGGCAGATGTTACAAACAATACATTTTTAGTGATAACACCTGTGTCTGAGCAAAACGAAGTGATAGAAGGCTGTAGATAGTACTCCTCATTCATAGTTAACTTGCACACTGTGCGCACCCGAAATTCAGTGAACATTGACTGATTTCCACACAGAAGTAATGATGCAGCCCTATAATCATAATAAGAAACTTCACATAATATTATAAGCAAAAGTACATAGTACATACATACAGATGAGTACAAGCTGAGTGCTACTGGTGTAGTTCACAGTGTGTTATGTAAACATGCCAACTGCACCACTTGTCTCACTGATTATTTCTGCATACATGTATAATATACATGAATAGGCCTGTTCAAATACTTATTCTTCACTTATCCTACCCAATTATTCAAGATAAAGTTACCCATTTTTCTTAAAAAAAGCTGACAAAATGCAAATGAAACATGAATATGACCAGAATGTACATGTACATTTTTGGCCAACAAGTGCTGGATTACATGCAAATTCTCTCCTTATAAGTTGAGGCTAAAGGAGGTTTTAGCACTCCCAAAAATGATCGACGACTAGTTATCTGAGCTGTTTGCTCAAGTGCTTCCATTTGGTCACAGACTCATGTCACATGGCACAAAGTTTTCCATTTTAAGCACACATTGTGCTAGTATATGCGCACTACTTCCTTGAGCAGTTGAAAAGCCCATCATTCAACTTCTTTAAGAAGCTGCCTATTATTCAAAATATTATTCATGAATATTTGGCCCAGACCTATATACATGAATACTGCTCAGGCTGTTTTGTCCACGTCTACTCTTGAATCCTGGCTACCACAGTAAGTTACATGTTAGCTTAACTGCATACCTATAAAGACAGTTACCATCTCCATAGCATGTGATGGGGCACACATAATTCCATTCATCTGGGAGTATAGACTTGGAATATTTATCTAAGGATGTAGTCTGTAGATCAGGCTGCTGTTGGCTGATATCTAGAGCAGGAATTGATGGGTACAATTGATTAATCAATTCTTGAGTGTGCTTGCAAGCTTCAAGTAGACCATTGTAACCATCTTTCTGATTGGCATGAGCAAGTGCTGAAAGCTGTCCTTTGAAAAAAGACACGGTTACAACCTGGAACACAAGGTAAGCAGCATAATAATACTTGGTGGCTGCTAGTGTATGCAGTATTCACTACAGTCAAAGGGAAGACAAAAAAGCGCTAGGATATACATTTCACCCACACAGTGGACCTTGCCACACCACAAACGCATACTTGCGTAACCTTGTGGTGAAGTTATTACTCTATCCTCCAGCTCATGCAGCTGGCTTCAAGCATGCACTTTTGCAAAACTATTAGAAAGGGCCTTGAGCTCAGTACAGTATTAATTTTTACTAACTTCTCACCTTTAGAATGGTCCATGAGGCAGCTTGGCAGGACTGAATGACTTGACCCTTGGTGTCTTCTATAGTGCTGTATATATGCTGTACCAACTGATGAGCAAGTGTACTGTGACTACATATGCATAGTCATGTGGCTATTATCACCTCCACAGAGACTCTTCTAGAAAGAATTAACACTATTATATTAATATAACCAGTCACACAGGCTTTCCACTCAGCATGAGCTAGCTTGCTAGAAATTGGTGAGGTCAGAGTGTAAACTGAGTGTGCATGTGGTAACCATGTCCAAAAGAAAGCCTTCTTCCACTCAGAAACTTGACTCAGGACCTGCAGCCAAGCGTAAGAGTACTGGTCATGTGCAGACAACATTGACAACATATTTTCAAGCGTCAGGACCAAGTGGATCCAAGCCAGTGGAAAGTGGAGCAAGTGGATCCAAGCCAGTGGGAAGTGGAGCATGTGGATCCAAGCCAGTGATAACTGCAATTCCCCAGGATTTTGGTATCCATATATATACCACCCAAGAAATAGAAGGACGAGTAGGGCTAGCAAAGGAGTACAGAAGGTATTGGAATGAAAAGGCAAGAGAATACAGTCGTGATAAAAGATTGATGTCGAAGATGGATGGTACAGCTGTTAAAGGAGCCATAAATACCAGTTGGACACTACATAAATCGAAGCTGCTCTTGCATCAAGCTGATGAACTTGTAGAGAAGGCAACTGCTGTGTGGCCGAACAAAGCAGCGAGAGATCACATTCTCAAAGGAATCTTGCACAACACTAAGCGTGTAAAAGTGGCTGATAGTCATCTAAACCTGCTCTACGATGAATTACAATTAAGTGAAGAGAAGATATCAAAGGAAAAGGAGATGGATAGTGCAATAACAGAGCTGAGAAGGGCCCAGGATGCTTTACACAAAGCAATAGAAAACAAGCGAGCTGATGTAAATAAAGCTGAACAGCCGCATGATAATGAAGTAATTGCAGTGGCTGATGTTCCAGACTTAACTGGTGAGGAACTGGTTGAAGCTGTTAAGACCGACCAGCTTTCACAGGCGTACGAAAGTGATCATGAATCAGAAGGTGACTGAAACTTGATATTCATACATTTAAATCATTTCCTGATGCTGAGCTGACTGCTGAATCTATAGCTATTTATTCTAATTTGTCCCTGATTATTGTATCAAACTAATGATTTATTCATTCAAGATTATACGTATAAATAACGGTATAGCACAAATTACAAACTACATAACTCACAGTGTTATACATACAGGTATTCAGCACTGAGACCGACAGTTACACATATTGTTAGATGTTACCTAGGTAATTAGTGACAGAATAATATTCTCCAATACAGAGGAATATCAATATTATAATGTTAAACAGGGAACCTCATGTTGGTGTACACAGTGATGCTGTGGGTAATAATATTATGCTCAATGCAAAAGAATAGGTACTAATTAAATTCCTATGTCAACATCTAACAAGTCCGTTATAATAATATGGTAGCCACTGTCTCGTATTGGCCCTTCCTGCAGAGATATCTGCCATATATGTCATAGTTACATGACCTTAATTGGGGTGCATGAGATGCATGGTTGAATGCACCCCAATTAAGGTCTTGTAACTGTCTTATTGGCCCATGACCCCCTCTCATCACTGGCCTACCCTATGATCACCCACACCCCTATGGTGGCCGGCAATTTGCCTAATAAAAACTTTGGTTGCTAGGTGATGGCCAATAAATAATTATGTAACATAATATATTGATCACAATGCCCTATGGAGCCACATGCAACCATCTGTACACAGTGCCTTGGTTGTGGTTGTGCTATCCATCAACATTGCAGTGTTGTGGTTACTACACTTATGCCTACATCACTGGTTGTACTCGCTGCTCATAATTATTATATGAGAATAAAGAGCATACTTTCTCCACTATAGATAACTCAGCAAGGGCGGAGAAATGGGGGGGGGGGGGGGGGGGGGGCAGGGGGGCTTCAATCCCCCCCCCCCCCCCCCCCCCCCATTTTATCACGTGCCAATACTATAAAATTATAGCAACATACGTAGTTCTGGGTGTTTGCAAAAGAATCAAATAGCTAGCTACTAAATCAGTCCAAAAACCGCCACCAGAATGCATCAGAAACGAAATTTCCAAACTTCCTGGGGAGTATGCCCCCAGACCCCCCCCACCCACTTTTGCTACCTGTTTTCCGCCCTTGGTCGATATACCCAATTTAACTGCATATAATATTATAGACATCTCGAAAACCCATGTACATTATTATATACAATTAAGGTAGTCATTATGCATACATGCATGATATCATATCAACTCTATCTACAGTCTGTTAGTGACCGACACTTAATTTACTGTTAATCCAGCAAGAGTAGCTAGCTAACTATGCCCCCTTTTTTCTTAATTTTAGCAAGGAATTGATTCTTTTTGAAAGAATCCTGCCTACAGGTCTGACATCCTTTCAAATTTAATTTTTTTCCTACTTTCCTACCCCATTAATTTTTGCTTTAGATTTCTTAGTCCTACATAATATTATATCTGTCCTTACAGATCTGTTTATCAATCTACCATAGTTAATTGAATACAATGCATGATCCAATTTAATGCAAGAAATTAGCATTTTACATACAAATTCTGATAAGTTAAACGTGTATAATTATGGAGTGATTGACGACCTTTACCAGAAAAATGCCCATGTTGTATTAGATTAAGTATGGTATACAGTAGCTAATAGGGCTATATGTAGCATTTAAGTCCAATCCAGTGCTGGTCACACATCGGATACACCATGAACTTGAACTGCTTCCCCCTCCAGAAATATCAATTAGAGTCCAATCATCTCCTAATAACCGGGCCCCTCCAGAAATATCCGGCTGCTGCTCCCCCTCCCCCCTCATACCAAAAATACCCCTCCAGAAAAGCCTGAGGTCTCCCTTGGACCCATAGGAAACAGTAAAAATAATACCCCCTCTGGATGTAATTAAAACCTCAAAAACTACCCCCCAGGAAACAATGTAGGTACCCCCTCCAGAAGTAATTAACACTCCTCAATAGGGGGTGTATGCTTATAAAATGGAATAGCCCAATAGAGCATTAGAAAGCCCAAATGAATCTATGACTAGACGTGAGCAAATCCGAACATACACTGCCAAAAAGAGAGCATTAGAAAGCCCAAGTGAAACTATGGCTAGACGTGAGCAAGATCGAACATACACTGCCAAAAAGAGAGCATTAGAAAGTCCAAGTGAAGCTATGGCTAGACGTGAGCAAGATCGAACATACACTGCCAAAAAGAGAGCTTTGAGTGTTTCCACTGATGTTGCCATTGCTAGTTTTCAATCAAAAGCAAAGATGTGTCCAGATTTCGTGTGCACCATTTGTCATCGCATGATGTATAAACAAAATGTTGTTGCATGTAACAAGTCTAAGTACACTAAAGCCAGTGATGAACTCCTAGAACAAGTGTTTTGTGCTGACTATAGCTACACTAGTTCAGATGGTAATCAATGGTTGTGCAGAACCTGTGACAATGCATTGTCTAGAGGTAATATGCCAGTGCCAGTACAAGCCCAAGCCAACTGTTTGCAATTAGACCCAATACCTGATGAACTGTCCACTCTGAATGCCCTAGAACTAAGATTGATATCACTGAGAGTTCCATTCATGAAAATGGTAGCATTGCCCTCTGGTAAACAAAGAAGCATCCATGGTCCAGCAGTGAATGTACCCTCTAAACTTGATAGCCTATGTACTGTGCTCCCCAGATTGCCCACACAGTCAAAACTGGTAGCACCCAAATTGAAGCGTAAATTGAAATACAAGGGCCATTACATGTATGCCTATGTCTCCCCAGAAAAACTTATGAATGCCTTGAGATGGCTCAAAGCCAACAATCCTTTGTATGCAGATATTGACATAAATGATAGCTGATTTGACCAATCAGTAGCAGATGATTTTGACCTTTTTGGTGGATTACTGAGACAGGCTGAGACTAATTGTGAGAATAGCAGCCCTAATCCAGCACCTCAAGATCATATCAGTGATAACAGTAAAAGCCACAGTAATGCTGAACATACCACAACCTATGGTGTACCTAGTAGTGTTACAAAGGAAGTAGCAATAGCCTCAGATGCACTAACAGCACTAGCCCAACAGAATGGTTTTACTATCCATGATGTACCAAGAGATGGCAATTGTCAATTTAATGCTATTGCATACCAACTTGAGTTTGTTAATGCAAGTGAGATGAGAGCAATTATTGCAAACCACTTAGAGAATAACAGTTGTTCTATTGTAACTTTGTAGCACAGCCTATAGCAAGCGATAATGCCTATAATGCAGACACAGAAGCCCCCACTGATCAAGATGCATATATTGATAGTGTTCAAGATCCTGAGCAGCAAATGCAATTACGGTGGCAGAAGTATAAATATGGAGTCAGAAATGGAGCCTGGGGTGACCATGTCACACTACAAGCCATAGCTAACGAGTTCAATGTGGCAATCAATGTGTTGAGTAGTGAACACTCCGATATAACCCATATTGTACCAAACAGTGAAAACATTTTGCATGAGATTTACATTGGCCTTATATTGCAGTATCACTATGTTGGTCTTGACAAGCTAACTATCCTTGATAATCTTGAGAATAGCTCAGATAGTGCCCCCACAGACAATACTAATGACCCATTAAATGATGATGTAATAGCAGAAGGTGATGAGCATATCAGACAGATCACAGGTGGTCCACAGGCAAGCATGGTGTCACTTGAAAATCCAGAAGCATTTGGTCAAATAGTTTCAGTAGCACCAGCTGAAGGGCAAAAACCACTATCCATCATGACTGATTCCAATTTTGAAGCCATTGTTAATCCTGACAAGTTTTGTTTTGGTAATGGCACATTTAATACTGAAAGGCATAAGAAATTGACATACAGAAAATACTTCAATCAGCGTTTGCTAGACATTGATGGTCGATTTGCTCGTGACCTTGACTACCTTTTTGTTGCCCAGTACATTGTTGAAGCAAAACAAGTGTTGGACGATGGCAATAATTACATATGGAGACAAAAACCACAAGCCAGGCAATTTACTGCTTCACAAGCTAAAGATAGTGCACTATTGACCCAGTTTGTACGCTCAGACAAAGCATACAGTTTCATGAAAAACATTCGAGGCTCCCCACCATATTACCAACGCACATTTTATGACTTGCTAGCAATGATACGGCAATTAGGTACACCCACATGGTTCTTTACATTATCAGCTGCTGACTTGAAATGGCCCTGACATGATTCAACCAAGATAGTATGGTATACATTACAGTGATGAACAGGTTGAAGCATTGTCATTTGAGGAAAATCAAACTGGCTTCGGAGAAACCCAGTTACTGCCGCCAGACATTTCCACTACAGGCTAAACACATTCTTTCAAGACTTCCTGAAATCGACCGCTAATCCATTAGGCGAAATTGTCGACTATGGCATTCGTATTGAGTTCCAAGCCAGAGGTTCCCCACATGCTCACTGTGTAATCTGGGTCAAAGATGCTCCAAAGTATGGCATAGACAGTGATGAAAAAGTATGTGCCTTTATTGATCAATATATAACCTGTGCAGTTCCGAAAACAGATTGCAAGCTAAAAAACCTTGTATTGTTACTTCAATAGCACAAGCATTCCACATATTGCAAACGAAACAAGTGTTGTCGATTTAATTTTCCAAAACCACCTAGCTCCAAGACACTGATAGCTACACCTGAGTCAGACACAGATGTTGTAAAGAGTGCACAGGCTACGTTAACCAAAGTTCACAAAGTGCTATCAGATGGTAACACAGACTTGAGCCTTGATGATCTACTAGTCAAAGCAGATATTAGTCCCAGTGAGTACACAAAAGCCTTAGAAGTGTCCACCAAAGGCAGTGTTGTGGTATTAAAGAGAGAGCCTAATGAATGCAATATCAACAACTACAATGGCCCAGTAACACAGCATGGCAAGCCAACACTGACATTCAGTATGTACTCAATGCATATGCTTGTGTTATGTATGTAGCTTCATATATCATGAAAACAGACAAAGCCATGGGTCAATTGTTGAAACAAGTAGCCGCTGAAGCGAGAACTGACGAAATAAAACAACAATTACGTAAAGTTGGCTCAGCCTTTCTAACACAGAGAAGTCAGTGCACAAGAAGCTGTCTATAGAATACTGTCATTACCTATGAAACAATTGAGCAGATCTGATGTTTGTTGATACTAACCCCAAAAGCGATAGAATAGCTGTACTTAAGAACAAAGAAATGCTTAGCCAATTGGAAGATGATGACACAGATGTGTTCCAAAAGAGCCTAATTGATAGATACCAACATAGACCACAGCATTTGCAATCCATGTGTCTAGCTGAGTTTGCTGCCACTTATGTCACTAACTACCAATACACTAACGATAATATGTGTGATGCTTTACCACCCACTGAGAGTGAAATAGAGTCAAAAACTATCACACTAATTGATGGCTTTGGTAAAATGAATAAATGCAAAAAAGAAGCAGTCATAAGATTCCATAAATATAATAAAGATGCTGAGCCTAGCAATTGGTACAGAGCTAAACTAATGCTATACTACCCATGGTACAATGAGCACAGGGACTTACTAGGTGGCTATGCAACCTACAAAGACCGTTACCAACATGTACAGTCCATAGTTCACACTAATGAGCAAAAATATTGTAAGGATCATGTTGACAATGTTGACATAGATGAGCATGGTCCACCAGAGCATTTGTGGAGTCAGATTGCCCCAAGTACAGAGGAAGCCAGAGCCCAATCATTAGCCGAAGGCAGTGAAGTACTAACAAATGTGTCTCAAGAAGACCTCAGAAACAATGCTGAGCTAAGCACAGCAACAACCACTAACTTGCATGCAAGGTTTGAGAGTGCTAGTAGTTCACAAGAAATAGCAGTAGACGAATATAGAAACCTTTTGAGACAGTTAAATGACAAACAGAGAGCCATGGTCATGTTCCATCGTAACTGGTGTAAACAGGCAGTCATAGCATTGAAACAAGGCAAACCAATTGAGCCATACAGAATGTTCCTAAGTGGTCCAGGTGGAGTTGGTAAATCACATATCATAAGATTAATCCACTCAGACACAATCAAATTTCTCAAACTGTCAGTGAGCCAGATGATGATGTCATGGTATTGCTTACAGCTCCCACTGGCGTTGCAGCATTTAACATCAATGGCATGACGTTACATTCAGCATTCTTACTTGGCACTAGCAAGTACACTGGTTTTCAGCCACTAGGTCATGACAGACTAAATACATTGAGAACCAAACTGTCAAAATTAGCGTTAATTATTATTGATGAAGTGAGCATGGTTGGGTCAAACATGTTGTTAGAAATCCACAAACGACTACAACAAATCAAAGGTATATCAGCAGATGTAACATTTGGCGGAGTAAGCATTTTAGCAGTTGGTGACTTGTATCAGCTACCCCCTGTTGGACAACCATGGCTATTCTCCACTGTAAGTGACAGTTATGCACAGCTGTACAGATCTGGGTCACTGTGGGTTGATAAATTTCAAATGCTTGAATTGAGTGAAATAATGCGACAAAGAGGAGACAGCTCATTTGCTGAAATGTTGTGTAGAGTAGGAACCGCAGATTGTACACCTGCAGATGTTGACATGCTTAAATCTAGAGAGATAACAGGTGACACACCAAACTATCCAAATGATGCCTTGCATGTATATAGATTGAACCGTGATGTTGAGTCTAGAAACACAGTCATGTTGAACACATTAGCCCCACAATATGAACAGTATCCATTAAAGCTAGCGATGCTATGGCTGGACAAACAGCACACATTGAACTTTCCACATTGTCTCACAAACGACAAGAAACTGGTGGCCTACACAGTGTACTAAAACTATCCGTTGGTGCCCGTGTCATGTTAACAACAAATGTTGATGTATCAGATGGCCTAGTTAATGGAGCAAGAGGAGAAGTAGTGCATGTTGTGACCAATAATCATAACGTCGTTAAAACTGTGCTAGTGAAGTTTGACAATACACATGTTGGCTTAAAAGCAATGCAGTCTAGCCCACACTGTGCACCATATGCAGATGCAGTACCAATATCTAAACATGAAGTTGTATTTCCTGCAAAAGGCAAAAAAGAATCAGAAATCACTCGTTTACAGTTTCTTCTGACATTAGCGTGGGCAACCACAATCCATAAAGTGCAAGGGCTAACACTAAACGAGATTGTTGTAGATATGAAAGGTGGTCGTTTCACTTCAGGACAGGCCTATGTAGCATTCAGCAGAGTGAAAACATTACATGGTTTACACATTTTAAACTTTAATGCTAAATCAATCAAGTCAAATAGCGATGTACAGAATGAAATGGCTAGACTTAGTAAGAAACTGTTACCTCCCACACCACAATTGCAATTCCTTTCACTCCCAAATAACTATGTCACAATAGCTTTGCTAAATGTGAGATCACTTGCTGCCAAACTGCCCGACATAGAGCAAGATATGTGCCTCAGAGCTGCCAATGTACTTGAGACATGGCTAACTACATCACAAGCTTCACCTACCATACTAACTGATCAAATGGTAATCATATGTGACAGACAAACTAGTAACAACAAGGGAGGTACTATGATTTGTGTCCCTAGTTACATGCAACCTTCTCAAACATGCACATTTACATCCAATAGCATTGAAGTAGCATGTGCTACATTAACATTGAATAGTGCAAACCAAATCCAGATATTTGTAGTATACAGGTCTCCTAATGTGCCATTGCAGGCATTTCTAACTACAATATCGCAAGTGTTAATCTATGCCTCAAGCACTAATATGCCTCGTATAATACTGGGTGACTTTAATGATGACATTGTAACTCCAGCATTGTTAGCTTAATGTCAAATTATGGTTACACACAGTTAGTCATGAATCCAACCACATCTAAAGGCACACTAATAGATCATGTGTATTACAATAGGCCTACGAATGACATCATAGTACAAGTACACGACACCTATTATAGTGACCACGATACAATCTACTGTTTAATACCAATTTAAGCTGACTCTTGCATTGTGCCAGCCATAAGCAAACATGCCAGAAAATGCCCAAGTCGTAATCAATACCAGCCAATACTAATTAGAAATGTATAGTATCTATCCTATAGTTAAATCATTTAAAATTGAATGCTTTTACTATTAAATCAATGCAATAATGTGATAACGTGATAATGTGATATTATCATAATAACCTCATTATAATTCAAATTTAACCTCAAAAGCAGTTGAATCACAAATTGGAACCTGAAACGTTGAATTCAACATGGCAGCCAAGAGAAAGTTGGAGTTTGAGGACTACACCCGAGTAAATGATGAAGTTGGAAGTGCCGACATCCATGGTGTTGTGACTAGCATTTCACCCTTGAAGAAATCGAAAAAAGGAAACACGTACTACCATGGACAAGTATGTGACGGCAAGCAGAGCTTGCGTTTTATCGGCTTTGCCTCGACCCACCAAAAACTTCTTCGAGACTTCCTAGACAAGAGGAAGGCGGTCGAGATACGCAACTGCCAAATAAAGAAGTCAAACAGACATTCTGACAAATTAGAGGTCATGGTCAAAGGAGCAACCAAAATCTATCCTTCGCCAAAAAAGTTTGATGTTTCTGAGCTGGAGTTTCAGAGAACTGAGGCAATAGATGAAACTCAAGCTTTCACAATTATCGATGTCTGTGTAAAAGTGGTAAACTGTAGTGAACCAGTCACACTTGGCACACGTCAGAAACAAGAAGTACAAGTCTCCGATGCTACGGGATGTGGTGTAGTTCAGCTTTGGGAGCAGAACATTGGTTTGCTGTCTCAGGGACGCAGCTATAAATTGCAACACTTCCACATTGTTGAATACGAGAACATAAAGTATATTGCTGCGCTGGTAAGGTAGCGAAGCACTCCCAATTGAAGACCTCAAATGTGTCGTACAGTCACCCGTTGATGCTGCCGATGTAGAAGCAACTTGCACCACTCTCCACAAGCCTAAAATTGCGGCCGTTTTCAAGATTGACAGTTTTTTTAAGTGTCTTAGGTGTGGGTCTAGGACCGAACCCGCTGATAATCAAGAGGTCAGGTGCTGCAATCAAGACTGTGGGATCTTGAATAATTCTGTTTTCTGCGAAAAATTCAACTCTGCAGAGATTCTTGTTGTCGAAGGACAGCAGAAGATTCAACTAACGGCATTTGGAGAAAGGTTAGCAAATTGCTTGGGGATAGCACCATCTCCCCAACAGAAGAAGCATTGATGAGATGCCCACCGATTTTGGAACTCAAATTCCAAAATAATGAGATCGTTAAAGTAGTGCACCAGTAATTTTGGACTAAACATTGACTATAATACTATAATAGCTACACAACCGTTGTTTCGAACTTAACTTGAGTTGCTGCATATTATGTATTGTCACTCCTCTGATTTTCTAGTCAACAATTCATCACTTATCTGATTTTTCCATCAATTCGTCACATAATTGTTATCATCACTTATCTGATTTTCCAAAGAATTCATCACGTAAAGTAATTATTGTTCAGGGCGAACCTGAAAAAGCCCTGAATGCACGAGGTACAGCAAGCGGTACGCGGTCATACTGTGTATTGTGGGGTGATCATTTCAGTGAGGAGAGAGTTAAATTTTGAATGTAAGGTAATGGTCGTCATTCGCATGCTAGTCATACGGCACTGATCTGAAAGATGAGTGTAGGCAAGGTGAGTGCTATATATCACTCTGGTAAGGCTCAGGTCCATGATTAACATCACTGGTAGACTCCACTTCCCTTATCCCCTCAGGGCCTGGTTACAGGTACTTGGACTCATGGTCACAGTCACATGGAATAGGTGATCAACATTATTGGACTATAGCTATTATACTAGCAAATCTGTTATACTTTCACTGTAGTGGTAGCTTCTCAGGCTTAGCTATTGGGTACCAACCCCATGTGTGCATGGCAAATCTGTTATACTTTCACTGTAGTGGTAGCTTCTCAGGCTTAGCTATTGGGTACCAACCCCATGTGTGCATGCATGCCTGTGTGCCTCCGTAGGCGGTGGCAACAGTTAGTAGAAGGGTTCTTTGACATAAATATGACAAAAACTGGACTTTGATATTTTTGGACTGTTGATACTACTAAAAACGTGCATTGCGCCATATGCGCGTTTTGACAATATGCCGGGTTTTCTCAGATCCGGTCACAATTGTGGTGCTGCTTTTGAAGTTTATCATACATATCAACATATCCTGACTCCCGAAGTGTTGTTATATCAGATAATGAGCAGGTATTGCTATACTCGTACTTGTAATAATAGTTATTATAATAATAATATTATGTATATTATATTATAGCCACATACTGGGGCAGATCAACTAGCAGAATGGAGAGCCCTGAGAGCAGAGCAAGATCAAGCTTATCAAGAATCTCTTGCAGCTGACCAAAAGAAGGTGACAACATTGATGTCAGGCTTTAACATAATATTGTGACGACCATTACCTAACTTCTGCTATGGGAGATTGCAGGAGTATAGGGATGCTGCATACATACTATTATGAACGACAACCGGCCATACATTGTACCTTAAGTAAGTTGGTTTACTATCTGCTTCTGAAGTAAACTTGCTTGCACGTGCAATGTCATGAGTGGTTGTACGTACTCAGTGGTATGTGGAGATGCATAATTATTATGTTATGTACAGGAATGAGAGAAGGCTGAACGTGAAAGGAAGGAGGCAGAAAAAAAGATCCCAGAGGGAGAGAATAAATTAGGTATATAGCAAGAGCATAATAGGAAGGAGGGTGCATCCTACTTGTACTTCATTTTGTTGTACTACAACCCTTTCCTGGGGTTGTGACCTTCAGGTGATATTCACTACTGGAAATTAATGGTGCAACTAGATCATATAGGCATGGCATTACACAGATTTGCTATTATTACTACAAAGGTCATGACCCCAGGAAAGCGTATTGCATATTATTATTGTGAAGTAGGGTATACTCCCTCCCCTCTCTCTGTATTATATTTTTCTTGGTCTAAGATATTATAGCTACATAATTGTGATTTAATGTGGTTTGATATATCAGAGTGAAGAGTTTGCGGGATAACTTAACCCAGACGTTTTCGAACGAGGTGTCTGATGATCTAGAGGGAAAACTACCAATTGCCCAGGGGCGGATCCAGGATCTCTGGAATGGGGGTGCTCAGATAAGTAAATGCGCACAAAGCGCGCGAAAATGTTGGACCACGCCCCTTTTTAATGAGCCACGCCCACAATTGGGCGTGATGGTGCTCTTTAAATAGAAATTTTAGCCACAGTTCATGGATACTTGTTGAGAAGACTGTCGATCAACGTTTGTGTTCGTCTATGATATGATATCAACAGAAAATGGTTTGTATAATTAATAGTGAGTGAGATTCACTAGGCAGCAGCATCATGCCAGTGCATTAGGCTAATTGCTGACTCAGTGTCTAGCCCAAGGGGGGTGCAATAGCACCCCATGCACCCCCCCTGGATCCGCTACTGTTGCCTTTAAATTTAGCAATGGTACCAAGATTGAACACAACTTCTTACCTACATCCACAGTCAAGGTTTGATTATTTATGCCTGACACTACTATCATAGTGACTAGTGTGTCCTATTATAGGATATGTATCAATTATTTGTTTTTACGACCGAAACAGTCAACCTCCCTTTTATTCTCCATACAATCCTACCAAGGCAGGAAATTCCACTATACTATGTAGTAGTGATGAACTACTTTCTAATTACTCACTAAAGGAGAGTACCATAATGATTGAAGATGCTAAGGAGATGGAGATTAACTCATTCCTTGACATGATATCGGAGGCAATTTGAATTCGATTTTAGCATCTAATCTATTACTGCCCCAATATAGAGAGATATTGAGAATAGTAGTGTGAATATGGATTTGGAGCCAGTTCTGTTGAGTGAGGTCAGTATGCTTTGGCTGCCATGCATTGTACCATAGTGCGTACATCTACATAGTGTAGAAATCTGGCAGGGTTTCATCCAGTTTGGGGGGGGGGGGGGGGGGGGGGGCCAGGGGGGAAGCTTCCCCTCCAACTCCCTAGCGTCCCCCCCTAAGAATTTAATTTTAATTAAATTAAGCATCATAGTATCTCAATAAGTCACCAAATCAAACCACTTGCATTTGTTTTTTGATCAAAAGTTGTACGAAACAATCTGGAGGAATTAAAGAAATTCTCCTAAAAATACGTCCCAAGGAACTTAGTGTGCTAAATACGCCCACACATTTAATGCACTTCCACCCCAAATTTTTGTCGCTACATGAAACCCTGTCTGGTGGGGGGGGGGGGGGGGGGGGAGGAACAGCTCCCCTACTGCCAGTACAGAATCTGCTCTGTTCGACTTATAATATTATACTGTTTGTTTCTGCATTGCTGCAACCAAGAAACAGTTGTCCATTGTCACAGTGGATAAGCCTAAATTTCATGGAGAAGTAGATAGCTATCAAACCATGAACTTCGTGAAAGTTTTCTTCCTACTAGTAGAAAGTTTCCCCACTTACCATACTTTCTGTGGCCAAAAGTTTTCCTAATTATTAGGAATTTTTGTGGGAAAGCAATATTATTATATTATAATAATATACATGTACCATAGTGTCCCGGTCAAGCACCCACTCCCGGGTAAGCACCCATGTGTAGTACAATTCAAGGGGTCAGTGTGACATCTTCTATACAAACTTATGGAAATTGTATCCCAAATTCGTGAGTTATGTATAAATGCCGATGGGCACTTACCCTGTGACACTATGGTATGTGCACGTGGCCATCCTCAATTAATTAACTATCAAGGTACTATGTTTGACACAGGATTATGACACAATGTCATATGATTGGGAAGGTCATCAGTCTTCAGTCATCCCCTCAGGTATCACTCTAATAGTATTCTGATTACATCCCCGGTAGCAATTTACTTTTCTGTGGTTCTGAGATAATTATTATGAGGTAATTACCAGATCAGTGCCTCCATGCTATGGATGGAGCCAAAAATAGGTATTATTAATATGTAGTGTATCTGACGCGTGTATCCAAGAAATACATTAGAAGCTGAGTTCTACTCTCTCTTGACAAGTACTGCTTGCTGAACTGCATAGTCCCGTGAGTTAAGGCGCTACAATAATATGCATCGTGCATGCTATATATGTGTCATACCACAACCAATCAGAAGTTCCGAAGCCGTACTGCACTATTGAGCTCGTCTCCTGTGATTGAAGCATCAAAAGTTGTCACTATCGAGGTTAAGAGTCTGTCTCAAACTTGGCTACTGAGGCACCAGCATTGATGTGGCTTGTAGACTGTGTATGAACTATTGACGACCATTTACCATACGTACTGTTACAATTACGCAGCTACTGGGGATGTGGTCAAGTGTTTCATTATTATAATAATATAATCGTAGTATTTTATTATTTTAGCTCGTGATATAGAACGCCGTGACTTCATGTTATCAATTGGAGCCAAGGCAGGAGCAAAACATGCAGTTCAGAGATGTTCCCTCTATGATGTAATGAACCTTTATCAGAGTGGTGAAATTATCAAGGAGTCACCACTGTTTATAGCTTACGATTCAGAATTAGCAGTAGATGAAGGAGGCGTGACAAGAGACATGTTTTCTGCCTTCTGGGAGGAGGCTTATAGCTGTCTATTCGATGGGGCCACAATTCTTATCCCACTAATTCATTCTCAAACAGATATGGGGGTTTTTCCCATTCTCGGGAAAGTCATTTCCCATGGATACCTTTCCAGCGGATATCTTCCAGTTCGCATCTCGCTTCCATCACTTATTGCCATGCTTCTTGGTCCTAGTGTAAACATTCCTAGATCTTTTCTGCTTGATGCCCTCATGGATTACATTAGTGATAATGAAAGGGAGAAATTGAAGATTGCCCTGCAATACAAGGGTACTAATTCCTCGTTTCCCACCCAAGAAATGAAAAGTGATGTGATATCAATATTGTCTCGACTTGGTTGTCGTGAAGTGCCTACTCCTCGTAACTTAGCTGAGCTGATAGTGAATGTTGCAAAATACGAATTTTGCAGTAAACCAGCAACTGCTATTACAATGATCAATTGCGGCATTCCAGATGAGCACAAGCCATTTTGGACTGAGCTAGGTATTGATGGTATCAATGGTATTTATACATCACTGACTGTCACCTCAGACAAGATACTGAAATCATCGATGGTGACTGTCAGAATCCGGGTGAAGAATGAATTTTGGCATATCTAACATCTCTTATTGGAAACATGAAGACAAATGATCTCTGCAACTTTTTAAGGTTCACTACAGGAAGCTCCGTCTGTATTGCTAGCAAAATAAGTGTTACCTTTAATTCCTCCTCTGGTCTTGCTAGACGTCCTATTGCGCACACGTGTTCTAACACCCTCGAGTTATCAGGTTATGTCAACTATCATGACTTCTCTGCAGAGTGGCATGCAATCCTTGGTGATACAATGAGTGGAAGTGGCATATGGATGGATTTTAACTTGGACACTATACCTCTTCTGAATTATAACACTAGTGTTACTATTACATCATTGTTATTCCAAGTGATTATAATTATAATAATATTATTTTAGCCTTAGTAATGATTCATACTGTTATAAAAATAATCATGATCAAGAAAAGAGATCAAACATAAGTTGCTCATAAGTGGTCAAGAAGTTGTAGGGTTTGTTCATATAGATCAATGCCATACTCTTCTGACAGTGAGAGTGGATCAATGGTTTGTTGTAACAGAGTGAAATTAGCATCACTTAAAACATAGGAACATTCTGGTATTTGTACCACAGAATTACCTTCTTCAGTGGGCACTGGTCCATCCTCATCAATACCATAATATGTAGAATCGATGTGGTCAAAAAAATCTAAAGCAACTAACTGAGTGTCGAAGTATTAGCATCCCAGCTGTGAATAGCTGATGAGGTGATTTGTTACTAGCACTTCGGATTGGGTGATGGTTCCAACCATGCATAAAATGAGTAAGGGCTTTATTCATGCGTGGAATGAAAATGAAATGGAGTGCATAAATGTGCTTCTCATTCAGCTGGTCTAGCAAATCACATTGCTCCATAAAGTAAAAAAGTTTATAATAAAGACTTGTAACACATTTGTGCACATCCTTCCAAAGACACTCTATGCGTTGATTGTGGACTGAGGAGCCAACAATCATACTACCACGATCAGATCCTCTGTGCTCAATCATATGCTGGGCCACAAGAACATTCTCACCACCTTGATCTGATCGCACTCTTGATGGTAAGTGATGTTCTCTGATCGCTCCCAGGAAACTATCATAGATAGTAGTCGATCGTATATTTGAAGTGCATTTGAGATACACAATTAATCTGCTGTACCCATCTATGCCTCCGTGAGTTGCTAATCGCCATCTGATCAGCTTATGTGAATCTGAATATAAAAGAGAATGGCTTAGGGCTATAATAATATAATATTATGCATGTTCTAGCTATGCCCATGCCCATGCATACCTGTCTTATAGTCTAAGACTCATTGATGGCCCATAATAATTATTATGCTGTAGGTGATAATAATTATTGTCATTAATTATTAGGAATCTCTAGGGGAGCGTAATGCTCTAAAGCTTAAGCCTAATTCCAAAGTAGCACGCAAAGCTAGCACTGACATTCATTAATTTTTGGTCATTCAAAATATCAGTATACTAGGGGTATACGTAAAATATTTATGCTGGCATAATTTTAGGTGTGTATATATACCGGGTATTATAAGCATTTGAGAATTATGCTATAGCACTATAGGCATCAACTGGCATAACTGATAATTTTAAGGCACACAATCGCAACTACTACTAGTAGCTGTTAATCGACCTTTGTCACGACGTCTGGACTACATATTATGGACTGGCAAAGGGTTAATTAATCAGCTGGTACCCACTTTTGAATCCGAATACATGCATGTAAAATTGAAATGGCTGCATTCGATGATAGTGTAACTGAGTCTCCTCATGTAACATTATAGTCTGTTCAACTTGGGCATAATCGGTAATGTATTGGGGATTATAGGCCGGTACGCTTCTTGAGCATTATTAGGTATATTATTACGAGCATTGAGAATGGGCAAAAAATTAGCATGATTTACCTACCACTAATCATCGCACACCGACGGTAATGACTGGTATAATATTTTATAGCTGTTCTATAGAGTAGCTAGATATTACAGTAATAGGGTGCATGAGCATTCAGTCTACATGCATACTAGAGCTGTCTTAGAATATTATGCTACTTCCTATGATGCATGACTCTTAGAAATTAATGCATGGTATACGTACTCATATTGACAGTAATGATACACACACAAAACTTAAAGGTCTTACCAATATGCCATAGTGAATTCGGTCCTGCTACGGAATACACACGTCTTGTAATCCCACCAGGCCACCTTAGAGCTGCACTTAGGGGATCACTGTTCCGCAAGGCATCACGTATTCTTGCTCTTACAACTCTGTATCCTCTTGCCCTCAGAAGACCAGCTGCCATAGACGCTCCAACATCAGGATTGTCCTGCCGAAACTCCCTAATCATTTCTGATAGGTCTTCATCTGACAGGTCAGAGTTTGGGTAATCCACCAGTCCAAATTCCATTCTCATGTACAAATTATATGAAAAAAAAACCATAGCATGTTTGCATTTGACAACCAGGTTGCATGTGACTCAATCTGGTGTGTATATATTAGCCAAGTTCTATTTATTATGGCAGTTGTCCCTACATGAGTATTATACTTCCATGGCAATTAACACTTTACTGTAACATTGAAGATGGAAATGAGTCAATCTAATATTATGACAATCATGCCTAGCTACATACTAATAGCAATTACCTTCCTGATAATAACATTATAGCACCACATTTCTAACTAGCTCAGCCTGCAAAAATCTGACTTCTATACACAACAATAATATACATACACTATTATACCTTACCAGAGTTTTATACACCTGAATTTTTCGTTGGGGAGGGGGGGGGTACATTGTGTTGAAGCACCACTATCTGGGGGAGCCTGGGGCATTCCCCCCTATTTTAGATCTATTTTGACCACAGTGTTGTCAGGTAAATCACCTGATTAGGGAAAAGCCTGCCAGTGATATCCACTGGTTCTCCTCTACGTTAATACTCAAACGTTGGATATATGTCCTACCATGCAGACCGTGAAGCTTCAGCTAGTTTATGGGTTAATCGAGTATAGGCCAAGAGGTCATGACGTCATACGTATTGCCAACGCCGAATTGTATTCAAGAAAGTGTAGTGACACAAATAAAGTGTCTTGTACAGCATAGCAGCACAGCCACACAGGCAGTACAGGCCTTCATGATATGATATGTAAGACAGGTAGCTGCTACTTTCTAGTTACTATACATACTATAAGCTACAAACATACACAAAAGCTTATAAGCTTACTTACCTCCATAATGGCCGCCGTCTTCGAGTCGCTCCCAGGTAAGCGCTTGGCTCTGTTGAAAAGCTCGTCATATTTGTGTAGGTATAGACCTAGTCTAGCTATATACTTAGCGACAGAGCTGTAACTCCTGCCCTGTGGTAGAAAAATGTACCGCTCTCGTACCCGGATCGATCGCCATTATCGTCAATCTTCATAAAAACATTTTTAGTAGCGAGTGGTGGGTTGGGCCAACCATGACCTCACGCCACAGGTATGCAAGGGAGGCCCCCTAGTAGTCATAGACAGGAAGCCAAAGCTATGGTTTCTCGTTCTTTGGAATGTAGGCGGTGCCATAGCATTAATATAGCTATACTGGCTCGATTTCGCGCCTATGGCGGTTCGCGTGCATGTTACGAAATCGCGCCTATGGCGTATAATCGGTTAACAATAAGCAAAACTGCCACTTTGGACACTTTCACCAGACTATTTACATTGCATGTATTGGTGGTTGGGGGGGGGGAGGGGGGGAACAGGAGCTTGATATGAAAACCCACCTACAGCCCCCAAAATGAAACCTTGTATAATAATGTATTGATTAACATTGTGGAGCGGGGAGGAGAATCCCCTCTAAATGAAATGCTGTTTATAGTGACATCCATGATCAAGTTATGCAGTTCCGATACTGTAACATTTCTGGGTCGGAATGCAACATAATATTAATATAGTCGATGACTCAATTAAGCCTTAGGAAAATTACATTTATTTCTACATAACCAGGTTAAGCCCTAATATATACACAAGCTTTAGCTAGCTACAAGTAAGAGGTACACTACAATCCCTTTTCCCCTGATAAATTAATCACTATAGCTAATTATCCTCTTTATAGCAATTAATTTTATAAACATGGAGATTAACTTATAATTTTTATATTAATACCTGTAGAGAGTCATTCGGGATATACCCAATAGTGCAGATATTTCGCTCCATGTGAATGAAAGTGTCAAAAGGTACTCTATTTGCTCCTTATCAATGTCAAATCTTGGCCTGCCTCGTCTTCCAGTGTGAGCAACAGGAACTTGATATGAAAGCCCACCGAAAGATGTAGAATCCAATAATGTTCTATTATTCCTTCCATCGATCTAACAATGACCTCAAATGACCAATCAGCTCTTCAATTTCTGTTTCGTATCCAGTGATAATTGCCTCTTCAGTGTAATTCAGAGAGGATGAAGGATTGTCCAAGCTGGCTACAACAGTTGTGCACGATTGAACTGCTAACTCTCAATCAGGTGGTCGGCAAGAACTGAATTAGCAATACCAAAACGCCTCTCGTATGTCTCAAGCAAGCTGCTCAGTTCTTGAAAGAATGAAATCCAGCTCTCCACTAACATTGCGATCATGAGCAGTATTTAATAATGGTCGCTCCACCCCGGCCCCTCCTACTAATCTTCTGCAAATCCATTTTTCCTAACGTCATCTTTTAAGGTAATGTCACGTTCTTGACGCACATGCGTTGTAACGTCACGTTGTGTACCGTGGACGTTACATTTTAAGTATAACGTCACGTTTATGCGGTTTTGATTTTTGATACATTTGGCTTGCCATACGATCGACCTAAGCGTTGAAGTAGCCTTGTTTTCTGCCACAGTACGTGCAGTACAGACATATCGCTAAGCATACAGTTGGACTAGGTCTATGTCTACCTTACTGCGTAGACAAAGTGACATGAAGGTTCTACTAACCACGGATGGACTTGAGACGGCGACGGTTTGGAGGTAAGTAAGCTTTTAAGCTTTTATGTTCAGAAATAGCGTACTATATGTACATACGAAGCTAAAGTAACTAACTACGAAGGTTGTACAATGACTCCTTCGTGTGAATAAAGCGTCCATAGCTATGACAACTGTTCTAGGACGCTGTACAAAGACTTAATAGCTAGTACACTATTTTACATAAATTAATTTAGCAGTTACGGGTAGTGACATCATCTACATTCCGCGTATAATCGGTTAAATGTGTACACTTTGCCTTTGCCGTACATGTGAAAAGCTCATTCTCACATGTATGAAACACATCCCTACCATGTCGCCAGTCAACGACACTTAAGATTATGATTAGTAGCATTGAAACAAAGGTACTGATCAAGTTTGGTGCTTCATGGATGTTGTATGTGAAATTGAGGGCCAAAAACGTGTTGAATGCATGTGTACACTTTGCCGTACATGCTAGCTAGCTCATTCTCACATGTATGAAACATCCCCACCATGTCGCCAGTCAACGAAACTCAAGATTATGACTATCAGCATCAAAACAAAGGTACTGATCAAATTTGGTGCTTCATGGATGTTGTGTGTGGAATTGAGGGCCAAAAACATGTTGAATGTGTACTTTGCCGTACATGTGAATTAAATGCTAGCGCATTCTCACATGTATGAAACACCTCCACCATGTCGCCAGTTAACGGAACTCAAGATTATGATTCTTAGCATCAAAACAAAGGTACTGGTCATGTTTGTGCTTCATGGATGTTGTGATGGAATTGAGGGCCAAAAACGTGTTGAATGTGTACACTTTGCTGTTCATGTGAAACGCTCATTCTCACGTACATGTATGAAACACACCCCCACCATGTAGCCAGTCAAGGAAACTCAAAATTATGACTATTAGCATCAAAACAAAGGTACTGATCAAGTTTGGTGCTTCATGGATGTGAATGGAATTGAGGGCCAAACACGTGTTGAATGTGTACACTTTGCCGTACATGTACATGTGAAAAGCTCATTCTCACATGTATGAAACACATCCCAACCACGTCACCAGTCAACGAAATTCTAGATTATGACTATTAGCATCAAAACAAAGGTACTGGTCAAGTTTGGTGCTTCATGGATGTTGTGTGTGGAATTGAGGTCCATCTTCATGTGTATAAACGGACTTCAACCATGCCGCCAATGTGACATGTATACATTGCTATTATTACATGTATAATAAGTTGAGTGGTTTCCTACTCGAATAAAGCAAATATCGCTGCATACAACCTCCATAGCCTGATGAACTCTTTCCATGACATTGTATATGAGTTTATACATTACTATAATTATTATCAATACATATTCCACTATGATAAAAATGTACAATTGAAGGAGTGTAGGCTAAGGATATAAACCTAAACAATGACTAGCTAATCTATATCACTGGAGGGACTGCATAATGACTACAAGTGGCCTATATTTAGGTGGCCTGCTGAAGAGGTAGCACAAATGAGGATGAGCCAGACGATGCAGATGATCCACTAATTCCTGGTAGCAATGATGAGTTCTCGACCTGGAGTTAGACAGTTATGATGATTATGATGGACCTGTACATGTGTGGCCAACAACCATCATTCAGCCTTTGTACAACTTTGACCAAGGCAATGACTCAGACATCAATAATTGCACCCCACCAACACCACCATCCTGTGCTGAGTGTGCACAATATTCACTCACATACTACTGGACATACGTACATGCACACGCACACACACACAAAATTAATATACACACATGCACACACAATTCTCCGAGCCATGTTTGAGGAAGGGATACAGGCTTATGTCAGTTGCGTGGTCTATGATATCCCTTTTATATGATCTATTACGTACTCTTACGTTAGTCATGCTTCTAGCCTCCTCTAACTGCTCACCATCCTAATCAGATCTCACTGTTTCTGTAAGCTACCTACATATATATAGATATGAAAACGCCACAATAATTATTTCCTTGCCCTCCAAAGTTTTCCTACTAGCTGGAAACAAAGTACGTAGCCATTGAACTAATCCGAAGTTGTAAGGGCCACTTCGTATAGTGAGCCATGTACCACAATAATTTGTTTACTTACAGATCGCCGAAAGTCTGCTGTGTCTCCAAATTTGAGGGATCGACCTAGCTTCTTCTCGCTTTCACTACTGCATGGATAGCTCTTCGCCTTGGCAACAACATAGCCCTTGAGCACTGAGCCATGGCTCACAAGCCACATCCTGTGAAGTGTACATGTTATCATGCATGCATGGTGCTGTGTGCATGCTTATAAATTAGGTGCACAGTTAAATTTTCATCACCTAACTTCGAAACTAGTCTTCTTGTTTGAGCTATCCATTGCCTTCAGTTTCAGTGATCTTTGCTATCAACGATGACTCCGCTGCCGTTGTATATCTCATGAATGGCAAGATTCACCTTTGTAAGAATGGGCAGCTATTGCTGCAGGATAAGGGTCCAGATGCTGGGATACGTAACGTCTGCTGAAGTTGCAATGAATCGTGAAAAAAGAGCTGCTAAGAGTAAGCTTGGAGTAATTTTACAACCTAATAATATTATGGAGTAGAATCTTTCCTTTTTTCTTTCTCTATGAAATTTTAATGCATTTGCATAGTGGTTGGACAGATAGCTGAAAAGCTAGTATTGAAGTCCTCCCACAGGACATACATACACAAAACTAATATGGGGTGACAGAAAGGGCTAAACTTAACAATGGGATCGTAAACGGGATTTGAAAACATTGGGGGAGGGACTGTTAACAACAAATGAGGACAAAGAGTTCCAGATAGGGATGACATCAACAATGGAAAAAGCTATACTGTCTGTGTGCATCAACATATCAATACCTAGTTGATTTGAGGACTTGAGTGAATTCTTACAGAGTTGATCCTATGAAAGTTGATGTCCTGATAGTTGATATACAAAATTGCTCTTGTAGGAATTGATCACGGGGGAGTTGATCACATACAAAATTGATCTCGTGTGTACACACCCAATTCGACTACTGGTGCCATGCCATGTCAGAGTGGGCACCAACTGATGACTGCTAATCAGACTGAAACACCTTCCCAATCGACGGCTACAGCAAATTCATTCACTGATAAGTCACCTAGATTAACAAGGTGTGATTTTATAGCTAGCAACATGTTTTGTAACGCTTGCATATTATGACACGTGTAGCTAGTGATTCTGAACGCCCGATTCGGCGGCGATAGCAATTGACTCGTCTGTTGGACTGTGATCATTAAATTTTGAGTATGCGCAAAATTATGATCAACAAACAGACAGGAAACCCTCGCCCCCACTTAATGCCTCCTTTATGTATTAAATGTGTAGAAAGGGCCCATTGCCCGAGAGCTCTAAGACACCCAGCATAAGACCATCAAAGGTGCTGAAAGAGAATGGAAGCTCCCGGTCTGGTGCAACAGCAGAGGATAACAATGTGAATCTTGATGAAGCCATTTCTAAGTGTTTCATTGGTAACAATGCACAATAAATATGCATGCATGATAATAATTATTTAAACGTGTATATTATTATGAACTCTTAGGATACTACACCCTTCCAGTTAGCTGTCTTATTGAGCCATGGCCTGCTCGCTTGCTACGTCCAGTTGATGAGCTGTTTGTTGAGAGCCTGAAGTTGGCAATGAAAGGCAATCACAAATGATGCTGCTCCTATCATTGGATTGGTAGTCCTAGGTCAAGGTAAGGGGCTTTATTACACTATATACAACGAAAAATATTTTCAGAAAGTGTTTGTTTCATACCTCTCAAGTGACCCTCATCTCGCTGGTCCGACCAGCATTTACACGTCAAATTACCCGACCAGCAAGACAAGTCTCAAAACCAGCATTTGTGGAGATACCATACCTAGTAGCTATTTTAATATACATGGGCTTTTACACATAATTTAGAGCAGATGAAGCAGTTATCCTAATCATCAGAACACAATTTTCCCATTTTAAGTGGCTATTTAGATATATGTGAGCGAATTTGAGAAAAGGGGTAACTTCGCGCATTTCCCGAATTTTGGTTTTAAAACGCTTATAACTTTGGAACCATAGCAGCTATGAACTTCAAACCTGGCATGAATATTCTTCCATCATCCTACTACACTCGCTGCAAATCGCAAGCCCCGCCCACTTCCGGCTTGGGCGGGGCGAGCGCGCGCGTCGATCGCGTTCGAAAAACGCCGTTTTATGGCCCTCTTTGGCGGCTCACCGCTCGGGACAGGAGGCTTGCTCTAGCTTCTAACGTTGGATCTGTGAAGTAGAAGGTCCAAATTGCTTACAAACCAAGTCTGAAGCCTAGGGCTCTTACTGGCTTGAAATGGTGGTAGGCTGAAAAGTGATAAAAAATCGCGTTTTGCGCGAAGTTACCCCTTTTCTCAAATTCGCTCACATATTTTCCGCTTTAATCATTTATTCATGATCAATGATATGTGTATACAGCTAGACGACCAGCATTTGGTGTTGATAAACTTGGGACCTATGCGTTTGTGTCATAACGCACCCGATTGGTCAGAACGGTAGGGCCGTGTGCAATAAACATGTAACCATGGAGATGCACGAGGCACAAAGTGCCTCGCGGCTGGCCGGCCATCAATCACACATCGTGCGTATCGAGCGCTACTGGAGTGGAGCACTACGATCACGAGTACAGCTTTAGGGCCGGCCGGCCCTTGGCCTAGGTAGCCTAGCTAGGCTAACCTCTCGATGTTGTGCCCGGGCCAGCATCAACGCCGGTTTGAGCGGAGCGAGAACGTCATTGTTGTACTCGCAAGCTGGGCCCGGGCCACCGAGTCTCTGGCTTCTCGCTTATCTATATTTCTTGCAAAGCAACACTGAAGAGGCGAGGTTCGCTGTCATACCTGTTTATAGGGTCCAGTACTATAGTATCCATGCTGGAATGGAGCGAAGTCTCTTGGCTATTCAATTCAGACTACAGTGAGGGGTGTCGCCTACAGATCCGTTTGTCTGCGCATGTGCAGATATTAATTTTTTTTTATTTTTAAGTGGCATTAGGAATTTCAAGCTTTAACAACAATGAGAAGCAACACTATGAGTTGAGATACTGATTTGAATGGGCCCATTTATTAAAACATCATGACTTATTAGTGAATACGGGAGTGCTGATCCAAATTATTATAGTCTTTAAAAGTCAGTCCATGCATATCATTATTGTAGTGCATTATTACATCATTGTGACATTATACAGACTTGTATAATATAAATATTATCATAGAGTCAGTAGACTCTATAAGTAGGGATGGCACGGATACTCCATATATATAATACATTCAAATATCTCAGAACAGATAACTTTGTGAACTTTCTAAGTGTCAAAATCAGAATCTACAGCATATTATCTAACAAGATCAAGATCATCCTTCAACTCAGTTGTATATGTCAGAACCAGATGTTCAAAAAAATAGCCATTTGTCAATCTTTCTTTCTGTTTTCCTGGGCTAACTGAAGACTACCATGGCCGCTCACCTTAGTTCGAGTATAGATCCTCTCCATTTTGGAGCGCGCACGTCCGTGGCACGCTCGTTTTGTGTTATCATGAAAGCGATTTAATTGTGGGTGTGTACAGCGCGCGTTTTGCGAGTGAGTGTGTCTAATTAGCCATTTTGTCATATAATGCGCATGCTCATACGGTGTTGCCATGGTGAAGTCATGTGACCGATGTAAGTGACGCGTATGCGCCGGCGCATCCAGGACCTGCTCGATCGAGCGCTCAGTTGATCACCTCAGTGCCATTGAACTGTCGATTATGGTGGCTACTTACCAACAGTAAGCTTACTGGCCTATAAAATATGCTCCACGAACCGAAAGTTTTCTTCAATTCTTGGTTCTAAACAGCCTTCTTTCAAGTTTGCCGGGCGAGTCAGCCCTGGCAGCTTCAGCAGCTTCAGGATCGAGATAACGAGGGGCGTGGCTTCATTCGCAGGTCAAATCTGGACGCTGGTTACCTGAGCTGTCTAGAGAACCCCACTGATGCACGTTCAGTAGTGTGTGATGCAAAAGAAGTCCTATAGCTATAGCTATCAAAAGACTGCCTGGGATTTACACTTACAGGAGTATTCAAGTTTGAACTTGCGGCCGGTGTGTTTGGGGTACCATATAGCTGCCTGACTCAAAGGCTAAGATCACACAAACATGATGAATCAGTGGTGTACTTGCTTCCGCTATAATATTGTATTATTGCTGGAGCACGTTTGCGGATGCGGATGCGGATGTAGCTAGGTCCAGAAAAACTTTTTGAAGTTGTAGCTAGTTGACTGTTCCATGCATTAATAAAATTAATTTTTATTATTAAACAAGTATGTTTGATGTCACAATCATGAGATAATGTGACTGAACACTACTAACAGCATGCTATTGTACAATCGAGTGTCAGTTAGTACAGCGCACATGCGCAGATGAAGACCACACCCTTCACTGCAGGTCAAGAGTAGCTGCTCAAACTCACCGTGTAATGCAATGTAATGGCGACATTCTCACTCTGCTCGAACGTCGAATCTACCACCAGACCATGACAAAGACCAGACATCGCCTCTCGCTTCGCTCGAGGCTCGGTGGCCTGCCGAACAGGCCTGTCAAAATGCGCGGCGCTTGCGCCGCTCGCTCGAGCTAGCTCGAGAATGCACATGATGCATCTCTATGGCCCCTGGGCCCTGGCAACCTCGTTTGTGCACACGGCACAACAATTCTGACCAATCGTGAGTCTTCTGAACTTGTAGGAGAGCGCATCTTTTATGCCCTCCAGGTTAGGACATGGACTATATAAGAAAATATTGTCGCTCTGAAAAATATTTTTCGTTGTATATAGTATAACAATGAACAGGCAAACCGGTTACCATGGTATATGTATAATCTCATGCCCAGCCTCTGTTCCCACGAGATTAGTCAGCTAGGAGGCATTGATGAAAATTAATGACAATCATGAACTACCAGGCCCTGAGGGCACTAAAAAAAGAACAGTAACAAGTACAAAAAACAATTGAATAAAATTGAAGGATGAAGTAGGGATGGCAGTGCCAAAAAGTACACAAACAAGATTCGTAGGGATAACGTATCACATCAACTATACATCCCTACGCTTGCTATTTGAGTAGCCGACGGCCTGTGCACACACATATTATATGGGGTGCAGGAATGGGCCCATGGATCAATATCAAAATATAGCGACACTTTATAGAATCAGAAATGGATGAGAAAAGCAAGCGTAGGGATGTATAGTTGATGTGATACGTTATCCCTACGAATCTTGTTTGTGTATTTTTTGGCACTGCCATCCTTACTTCATCCTTCAATTTTATTCAATTGTATCTTATACTTGTAATATATATAGATCATAAATAGTGTAGTAATTTTACATTTGCATGCATCATTATAGCTAATTGTTTTTTTTAACAGACGAAACATTTGATGAATTGAAAAAAGAAATGTACCAGTACGAAACACTATAGGTGGCAACAACTCCAGGGTAGCATTATAGGCTCTTAGTAATGAAGATGATAGCCATCCAGCATTCAGAACCAGGCTTGTATCAGTGTACAGTGGGCTCAATGATGATGAAACAATCAGGTTGGCAGCAAAACACAATAAAACAACATCCTTCTTCCACGAAATGAGTACCTGGAACAAAATAAAGAAATACTAATTAATGTTATTAATTGAAATTTGTTCTTTAGGTTAACATCTGCAGAAGTGCCCTGTATTCGATGACAAGGATGCCCTATGGTGATCCCACTCAGAAGTCCAAGCCACAAAGATGGAAGACACACTGCTTTGCTCTCCTCATGTCTGAATAGGATTAATTTAGTGTTAAGTACTATAGAATATCACTGTACATAACTCATTCTTTTATAGGTGTGCAAATTGGATGACGCATGCATCCTCTTTCTTGCCAGTCTACCAAAGGATTTATTTGAGACACTAAGGAAGATATTTTACTTGTACAGTAAAGGATATTTCCAGAGTTTATCATCGCAGATGCTCTCGGTGAGTTTAGAGGGTGCAATTTCAAGTCCGGGAGTACACCAGCCAGGTTCACAGAAATAATAATTTTGCATATCTAGTACTGTACACTCAATTTTCTCTAGCCAATACTTCTTATACCTATTACCAAGTATTAATGATTAGCTATAATATAGATAATTGAAATGTCTCCTAAAGGACTTTTGCCAATTGGCAATGAAAACCACCACCAACCCTCCAAGCACAGTTTTTGAGCAGGGGAGATTCACACTGGGAAACGCCACAGCAGTAGTCACTCTTGGGACAACCATTACTCATGCCAGTGTATCTGAACTATGTAGAAGCAATGGGCTTGACTTAACGGGCAGCTTTTTCAATGATCCATGGCACAGGTTTAGAGGAAGAGGTACTGTATAGCGGGAAATTTTCGTTGGTTTAATTGCAGGGTAACTCCCTGGGGTAATCCCGACTGAGTCCGCTGGTCTGTAACCAGAGTTGAGTGTTTGGTGGAAGCCCCTGAGCAGTGAGCTGTCTGCAGGACCTCCACCCTGCTGTTCAGCCACCAGGTGGGGGACGAGAGGAGTCCTCCAGTCCCCATGATCCCGGTGCGGCAGGGGGCGCCTCCCAACGCTGAAGGCTTGGGGTCCATAACACCAGGGGGAGTGGCGTCACTTCCCCCGCATCCAGCACTACTGCAGAGGGCTAATCACGCCGAGCAAGTCGGCTGAGAAGACACACAAACAAATAGACAAACAAACAACCAAACAAACATACAGATAAACAAACATGTAACCATCCTCGTATCTATGAGCGGAGGGAGGGTGGGGCAATAAGCTCCTAGCTCCGCAGCTCTTCTTGCCGGGTAACAGACTGAGCTCTCTTACTCAACCTAACACTAACACACATGCTGGTTGTGCCTGCCACTGCTTAAATACGCTGCGTTCTTTCCAGCCCTGGCACTGGTTTCGACAGGCGCAAGGGGTGCCTATGTTCGTTCTCTTATTGTTATTATTATTGAACAGTACAATGTTTATTATTGTCGATAAACAGCTATGTATGTTTTGGCGTCCATCAATTATACTTAGCCCGCCTTATGCATTGCCCCTGCGCGCCCGCACGCGCGGGGCGGGGACTTCCTGCGCAATTAACCTGCTTTAAATGTGACCATTAAAACCTCATTCTAATTTTCGTATGATTGACCAAAATACTCTTAGAATAAATTTTCGTATTTTTTTTCGTATGCTTGCTGTGGGAGATTGTGCGCATGCGCAGCTGATAGCACTCGCACTGTACTATACGGTAACGCTAGTATCACTGGCTTCCCCTTCATCGTAGTGCGGCTAATCGATGTCCACTGGGATCAGAACGGTCACTCCGTTTCGACACCTTGGCAAAGAACCGATAGAGACATTATTCAGTGAGCTAGCCTTGCATTGCATTTAGCATCCGCCGCTCGCGCTAGTAACAGCATGTGGCTGTTGTAGGCCTGTAGGTCAAAGGTCACGCACAAAAGAAAAACTTTTCGCACATTCAAATGTTCGCATTTTTTTTCATATAAGGGATGGGCATACGAAATATACGGAACTTAGCACCATATGAAAATTTCCCACTATATGGTACTTTTATCAATCAATTTTTAGTTTCTAATCTCACTCCCAGTCCACTAGGCATGCGGGCAGGTAGTATAGTAGTAGTAATTCAAATATGTGACCGTATCTGACAAAACACGGCATATGGGATGTGCGTTTTTAATACCTCGAGTCAAAAAATGTCGAAGTTGAGTTCTTGTCATATACATGCCAAAGAACCTTTCTACTAACCTTTGCCGTCGTCCACCTTCCACCTAAGCCTTCACTTTGACCCACCTAGTCGGCCCAGCTGCCGTACCTGGAGCCCATTGCTATGGGTGCTAATTAGAATTGTCTACCTAAATACAGCTAGATTCATCGAACTACTGTACGTTCGTTCGCTCACCTTTATACCTTCTTGGGCATCTAAGAACAATCGTCAGGCGTTGCAAGTTCAACTCTTGCTCGATCTTTACGTTCATTTCGAACGGCTCCTCCCAGGTCCATTTAATTGATTTCTGGGTCACGCGTAGTATGCGGAAATGCCATACGCGTGCGCCTTTAGACCGTAATTTCTCGATTATTGGGGGTGTGGCACGATCGCAAACAAAGTGCTGTATCTCCACAACGAAGCACGAGATCGGCCTAAGACTTGAATGCGGGTTAGCTCTATGGTAGAGCTTATCAACCATGCATTAAACTCAATTTTCAGAAAAAATCCCATACGGAGGGTTTTCCCAAATCCGGTCACATTTACATATAATTTTTTATGCAATATCTACACTAAAGATGTATGTCAGGAGCATCAAGGCTATCAATACAACGGTTGGAAAGACAAATTATGGCATTGCAGTTCCAGGCTCTCCTTATGCAATTAGCAACATCAAAGCAGCACTGATAGAGTGTGGTATGATGGAAGTGGAAGTGACGTTTGTGCATTTAAAAGACAGTACAAATGGTAATAAATCTATATGTGATAGGATATGAGAAAAGGGACCTTACGCGCAAAATGCGATTTTTTTACCGTTTATAAAAACTTCCACCATTCCAAGGTCTCAAGAGCCCCAAGCTTCCCACTTGGTTTGTAGGTAGTTTGGGCCTTCTACTTCACAGATCCAAGGTTAGAAGCCTGGGCAATCCCCCTGTCCTGAGTTGTGAACCGCCAAAGTGAGGCATAAAACGGCGATTTTCCAACGCGATCGACGTGCGCGCTCGCCCCGCCCACACCAGAAATGGGCGGGGCTCGCAACTGTAGCAAGTGTAGCAGGATGATGGAAGAATATTATTCATGCCAAGTTTGAAGTTCATAGCTGCTGTGGTTCCAGAGTTATAAACGTTTGAATATGTGAATTTGGAAAATGCGCGATAAGGTCCCTTTTCTCATATCCTACCACATATAATATTATTATTGCTTTCACAGCATCTAGCGTAAGATGCTATTTATCGGCCGGTACCAAATATCAGCCAGCTACGTACGAAATCATTTATGGAGTTTACTACTGCCCCGCCTACACCTATACCTACACCTACACGCCGCTCAGTACGCGGGCTTCTCGAGAGCAAGACTGTTGTCCGTCCACCGTCCTTTATCTGTAAGTTTATTTATAATTGATCCACTCTCTAATATGCTAAAAACTTCTCTCTTGTGTGTCAGACATCATTTTTACTATTTCAGGTTGCTGAAGCCCGAAATATACTTTGATCGCTCGCACGCATGCTCTGTAGTCAGTGACTCTACTGTTCATAATCAAGCTCAGTCTTCCAGTCACAGTAAGCTTATTGCTCCTTCCGAAGTCTGGCATTCTGGAATAGTGAGAGAGAGAGAGAGAATGAGTATGTATACAGTACGAGTTTAATATTATATGTTAATATTTTCACAGCTGTGTACACTATGCCAAAACTAGTAAGGAAAAAAACAAGTTTCGACGTAAAAGAAACGAGCTCCTCCCATCGAAAAGAACACTAAGAAACCTCGAGTATCGGTCAAGCGTAAGCAATGGACGGAGGAGCAAATGCATCAAGCGATTGAGCGTGCCAGAACTGGAGATATTAGTGCCATAAGGCGGTTGAAATGTATGGAAATCCAAAATAGACACTAAAAGACCGATTAAGTGGTTGTGTCCAACCTGGAAGATGTCCTGGCCCACGCCCATACCTTGAACCTTCAGAAGCAGAGCTTGCATCTCATTTAATGGAAGCGGCAGCTATAGGAGTTGGAAAGACCAGGAGTGAAGTGATGAGAATTGCTCAAGAAATTGCAGAGGCAAAAGGTGTTCTTAAGCAGAAACGAATAACTTCTGGTCGGTGGCGTAGGTTCCTTCAGCGAAATTCTGCTCTACGATTACGTGCTGGAGACGTCACAGCAGGTGTGAGGATAGACGCTGTGAATGAAGAAAACATGCATGCTTACTTTTCCCCTTTGAAGGAGGTACGTGTATGATGAACTTGACTTTGAATCACACCCCAAAAGAATTTACAACATGGATGAGACTGGTGTTGCCCTCGATCCTTGACCTCCTAAAATATTGTCAAAGAAGGAGCAAAAGAAAGTATATTATCGCTGTTCAGGTCAAAAGGCGCAAATTACAGTTGTCGGTTGTTGCATTGCTACTGCAGGATCAGAAATTTCTGACCTCTATCTGACACTCAGACAGTGTGTACAAATTTTTGACTGGGGAGGCAATCTATGGGAGATCCAAGCCAGAAACCTCCTTGTCCCCTGAAATAAACTGCATGTTCTATCCACCCTATAGTACCTGTTGATCCAGTCAGCTGGACTTGTGTATAGTTCAGTAAGGTCACTATACACTTCCTTGTCAAAGTCTTCACCTCTACACCCAAACTGTCACCAGCATCATCTTGCAATATGGCCGCTGTAGAGGAAAACATGTTGGTCCTCCTTGGTAGACGAGAGATGGCTTGGCCACACTGTGCTATCACTATCGCCTTAGTAGCATCCAATAATGCATGCCCCATAGCGTAAGATGCCATTTATCGGCCATACTTTTGTCCCCAAAGAATAACTCACCTCATGGAAGGACTTCAACGACTGTTTTGCCACTGATCAATCGAGACAAGTGTCATCTACAACTTGACAAAGGTCCCGTTCGAATAGCTCATATCGTTTGCGATCGCGAACTCAGCAGAATATTCCTCGCGAATATTGATTATCGACCACGGGTACCATCATCTGTCGGCCATCCATAGATTTCCGTACATCAATTATCGACCATAACGCACATTTTTGGACAGCGCAATATAAATAGACAATTATGGTACATAAAGGATCATAATGTGTCTTTTTGAAACCACTAGAAATACTACACTGACCCGACGACAAACACACAGGGCAGAGTAATCCCTTGCCGTTGGCGTCCTGTATCACATTCTCTACACATTCTTTATGGATCCACCGGCTGCATGGGAACACTCAATCCACTCACGGTCAGTGCCAGCATCATCCTACATACAATCCAAAGCAGGCACAACACCTGTCAAAATCTATGGTGTCATCAGTTGTTTTTGGTGCTTTTGACCTTGGTTCCTTGTCTAATGCCCTTTCTTCAGTTGAAGATGCTGTAGATCTTGCTCTTTTATGAGTTCCTGGTGCCTTTGAGTCTTCTTCTCTCCACAGTTTTTTCTCGGGCGTTTTTCTCCTTTTTTATCCTGCTTCTTTGCTTTCCTTGCTGCTTTTTGTGCTCGTGCTTCTGCTTTTCCTTGCATTTCCTGTTCCCGTTTTTCTTTTTTTGTCTCCCTTTCCAATGTACGTTATTCTTTTTCTTTTCTTTTGTTATTTCATCTCTTTCTCCTTTAATAAATCAAGGCACTCCTTGCTAGTGAGAACTCTGGCACCACTCTGCCTCTTTGTGTTCAGCCGAGATGGGGGCGTGTCTGGAAGAGAAGATAAGAAACGTGAAATAAAGCTTTTAGTACATTCAGATGAGCTTGTAGAAGAGGTTGAAGAACTTGTTTTAGATGCAGGGGTACCAGCAGGAGTGCTTTTGAAACCTGCTTCAGAATTTGAGCCATCCGTACAAGAGGTAGAGGGAGCTGCCTTAGAAGTAGAGCCACCTGTCAGAGGTAGAGGGAGCTACCTCAGAAGTGGAGCCACCAGTCCGAGAGGTAAAGAGAGCCACTGTAGGTAGAACCGGAGCCACCTGTCCGAGAGGTAGAGGGAGCTGCCTTAGAAGTAGAGCCACCTGTTGGAGAGGTAGAGGGAGCTGCCTCAGAAGTAGAGCCACCAGTCTGAGAGGTAAAGAGAGCCACTGTAGAGAACCAGAGCCACCTGTCGGAGAGGTAGAGGGAGCTACCTTAGAGGTAGAGCTACCTGTTGGAGAGATAGAGGGAGCTGCCTTAGAAGCAGAGTTACCAGGTTGGGAGGTAGAGGGAGCCACTTTAGAACTGGAGCCATGTGTCGGAGAGGTAGAGGGAGCCGCTTTAGAACCCGAGCCACCTGTCGGAGAGGTAGAAGAAGCTGCTTTTTCATGAGACTGCTCCATGTTGGAAGACTGAGTCGAGACTTGAGGTATGCTCATTGTTGGGGCGGAAATTAGAGTGTACCGATCCACTGGTATGGCTTCTGGGTGAAATTTCTCGAGCCACGAAAGATAACTGGAATCAAATAAATCACATCCCTCCTCAAGCCTTCGCTGGTAAAGCGTTTCTTGTTCAGTAGAGGACACTTCATTAGAGGAATCAGACTGGTTCAAATTTTCATCATAAAAAGAATCAGACTGATAGTCAAGACCATTGTCCATTAGATGATATTCAGAAGGATCCTCACCATCCAAAGGATCATCATTAGCCAAAAGAACACTACCTCCACTAGCATCACCATTGTTGTCACTATGAGAAGAATCATCTTCTGGATTTCCACCATTGTTTGTCGAATTATCAAGTACCGACACTCTGGTTGGATCAAAAGGGTAAATATTTTGAAACCGTTAACAATATTCTCAGCTGATGTTGCCTTGAGCCATGCTTGCTTAAACAAGCCAGTGAACTGAGCTTTGTGACGCTTCCATTGGGATTCTTCTGATGAAATTCGTGACAGACATGCCTCCAGTGCACCTTGAGTGGCCCAAATAAAGAGCAGTCTAAAGGTTGACACTCGTGGGTGGTGTGCGGTGGTAGGCAGAAGACCACCACATTGTGCTCTTTGGCGAACTGGATTGTCAGGCTTAAAGTGTGAGCTATGCCCATCAATTAGTAAGGAAACGGGCACATTACTGATTGCATGTTGTAGAAAATGTTCAGTGAGCCAAAAATGGAAGAGATCCTGATCAATCCGACCGTTTTCTGAGACTGCGTATCTACTTTCAGCTACTTCGTTTCTCATCCACAATGCATTCAGTTGCTTTGCTGCAAACACGGAGGGATGGCCTGTCCATGTATACTGCTTGAATCCGTATAATTATTACCGTAAAGCTGGAAAATTTGGCGGTCTATATGTGACCGGATTTGGGAAAATCCTCCGTATGGGATTTTTTTCAGAAAATTGAGTTTGATGCATGGTTGATAAGCTCTACCATAGAGCTAACCCGCGTTCAAGTCTTAGGCCGATCGCGCGCTTCGTTGTTGAGATACAGCGCTTTCTTTGCGATCGCGCCACACCCCCAATAATCAAGAAATTACGGTCTAAACGCGTTGCTATGCACGCGTATGGCGTTTCCACATACTACGCGTGACCCAGAAATCAATTAAATGGACCTGGGCGGAGCCGTTCGAAATGAACGTAAAGATCGAGCAAGAGTTGAATTTCGTTCTTGACAACGACAGATGATTGTTCTTAGATGCCCAAGAAGCTAAAAAGGTGAGCGAACGTACAGTAGTTCGATGAATCTAGCTGTATCTAGGTAGAGAATTCTAATTACCGCCCATAGCAACGGGCTCCGTGTACAGTGGCTGTGCCGACTAGGTGGGTCAAAATGAAGGCTTATTTTGCCTTCATATAGCACGATTAGCCTCCGTAGAAGACGGCAACAGTTAGAAGTTTAATCTTTTTGCATTTTTGATTCACGCCTTTAAATTAAAGATACACCCCCTAGAGTGTTCCCATGTTTGTATAGGAAGCCATGCACTTGTAATGTTTGCCCAAAAAATTTATTACGGGTATGCCGTACATTGACGACCTGTACCAAATGAATGCTTGTGGTGTGCATTATTCAGAATATTGCCTGTACTTAAAGCGCATGCGTTGAACTTCCAATATCCTCGTGTCTGCATGGTGTTGTTGAGATTGCTGTGTGCCTTCATCATCATCTGGAGATAACAATCGACGTTTTCATCGTTTATCAAGTCTCGTAAGTCGTAAGTTGAATACTTATACTATATTATTTATTAGCTGTGGTTGTTTGATAGTCTGGCTGTTGATCTATAATTGATAGTTTCTGTTTTATAGCTGTAGCCCGTTTGTGTGCTGTACAGTAGTGATATGTCGTGGCTGAATTCAAAGGACTGCAACAAATGTGGTCAGGCTAACTACGCAAGAAAAACAGCTTGTGCTTCTTGTGATGCATCCTTTAAGCAAGGCAGACCACAAAAATTTACTGCTAACCATAGGGTTTGTACTCAACATGGCATGGCACAAACCAAGAAGCAGGCTGTGATGTTAGTGACAGCCAACGTCGTGGAAGGACACCAAGGGTTAGATTTGATGATTCCATTCAGTTACCTACTGATTGGGATCATTCAGAGACGTTCATGAATGTTGACAAAGATATGTACACATAGGATTTCACAACAGCATACTCTTTTGACAAGAAGCCACTGGGTTAAGCAGTGTGTTATGGGTTTGGGCATCTATTGTGGAGTTGTATTGATGGTGCCCACTGGATAAACCCAGTGGCATGAGCGAAGATGAGGCGCCTGCAAGTGCTTACTTACGAGCTGTACCTAGCTGTACTGCGGAATTTGTGTACACTGAGAGGGGTACATCAACTAAAGAGCGATGGTACTCCTGTCCCTATTGTAGGTGCAATACTATTCCTTCCAGCCAGCATGTTGTCTGTGTCCTTGATCCTTGTTTAAATGTGAAGCCTGTGGATGAGTGAGACATGAGCTTTCCCACTGAGATACAATCATTAGCAAACCAATATGAACGTGGACAGATATCCATCTGTGGCTTATTTTCCACTACTGTCCGGGAGGCTAGCATGACTCAATACCGCCATCTTCAAGGTGAAGTGAATGCTATCACAAAACTAGATAAGCATTATCATGGTCTGTTTGGATTTCTATCTGTTAAAGACAATGACATTTAGGAGAAGAGCCCCTCACCTGCATCTTCCTTGCGTATCAAAAGAGCCGTGTGGTAGATGCATGCAAACAACCACCTTTATTCCAAATTTTTCTCCCAAAGATTGAGCAAGAGTTGAATTTCGTTGTTGACGAGGACAGGCGATTGTTCTTAGATGCCCAAGAAGCTAAAAAGGTAAGCGAACGTACAGTAGATCGATGAATCTAGCTGTATCTAGGTAGAGAATTCTAATTACCGCCCATAGCAACGGGCTCCGTGTACGGTGGCTGTGCCGACTAGGTGGGTCAAAATGAAGGCTTATTTTGCCTTCGTATAGCACGACTAGCCTCCGTAGAAGATGGCAACAGTTAGAAGAAGGGTTGTTGGACATGTATATGACAAAACCTGGACTTTGACAAATTTAGACCTGAGCTACTAAAAACGCGCATTGCGCGAATCGCGCGCGGATCCCATACGGAGGGTTTTCCCAAATCCGGTCACATTTTGCATCCAAGGGGAAAGCCATGGCAGCAGTCTCATCTTCCAAAAGCTTTTCAAGAGATATGCTTTGGTCCTCTAAAAGCGTGGGATTGATAAAGCTGGGGTTACAGTATCGCATAAGTAAGTCTCATACTACGTTCATTTCGAACAGCTCCGCCCAGGTCCATTTAATTGATTTCCGGGTCACGCGTAGTATGCGGAAACGCCATACGCGTGCATAGCAACGCCTTTAGACCGTAATTTCTCGATTATTGGGGGTGTGGCGCGATCACAAACAAAGCGCTGTATCTCCACAACGAAGCACGCGATCGGCCTAAGACTTGAACGCGGGTTAGCTCTATGGTAGAGCTTATCAATCATGCATCAAACTCAATTTTCTGAAAAAATCCCATACGGAGGGTTTTCCCAAATCCGGTCACAAATATTTTGATGATTTTCTAGTCATACCAGGGGATATGCATGATGATATTGCTGGCCGTCAGTATCCCCGTCCTGAATTGGCAAAAAGCATAGTAAACCTCTGTCAGGCTAAGTATGGAGAAGAGTTCCTTGACTGTAAGGCTTTTCCACATCTCCACCCGTGGGGCTATGGGGCACAAGTGTCCCATTCCATTTAGTGCCCATGTCAAGATGAGGCTATATGACGTGCGTGGCTTTTATGCTGAAGCTTCTTTGTATCCTTTCTTTAAGTATGACTACATGCTGAAGGTCCGCCTCCACATGCATGCATGAGGCTCGTAGAGTTGTGAAGGTACAAAGTCTATCCGAACCTCTGACTGCAGAGAGAGTATCTGGCCCATCAAATCCATACTCAGTATATGGGACTGAAATACCAAGGATTATTCCAGGTAGCAAGGAGTTTTGGAGGTCATTTGGCCTTGATCTTGTTGCCTTTGTAGAACAGAGGGGTTTGCCTAACTTTTTCCTCACCCTCACAGCCTATGATGGGTGGCCCCAAGTATAAGCCACCTTAAGGGATGGGTGGGGTTCACGTGCTAGTGAGGTTGAGCTGCAAGATCTGGCCAAAGACCTCTCTGATAGGCAGCCAGTTGGATTCAAACCTCAAATCTCTGTACTAGCTGCAGAGAACAGATTTGACTGGTTTATGACCATTTTGATATCACCTGACGGTGGCCCACTTGGAGTAGTAACTGTCAAGAAAGAGTACCAGCGCAGCGGTGGAGTTCACTGGCACATGTTGATCTGGGTAGAGCCAGGGACTGCACCTCCATATGCTGTGATGGCAGAGATGCCACGTGCAGCTAACACTAGTGATGTGAGGGCTGCTTATCTTAGGAAACTTGTGGAGAACATGCTTCAGCACAAAACATGTCACCCATCCCGTTGTTTGAAGGGTAGCCATGGGAAGGTACTGTCCAAGTGCAAGTATGGCTTTCCATTTGAAGTACCCCATGAAACTGTCTTGATGAAGATGGAGCAAGATATCTATATGTGCGTCGACATGATGAAGACAAAAATGTAGTGCCTTACAACCCCGAGATAGCAATCCTCTGGGGTGCAGCTCACAACGTACAGATTGTGTCCAGCATGGTTTTGAGATGTACTTGGCCAAGTACATCTCGAAACCTGAGCCTAGTCTGAAGATAGAGCTCCCAGAGAAGGAAGTGTAGTGATCCCCAGAGATTTCTCAGAACACGTGTTGTTGGCTCAGTGGAAGTGCTTGATGTGCTCATGGGCTTCCACCAGAATCAAATGTCTAGGCAAGTAATATTTCTGCAGACTGCGCTCAATCCTTGCCAAAGAATGCTGAAGCCAAAGTTTGAGCTTAATTCACTTTCAGATGATAGTGAGGATATTTACTTGCAGACCAAGCTAGAAACCTATCTGAAGAGGCCTACTCAGCTTGATTTGCTCACTTATCCCGAGTTTTATCAGTGGTGGCGTTCTGCCAACCAAGATGAGCAAAAAAAAGCAGCACGGGCGAATAGCCAGCGTGTCATCAAATGCAAGGGTGCTGATGATTTCAGTGGTTTATTGGATGCCAAGGCAACCTTGGAATCGGCTCAGGCACTCCTTGCTGATTTACTCTCTGTGTGTAGCTTCCAGATTCAGAATAATTTTGACCTTTTAGCCTTGAAAATGTGCTTGAAGGCACATGATGTAGCCCCCATAGTAATTGAAGCTGTTGTGCAGTTTTATATTGAATCTGGAATAGATGAGCGGAGTGAGGAGTGTAATGATTTCCCCCTTGAATCTATTATTGCTGCAAATGGTTTATATGAAACCATAGACTTTTACCACCCTGATCTAGAGAGTGGTTTGAACTCAAAACACTGGCTTATGGCTTGTGGCTTATGGCTTATGGAAACCAATCCCAGAGATGAATTGGTGTCTGTTTTGAGCACATATCCCCCTGGTACCATGTTAGCCGACAGTGGGTCACTATTGGATTAGGCGGGCCAAAATGGTCATTACTAGACACCAATTCATCAGTTCTGTTGGTGATGATACTGAAAAGTACTATCAACAGAAGTATCTCCTCAATGTGCCCATAACAGAAGACCATGCGGTTGTTTTGAATCCTCCCAAGCCTTGGGTAGAGCTCTGTGCCGAGAGTGGAATGTGTGATGCCCACCTTGATGCTGCTTACAGTCAGCAATTTCAAGGGGGTTTCACACAGACCAGTTGACGTACTTAGCACAGTTGTATATTGAACATGGCTTCTTATCCGAAGAAGCTGACACATTTTTGAGCGATATTCCTGTCCTTGGTGAGCAGGATGAGCCTGAGGCTACTGTAACTGACCAAATGTTGAATCACCCTCACAGTGATAGGGGTGACCTACTCCCTAACATTTCTAGCGTTGACTTCAGCACATTTGTTAGTGTTAGTACCTTTACAGAATCCCAATTAAGAGCCTACCAGTGGGTAGAGGGTCACTTCAACCAGAAAAAAAACAGGTCCGTGAAGTCATAGTGGGACCAGCTGGAACTGGCAAGTCCTATTTCTTGAAAGGTTTAATAGAGTTGGCCAAGTCCAAGGGCCTAGTTGTTACAAAGGTGGCTCCCAGTGGTGTTGCTGCCCACCTCATAGGTGGAACAACTCTCCACAATTTTTTTTCTCTAGACATCGAGTGCAATAGCACTTTAGAGAATGGTACTGTGGAGGTAACCAAATTGAGGAAGACTGATGTAATAGCTGGGTACCAAATAAATCACTCCTACCCACAGCAGGCAACTGGGCAGGGTCCCCAAACATAACAACATGCCTGCCACCCCAAGGTAGCCTAGATGCACCATGTGTGGCAAACTTTCTACAGAGACCCTCTGCTACACGGAAAAGGTAATAGTCCAGCATACTGAACTCGTCAATAACTCTGGCAAACATTCTCTATTTAGGTACTCAGAGAGATCAAAAGGTCTCAGGGTCCTGTCCTAACTAGTGTCCTGACTAAAGTCAGGATGGGTGTGTGTGATAAACAGGTCATTGATGTTCTGAGAGGTATACTTCAGCCTAGAAATGTTGACAACATACAGATAGATAGAACTGTTGTAATCTGTAGCACTAGAAAGGAGTGTGATGAGGTTAATGACCTTTGTATCAATAGAATTGATGGAAGAGTGTGTATGAAGCCTTAGACACTGATCATCATGGCCACCCACTAAGAGAGGCTGACAAGCAAACAGTTCTCAAGTATCGTGAGAGACTTCCCGATAAACTAGTACTCAAAGTAGGTCCCCGTGTTGTTTTAAGACATAATATCAACATTGATGGAGGTTGGGTCAATGGTACTCTAGCTATTGTCACCTCCCTCCATCCTAGTTGCATTGTTATAGCCAAGCTTGCCAACCCAGCCCACAAGTATCCTGGTTCCTAGGTTCAGACAGCGGATTGAAATCAGTGGTGCATCCCACAGCATACTACGTCAGCAATTTCCACTTCAGTTAGCCTATGGTGTGACAGTACACAGAGTTCAGGGTTGTACTGTTCAAAAGGCTGTAGTATGCCTGGGAGAGACAGTTTTTGCTTCTGGTCAAGCTTATGTAGCTCTAAGCCGAGTTAGAACTCTGAGTGATCTAGTATTATGGGAGTTTGATCCCTCTGCCATCTACCTTGAACCCTTCTACCAATAGTTGTTACAGTGGTGTGGTAATGTTGATGTGATTCGTCCCACTCCCCCAACTGAGGTAATTGAGCATCTACAAAGAGCTCATGATTTTTTGAGCAATGCTCCCCTTCCTAAACCATCTAAAGATAGTGATGAGCATAATTCGGCATCCATACAATTTAGTTTTGACCCTGCTAACGGTGAATCTGATTGTACTAGTGTTCCAATTAAACGAGGAAGGGGACGTCCTCGTAAGAATACTGCACCAGCTCCATCTAACAAAGCACAGCCTAAGCGTGGTAGAGGACGTCCACGGAAGTCCCAGCCTCCTGATAGTACTCAGTGTAACACAGGTACACCATGCCCTTCAAAGCCACAGGCTGATAGCACTCAGCCTCCAAAACGTGGAAGAGGGCATCCACGAAAGTCAGAGCCTCCTGCTGACATTCAGATCAGCACTTCCAATACTGCACCTGCTGTAGTGTGCCTGCCGAAGCCTCAGGCTTGTCACAGCAGTCAGCCTCAATCTGTGGATAGTTTTCCTAAGCATGGGACATCCAGAGGGATTAAGAGAGCCAATGATGATGAACAATCCCCTAGTAAAATGCCAAAACTTGGTATTCCAAGTATTACTCCATCTAATGTTCACAGAAACGTTACTAGTGTCTGTGTTCAGTTACGACAAACAGTGCAACGGTTGCTTGGTAACACCTCTCCAGAGTCTGTATTATCATCCATGCTGTCATTGAACTCTGTGCAAAATATTATTGATGCCTTTAAGGGTATGCATGAGGCTCTTAAAGCCATAGCAGAAGCTGTAAATTCACTGCCACCAGTCTATGTCAATGATTTTCCAGCTTTACCCACAGCTGTATCTATTGGAAACCAATGTCACCCATTAATGTTGCATACATACAAGCCTGTACTGACCACTGGAGATGGGGACTGCATGTACCATGCCCTCTCCCGAGTTGTCTGTGGTAGTGAGCAGCTATCCAAGCTTTTCAGATTATTGACTGCATATGGTGCCGTCAAGTACAGACATGTCCTGATTCGATCCATACAGTATGCTTTCCCCTCACGCCCATCAGAAGATATTGTGCGCAATGCCAACACCCTCATTGTACATGCATTACGCATTGGATCCTGGGGAAGTGACTTCCACTTATTTCCATTATCGCTTCTCGATAGGCCAATATTTATGTATGTTTTTTTTCAAGCACTGATGAAGAAGGTGTACAAACAATGACGCTAGCAGATATTGACAATGTTCATGTGTTGGCTCAGAAATTTCTTGCATTTGCTCCAGGTACCAGACAACACCTACAGTGGTGCAGTAGTCCACAAAGAGCCTTGCTTATGTCAGGTGATGTTACAACACTACCACACTTGCCACTAGCACTGTTTTTTGCTCACAGTCAGTTTACAGCATTGGTGCCCTTATCATCCTCTGTACTACAGCACATACCCATCCCATTTGGCAAAGTGCTTGACGATTAAACTACCAGACCCTCCCGTTTTTGGTGTGTTCAGTCCTAGGACAAGGCTACTTATACATAATCTTACTGTTCATCTCCAAATTTGTGTCATATTGTAATGCATAATCAATATTTCCTCTCAGGACGTTATGATGGAGCAGCCCATACCAGCTGGTGTGTCTTCATAGAACAGGCTATGGAATAGCTTTATATGAGACCCAAATGTAATTTTTTCTGTTATATACTCTTGTGATGTAAGTACATCCCATTCAAATTTTGTCTTGTATCAAATTAGTATTATTGACAATGTATTATATGATACAATACATAGCACCCATGGCCATTGACAATGTATTATATGATACAATACATAGCACCCATGGCCATTGATTTTTTTTTTAAGGAAGGCAACACACTAAGCAGATAAGTCTAGTGCTTCTAATAGATAAAGTTTCTAGTACTACTTCTATTCTAAACCACTTCTAATAAACTTCTAGTTAACTTCTAATAACCTTCTCTACCTCTAGTACTTCTAAGGACTTCTAGTAGCTTCTAATACTTCTAATAAGCTTGTAGTCTACTTCCTATTTAGTCTATAACTTCTGTTATTTAGTCTACTACTAGTACATGCATAGCCCCACCCATCATGTAGCATGTGTGGCCAAAAACTTTGCAAATTCATGGCTTCCTATACAAACGTGTGACTGAATCCGCCCGGCACAGTGCATACATACTGTCAAAATGCACACCTTCCAGCTTGTTGCCTGCCACTTTCTGAATTCTAAAGGAACTATCAAGTGAAAGTGCACCCAATTAACATTTAGTGGTCGAAATAGTATAGCCAGTGTGTACTGCTCTGCAGTCAACAGGAGTATTAACATACTACATATGTAAATACACTATACATGTGGTATGAATTTTTGATGATGGCAATAATCCCTTATCAGTGGAATTCTGTAGCTGTAGCTAGTGAAGAATCCACCCTGGCAGCCATGGGCACACAGAAAGGTTATTACCATGCACTCACAACTAAACAGGGGGCATACAAGTGGGTAGGGAGACCACACCGCCTCTTCCTTATCTTCACAGCCACCATCCATCTATATGGATTGTAGGATGTAAGCTGCATAGTGGGTGTTCAACATCATCCAGTGACCTAGAGGCCATCAGTGGAGAGGAGATCTATGTGTATTACAGCATTGGTACATGTAGTAATATAATATCACACATGTGCATTACTAGTCTACCTCTAGTACTTACGAATTTTGGGTTTGGGTTGATGCGCAGGATGCCAAGCACTGGAAGCAGACAAGAAGTGAATTAGAAGTTTTGGTCTCAGCATGGAAATTGGGGGAAAGTGTACATTACCTTACAGAGCCACGACATTACATAGACGCGGCTGCCCAATGTTGCCATACCAGACCAGCCAGTAAATAAATAGTACATTTACAAAGGACCTTGCCTTGGGCAGCTGCACAGACACCTCAACCAGGTGCTTTATGTACACTGCCACAGTGCAAAGAAGTAGTGGGACACACACAACCATGAATTTAGTTCACCCTAATGAAATTCGCAGTGTACATACATACTGACATCACTAAGTCGAGACAATGAATGTGGTATAAAAGAGAAGTGACGTATACACGATCCTTTTAGCCTTTGATGCATGCAGAAACTAACTTTTAGAATGTTAGGTACACTCTTTATCACAGTTACCAGTCAGGATTGATGTGAGAACGATCACTCGGGTGTGAAGCTTGTTATTGTGAGAATGGTGTAAATCACTATAAGGATAGTGTGTAGAAGAAAGTAGAATAAAAAATGAATGGCAGTAGCCTAGTCTACTATTGCGCATGTGTGTGGGGATATAGAGTTTAGTGCATACACCAGTATAATCTATGACAAGCATGCTCACACACAATGATACCAGTATATACGCACAAACACATAGTAGTTACATGATATTAATTGGGGTGCACGACATGCATGGTCGACTGCACCCCAATTAATGTCATACAACTAATTTATTGGTCGTTGATCTCCGTTTATCATTGGGCTACTTTATGACCCCCACTTCCCATAGCTGACAAGTTTCCTATAAAAACTATGGTTGCTAGGCAACCATGGCCAAACACACACACAGACTATGACACCAGCTGGGATGTGAACAAAGTGGAACCTTCTGTGAATGGGGTAGCTTTGAAAAAAGCTGGTTGATGAGAGAATGTAGAAAGTATATTGTAGAAAGTCAAGGTGGTGAGGTTGTGTTGTCTCAGTCTGGAATGCTTTCTGACCTGAATACCATCTCATGTCCAGTAGTCTCTACATCATGTTTACTGTACTCCTTTTTCATACACAAGTGGGGTGATCCCACATGCACTCCCTGTCGTAATGCCTCCTGTCAACACTCACTTCTGGTTCATCATGTTAATAGTGGCACTTGGATCCTTTTGACACCTGTAGAATTAATAATAGTGAATAATGTATGATTAGTGCAAATACATATATATTATGTGTAACTTACACACAATGATAAAAATACCGTATGGCGGGTAATTTTTGTTGGGTGCTAATTTTTGTTATTTTCGTGTTGACTTGGCAGTCACGAGGTTCAGGTGGACTGTGCTCACTGAGTGAATCAATTTTCGTGTGGCTAAAAATGATTACACCTTGGCTCAAAGTCGTCCATCCTTTCGCTGATGGTGACGGTATTACCACACGTGGCCTGCTCTTGGTTTCAATGTTCCGAGATAGACAACATAGTGGAGACTGTTTGATTGCTAGCACTGCAGCATAGCAGTGGAGTAGGAAACAGGGGGGCCACTGCCTACCCCCCCCCCCCCCCCCCATAATCAGGCCTGATACAAAACACTTGTGTATGTGTATGTGTATGTGTATATGTATGTATTCTTCCAATTTTCATCATAATATATCAGACTTTCTTCGTAACGTCTAAAATATGATCTCTACAAAAGAATAATTACTGTGGTCACGAAATTCAGTAATCAAAGCTACACCCACAAGTTGTTTCGGTGGCCCCTGCAACACGTGATTGCTTCCTACTCCACTGCACAGGCATTGGGCAACCCGAGGGAGTTCCCAACGAGCACATGTTCGCTCTCACTATTAAGTAACTATCAAGATAACGCAAAATTAGCGTGTCAATGCACTGCACGCTACAAAATGGAATGGACTTATACTCAAACTAAGATGTAAGGTGGAGGCAGTCTTAAGCTAGCCCAAGAAACTAGAAAGAAAGAAAGATTGTGACTAATGGCTATTTTTGAACTTCTGGTTCTGGCATGTGCAATTGTTTTGATGAATGATCTTGGTCTCGATTGATAGATAATTTGCTGGAGATTCTGATTTTGGCACTCAATACCTCGGTAACACGTACATGTATGTTTTCAAACTGTATTAATACAGGGAAAACATTTTGAGGACATGACACCCCCCCCCCCGAATCATCAGGTGATATAATTATCCCCCTATGGACCAGTTAACCGATTATGGGCGATTGACGCCAATTGGTGTCGCGCATGCGCAAACCCGTAAGGGCGGTAGACGCCAATTGGCGTCAGCTGCATACGCTATCCTTTATCGAGCAATCGTGCCAACGAGAAACCCTACTGCGACTTGTTACTCCTTCGTGACTTCCAGGAAGCAACCGAGGTAAGTGTTTACGGGATAGAAAGGGGGAGTTACTATACAAATATAGGTCAAAAATTGCACCCGAACATAAGCGCTACACAAGCGCTGATAGTGCATGAACCTCAGTATACGTATACACAATAATAATAGTATTACTTATATAAACGCTACAATGCTACCAGCTATGAATAAGACAATAACTTTACTACTATAAACACTAAAATACTACCAGCTAAACATGACTAAGAGAGCTAGGATGAGCACCCAGGATGTGATTGATGCCATGTACTCGGATGATGATGATGATTTTGATGTTGATGACCCTGACGAGCCTTTCATGGATGATAGTGATGATGATTTTTCGAACCTGGAGGGAGAGTTAGATGAGAATGATAATGACGAGGATATGGACACAGACATGAGTACACCACACTCACCTCCAGCCAGCCCTCCAGCAATGACACCTCCACCAGGCTGCTCTCCAGTAGGCACTCCCTCAACCACACCTCCGCCGGGCACCCTACCAGCTATGTGGACCACCAGCCTGCAACCAGTCACCATCACACCATTCCAGTCAGCTCTTGGTCCAACTGTCCCTGTACCTGACTCCCCACTGGAAGTTTTTGAGCTCCTTTTACTGCCCCTTTGATGCAAATGATTGTGGATGAAAGCAATAGGTAAATCTTATACACAAGAACAATAAGGGATTATTTCAACCATACACTACGATAATCTAGGTATGCCAAGCAAGTGATGGGGGATGTCAAGTACGTCTTACGGAACAAAATAACAGTGGAGGAGCTAAAAGCTTTCCTTGGCTTTTGTGTTCTGATGGGAATCAACAGCTTGCCGGCACTGAAGGATTATTGGAAGCATCCCACTATGCACCCATTGTTGACCGAATAACAAGGGATCGGTTTTTGGAGATATCTCGCTATCTCCATTTCGTGGATAACGACACCCTTCCACAACGAGGTTCACCATCATACGATAGGCTTGGGAAAGTACGACCACTTGTTGATCATTTCTCACAGAAATTCAAGTCTGTGTACTCACCACACAAGGAAGTTGCCATCGACGAGGCAATGATCAAGTTCACCGGTCGTTCCTCTCTCAAGCAATATATGCCAATGAAGCCCATCAAACGAGGCATAAAGGTCTGTGTGCTAGGAGACAGCAGCAATGGGTACTTCTCCAACTTCCAGATATACACTGGAAAGGTGGGTGCCACAGCGGAGACAGGCCTGGGAGCACGTGTCGTAAAAGATCTGACACATGACCTAAAGGGGAAGTACCACCATGTTTTTTTTATACCTTTTTCTCAAGCGTGAGCTTACTTGGTTTGTCAAAAGAGCCTCTGGCTACCCAGCCTCACATTGTAAACCAAGTATCTTGTGTGTACTAGCTAGGCAATGTGAGGCTGGCCTCAAATTGGTGTGTATACTTTTCAAAAGAGCCTCTAGCTACTCAGCCTCACATTCTAAACCAAATAACTTGGGTGTACTAGCTAGGCGATGTTTGAGATACCCTAGCATCTATTTAACTACCTTACGAAGTTAGGAGAGAAACTAAGGTCATCTGCTCCACAATTCGTCATTTTTGATTGTAAATATCGTGTGCCGTTTTTGGTTGCCACGCCCACAGGACTGGTTGCTATGGTAACCAATTTGGTCCTAAATTAGATTAATGTACTAACAATCAAAGAACCAAATCTGATATACATACAGTGCAACCAAGCAAGAGAGCAAAACTATTTCAGAACTTGAGCTTATTTTTACTCACAAAATAAAATCTATTATAGACAAGTTTGAAATTTGGTACCAATCTTCTTCAACATAAACTCTACATAAAATTTAAATTATGGGATGTAACCATGATTACTTCCATTTTTATGGCTTCATAAGATAACTAGGCTCTCCAAAATATGTTAGGCACATTAAATGAGCATTGTTTTCAGTTAAGAGTGTCCGCTCTACCCAGTTATGCACATCCATATGAAGTTAATTTGACATGGGTGTAGAGACTGCAGTGCATTGCTAACCAGATATTGTCCTAAAAGCCCTTTCGGAGGGCCAAATGTTAGGCACATTTTTTCCTATTTAGTTCTAGTTAAGAAATTCCACTTGGTGGGCTGATAGCACTTGTAAAAAAGTTACTAAATCCCGAATTTGAAGTCTTGACTCCTTACCACTTCCAAGATATAGCCACTTTTATCCAAAATCAGTGAAAAATATGAAAACTGGCCTGCACATATGTGGCTTCTGTATTAGCTGTATATGGGAAATTTGCAATTTTGTAAAACACAATAAAAATGATTGTTGTGGCCATTTTGATATCAAGTAGGTCTGTCTTTATAGTTTTTAGCTCAAAGATATGGTTTTAAAAAGTTGCTCTCTTGGCCATAAACATACAGATAAAACACTGCAGTATTAATTGTGACCATCTGAGAAAACCCGGCATATGGGATTTTTTGTGAAAGTTGAGTTTTATGTATGATTGATAAATTCTACCATAGAGCTAACCCGCGTTCAAGTTTCAGACCGACTGTGTGCTTCGTTGTGGAGATACAGCGCTTCGTTTGCGATAGCGCCACACCCCCAATAATCGAGAAATTACAGTCTAAAGGCGTTGCTATGCACGCGTATGGCGTTTCCGCATACTACGCGTGACCCAGAAATCAATTAAATGGACCTGGGCGGAGCCGTTCAAAATGAACGTAAAGATCGAGAAAGACTTGCAACTTCGTTGTTAACGATAGCCGATTGTTCTTAGATGCCCAAGAAGCTAAAAAGGTGAGCGAATCTACAGTAGTTCGATGAATCTAGCTGTATCTAGGTAGAGAATTCTAATTCGCACCCATAGCAACGGGCTCCGTGTACGGTAGCTGTACAGACTAGGTAGGTCAATATGAAGGCTTATTTCGCCTTTGTAACTTACTGTTAGCCTCCCACGGGTGTTTCAGCGCAATACGCATGCGGACACTTAGTCGCCCACGCATAATTTTTTCCTACACCTAGCAACGAGGGATGCACTTTCCTAGCAACCACTCTATGCACTTTGCACTGGTATGCTGTGAATATCGTTAAAAACGCGTGGTTATCCACAGCATAGCAAGATGGAGCAATTCAAGCTGAGTTGAGTGGTCCAAGGTTGACTCTTCTACGACATTCCTACATCGAGTTATAGCTCCGCGCGCACACTAATCTTTTTGTGATGGGTCTCTTTGACAGCCTATGCTGGCTCTTGTGAAGTTTTCCTGCCAAGGTGAGTTTTTGAGTAGCCTTGTGCTATGACTGAAGTTACCTGTAAGCCATAGTATGTGTTGCTACTTATTTTTTTAGTTGGGATTTTACGCGATGGAACATCATTGAAATTTACAAGCTCTGACTATGGTTTCTGGCCGTTTGTGAGAATGGTAAGCCCGGAATGAAGGTAGTTTTGTTGTGTAGAGGCAGTTAGTTGATAAAACAGCCTCAGGTAACATTCAAAACCTGTATATTTCAGTTCTTGGGAGGATATTATGGGGGTTTGTATACTCCATGTATTCGTATAGGCCCAATAGTCAATATGTACAGTGAACATGCAAGAGTACATCTCTCTTCTCCTACCCACTCTCTCTCTCTATCCCCCCTATCCCTCACTCCCTCTCTTTCTCCATCTTTTTCCCTTCTGTCTTTGCCTGTTACTCTCTCATGCCATGTGCAATAAGCATTTTGTGTACAATACATCACGACATTGCATATTTCAGTACTATCGTACATTTACACACACTCAACAGGACTATTAGGCCTGGCTAGGCAAGACTTCATTCCACAACACCTTTACTGAGTCTCAGGGAACTCAACTGGTGTCTCATGATGCTACTGGATCTGTAGATTAGCTTGTTTCAGTGTATTTATTAGCGATTATTCGTGAATTTTTGGACCTTGATATCCACATGTAAAAAAAATAGTAGCAAGTGACTCATGGTATGTCTGGATTTGTTAGGCCTTCAGCTATCTGCTAGAAGTGGAGAAGAAGCCAGGAAAACTTTAGGAGATGCACTATAGGCTGTCAAACATGACCAATGTTAAATTCTTGTTCAGGGGTGGCAACCGTTGTACCTATGCGCATAACAGTATAAAGCGTTCTATATTTGCGCACTAGGTCTTGGGTGAATCAGGAGACTTTGTTTGCTATTTTAAGACTGTTTTTATTGCCTTCTATGGCAAAAGGCTCTGGTAGTATATATAGCAACCACTAAGGTCGCTAATGAGTTCGCGTTGCTATGCGTGTAATTGAAATTTACAACCATACCGTAAATTCTAATTAAAGACTAAATGTCCGCGTGAAACACCCGTGCTCCGTAGACGACTGTATATGACAAAATTCAACTTTGACATTTTTTGACTTGATATACTAAAAACGCGTATTGCGCGCGGATCCCATACGCTGGGTTTTGTCAGATACGGTCACAATTTAACACAAGTAAACTTCAGATTCTATATTAATGGATCTTTTTTCTCAATGATCTTGCATGCTGTCCAGTGGTCATATTAATGGAGAAGTCATGAGAGCAATATCGAGTCATGTCAAACTCAGACCAATACTGTATAGCTTCAAATTTTGTTATTCTTGCTGTATGTCAATGACGTTAATGACCTAAGTCTGTCTGTGGGATCCAAACTGGTTATGTATACTGATGACGTACTTCTGTATCGTCCAATTACTTCAGAAAATGATTTTATCCTCTTGCAACATGATGTAGATGCGCTTGGAGTATGGAGTCTTCTGAACCATCTATCTTTAGTGCATCCAAATGCAAATCAATGGTCTTATCTTATACGAGATTCAAAACTCAGCCCATGTCCAGTTCTTCTATTAGGCTCGTTGCTGGAGGGAGTTGACTCTTTCAAATATCTTGGACTAAGAATCAAAGTGCAACCTCACTTGGACCAACCACATTAAGGGAATCTGATCAAAGCAAGGAGGCTTGTTGGCTCCTTGCATGCGCATGCACCTCCGTACCTCACTTGAAATTCCCATAATATTATTATAATAAAAGTAATATTTCATGTGGACAGCATCAATTCCAACTGAATCTGAATCACATCACCTTTCAATAAGCAAGAGTAGGGGTGGCAGTAACAAAAAGCACCAAAATAATATTATAGTGGTATAGTGATGGAAAACAGTACTACTGTAGTATTACTATAATATTATTATATAGAGCCTCATTATGTTTTTCAACATTTTCGTGTGCAATGTTTAAAAACATGGATGGCCTGGATACGAGGCTAGTATTGCTAGGAGATATCCAATATTATACTACATTTTATTTTGTATGCATAAGGCCAAGCAAAGTTAATTAATAGTTTCTCAGGCCCGCCCGCATCAAATTTTGAGAAAGCAAGACTTTTTTATTTATTTTTCACGTGAGCAGTCACGTGCTAATTAATTTAATTAACAGACAAAAATTGGTAAAGAGTTCATGAAACTAACTGTTTTCTGGCATCTCGAGACAGTTTAGTTGACATCTCACAACTGAAGTCTCCGTGAAAGTGGTATTTAGCCAGCATCTAGCTAGCTATTTTCTTCAAAGATGATGACGTCATCTGGTGCAGGCTAAATCTTGTCATCTTACAAGGTTAGTACGACTGATAAAACTTTTCTCTACTAAAGAGAAAGCTAAACTTGATTGTTAGGCTAGATATTCTCTCTGGTTGGACTTTAATACTTGTATTTCAGCACTAGCTTGCGTATCAACCACGCGCAAGGACTAGCGAAAATGGGCGTGGTCACTATCGCCACGCCCATTTTTCATTAAAAAATAAAATAAAAAGCCGCCTCCCGCATGGGTTTTGAAATTTGAAAGCCTGAGAAACTAGTAATTAAGTTTGTTTGGCCTAAGTTGTTTAAGTTGTTACTACTGACTTCATAAATCATGATGTATAGGGATGTCTCTTGTATACTAGTTTTCCATCACTACCACCGAGTGTGATGCATAATAGGTTTAGACTGAGCTGTACAATACAATTAATTATCAGTGAATGAATGATATTGCACCAACTTATTCTAGTAGAGTAATAGCCATAATCATGTTAATTTTCATGAAAGAGCTGTATACAATTATAATAATATTATCTGATATAATAGGATGCAATCAACATGATTGGTTACAAAAAATATTATTATAGTGTGTACATACATAGTTGTGTGTTTGATGACTATTATCATACAATAAAAAAAATTATTGTGCACACAAAAATTATTACAGATCTGCTCTCTCCGTACTTCTTGAGTGAAATTCTCAATTATAGCTGGATATCTGGCATTAAGTTAGTAGATCATCTTCACTGTACACCAATCACGCAATCACATTTTATAGTCGTGCCAACAGTTTCAGCTCAAGATGAAAGAACTGGTGTGATCCAATGTGAATGTGGAGATTTCTATATTGGGGATCAGGAAGAACTCTGCACATCAGACTAAAAGAGTGTAAGGAAGCTTGCTGAACTGTTGATAATGTACTCTGGCTGAGAACTATCAAACAATGCTCCAGTCAAAAGATGGATGACCACCAGCCCCACCCACCAACAATCCTCCCTCAAGATCATTACTTGGTCCAGAGCAGACCCCTAACTTGATGACAGCAACACCAGTACCGATGGATCCATTGAGAGGATTAAAAGACTATTTAAGGATTAGCTTGTGTATGTATGTTTGCATTGTTGCCCTGATGATGGCTACAGTATGGTAGCCGAAACTGTTGGCACTATCATGAAAAATGTAATTGTAATGATTGGTGTACAATGAAGAAGATGATCTACGACTGTATAGTGGAAACTTTCAAGGAAGAAAACTTTCGTGGATCGGTAAGGAAGCGAGCATTAAATTTTCATGGAATGTTAAACTGATTGCATACATGGCTATGGCATGCCTTAAAATTTCATGGAGAAAACTTTCGCAGGTGGCTATAAAATTGCCATATTTGCGAAGGTTTTCTCCCTCGAAAGCTTCCCACTATAATATGGTATGTCTTAGTATTGTATCGCTGAATCCGTGTTGAAGGGAGATTATGCACTGTAGATTTAGCCTCCTTTGACCTTTATTGTGAAGCTGAGCATTATGCTCAATATGTGAGCTAAGTAATTTCGAATGTTTAATATCCTTTTGTTTTCTTATAAGATCAACTTATAGATTTAAAATGTTTGGTTTTATGACTGTTTAGTGTGTTTTCTCCAGTAATTTGAAGACTGCTGAGTTAACAGCTCTAACCTAACAACCATATACACCAATTTGAGGCCAGCCTCACATTGCCAAGCTACGTACACACAAAAGACTTCATTTATAATGTGAGGCTGCGTTGCCAGAGGCTCTTTTGACGACTGTACGCACAAATTTGAGGCCAGCCTCACATTGCCTAGCTAGTACTCACAAGATACTTGGTTTACAATGTGAGGCTGGGTAGCTAGAGGCTCTTTTGACGACTGTACGCACCAGTTTGAGCCCAGCCTCACATTGCCTAGCTAGTACACACAAGATACTTGGTTTACAATGTGAGGCTGGGTAGCCAGAGCCTCTTTTGACGACTGTATGCACCAATATGAACCCAGCCTCACCTTGCCTAGCTAGTACACACAAGATACTTGGTTTACAATGTGAGGCTGGGTAGCCAGAGCCTCTTTTGACGACTGTATGCACCAATTTGAACCCAGCCTCACCTTGCCTAGCTAGTAAACACAATCTTTGTTTATAATGTGAGGCTGGGTAGCTAGAGGCTCTATAGACAAGTGTACACCACTGATTTGAGGCCAGCCTCACATTGCCTAGCTAGTACTCACAAGACTCTTGGTTTAGAATGTGAGGCTGCGTTGCCAGAGGCTCTTTTGACGACTGTATGCACCAATTTGAATCCAGCCTCACATTGCCTAGCTAGTACACACAAGATACTTGGTTTACAATGTGAGGCTGCGTTGCCAGAGGCTCTTTTGAGACCAGCCTCACATTGCCTAGCTAGTACTCACAAGATACTTGGTTTAGAATGTGAGGCTGCATTTCCAGAGGCTCTTTTGACGACTGTATGCACCAATTTGAATCCAGCCTCACATTGCCTAGCTAGTACACACAAGATACTTGGTTTACAATGTGAGGCTGCATTGCCAGAGGCTCTTTTGAGACCAGCCTCACATTACCTAGCTAGTACTCACAAGATACTTGGTTTACAATGTGAGGTTGGGTAGCCAGAGCCTCTTTTGACGACTGTATGCACCAATTTGAACCCAGCCTCACATTGCCTAGCTAGTAAACACAATCTTTGTTTATAATGTGAGGCTGGGTAGCTAGAGGCTTTGTAGACAAGTGTACACACTGATTTGAGGCCAGCCTCACATTGCCTAGCTAGTACTGATAAGATACTTGGTATAGAATGTGAGGCTGCATTGCCAGAGGCTCTTTTGACGACTGTATGCACCAATTTGAGCCCAGCCTCACATTGCCTAGATAGTACACACAAACTACTTGGTTTAGAATGTGAGGCTGCATTGCCAGAGGCTCTTTTGACGACTGTAGGCACCAATTTGAGGCCAGCCTCACATTGCCTAGCTAGTACACACAAGATACTTGGGTTACAATGTGAGGCTGGGTAGCGAGAGGCTCTTTTGACGAGTGTAGGCACCAATTTGAGCCCAGCCTCACATTGCCTAGCTAGTACACACAAGATACTTGGTTTACAATGTGAGGCTGGGTAGCCAGAGGCTCTTTTGACGACTGTACGCACCAATTTGAGCCCAGCCTCACATTGCCTAGTTAGTACACACAAGATACTTGGTTTAGAATGTGAGGCTGCATTGCCAGAGGCTCTTTTGACGACTCTAGGCACCAATTTGAGCCCAGCCTCACATTGCCTAGCTAGTATACAAAATCTTAGTTTATAATGTGAGGTTGGGTAGCCAGAGGCTCTGTAGACAAGTGTACACACTGATTTGAGACCAGCCTCACATTGCCTGGCTATATTTTCATTGACTTTACCTTTTTTTGTATCTGCTCAACCGCAGCATCAGCACGAGAATGCGGCGTATGGACGTGGATGACAACAGACATTATAACAATATGCAATACACTTGTACATTTAATTATTGCGAGCCTAGCACTGGAATGGGACATGAACACCACAGGAATGTGCGGCTCAACACCGCTGGAATGTGCGGCTGCATAATGTGCGGCTAACTTCTTTTGAGTCCAGTACCCTCGTTATTTACATCCACACAAACCCCAAGCTGAAATGTGCCAGCTTGTATACATACCTGTCCCACCGTATACAATCTGATGCAAGACTCGTCGATTCTCCCTCCTCCTCATGTTTGTCGCTGGCTCTAAGCCAGTCACTCCCTTCTCTCCTCCCTCCCCCCAATTTCTACAAGTACATCATACATGTACATGCACATGCACCCATGCACACACACACTCTTCAACATGCACACAAACTCTCTGTGAGAGTATCACATCCAGTCAGTTGGTAGACTCACAGCGCAGTACAGAGCCTTAAAAAATCACATTTTCTACAACAAAGGTAAAGCTTTTCACAACCGTAGTTCACATCAAACAGCGAACAAAGCTAGCTAGTATTAAAATTCACAGCTAGCTACGAACGGCTATCTCATGTGACTCCTTCATACTTGGCCAAAAGTATTTCATGTTGAATCACACCCAGGGGTGTTTATTACATGCAGCCTTCAATTATAGATAACTTACAAATTGTAGAGTCCATCGCTTCTCTTGATATCTTCTCCTTAAGACCAGGACTGCTGTACTGGCGCTCTCTCTGTGGCCATCTTTCCCGGAAAATTCATTATGGTGGCTAACCGCGTGGTGTAATACAGAGCGTATACAGAAACATTGAATGTTGAGCTATGTACGTACAAAACGCTCTGTTTCTCGAAAAATTATGAACTGAGGCACGGGTGACCCATGTACAATTTTTTGGCCACAACTCGGCTTAGGAAGCTTTTTAGAGCCTGGCTCTTTGCCCATTGAATTCTACGGTAAATTTTACGTCGATCTATACCCAAAAATCGCGACTGGTCGTTTTTTCCATAGCGGGTTACATATATGGATGACATCCACTCCTCTTTAACATGTCACTTCACACCTGGATATATTATGAGGGTGAAGTTCACCTGTTTGAAGGAATGAGCGCTGCTTCACTGCTCAGGAGTGATTTATCAGAGTGAACTCCACTCGTCTTTAGAGTGCACTCACTCTATTGATACGTCACTCCATTGGAGTGACAGACTGGTAGAGTAAAATGCACCCATTTTTGGAGTGATATCACCCAAATTTTTGCAGTGAGCTGTGTAGAAGTATACAGTGACAGTAGGGAAGAAAGCTTGTATGTGACTAACCTCATTGGTTTACATATACTAGGCTCATTATTTTAGTCAGTCTAGTATTATGGAGGATATTCACATTTGCAAAACAAAATGTGATCTTAAGCAGGTAATCCCTTAGACATAATGGCCACAGCTTTCATGAGTGTAAGTAAGAAGTGCATCCATCACGATTACAAGAGGTGTAACATGTCAGAAGTAAATCTGAAAGAAGGTATAAATGTAGCATGGCTAGCACTATAATGATCAAAATGAATATTATTATGTGCAGATCATTTGTATGTGGAGCTGTGTGTCTGATTCCACTATGGATAGAGCAAGCAACTAGCTATTGCTATAGTTAATGTTCATCGTATAGTGACTGATCCATTGCCTTATTATCGGGATGAAACTAGTGTGTGCATGCATGACATTGTGTATATTATTAAATGAACACTTGAACGTATCCCTAGTAGCTGTACAGTGTAATGATGCATGTGGTAAAAGGTCGTCAACACAATATGTGCATTGATGCCAGTGCCAGAAATCATAGAGACGGAGTTTAAGACTGACCCTCAACCTTGATAGCGACAAGTTTCGACGCTTCAATCACAAACACGAACTCAACAGTGCAGTATACCTTCCGAACTTCAGGTAAGTCACGTGGGCCAGCCCCTTCACAATGGTGCGTGCTATATAGTGCAAGGCTAGCTTTATGTATCCATGGCATTACGTAAGCCAAGAAAAACACGTGAAGTGAATCAGCGTTACTTTTCAAACTCCAGAAAGGCGCCAGTGCGGCCCTAGATTTTCTCATGGTAATTTCGTCATAAAGGTTACACCATAATTACCTCACAACCACAGAAAATTAAATTGTTACTGGGGATATAATTATGTTACCAGCATAATAATATTCTTACTATGATATAATAGTTTGTTGTGATATTGTAGCAGTAACGACGTTATTGAAGATGCACATTGTTTATGAGGAACTTATAGATTTGAATCCAATTTGTGTGTGTAACATCCCGGTGTAAATCTACATTAAATCTTGCTCTGGTTATTCCATTGCAAGCAGCTCATCAAAAAACGGTGATAATTGTTGTGTGCAATAATAATCGTAAATCGAAAGAGTGATTGGTATACGATAATCATCAGCTTCTATTATAACAGTAATAATATTATGCACACTTAACCTATTATACGCTGAATGTGGATATTATTACCCGTAACCGCTAAATTAATTTATGTTAAAATAGTGTACTAGCTATTAGCCTTTGTACAGCGTCCTAGAACGGTTGTCATAGCTATGGACGCTTTATTCACACAAAGGAGTCATTGTACAGCCTTCAGTTAGTTACTTTAGCTTCGTATGTACCTATAGTACGCTATTTCTGAACACAAGCTTAAGGTACCTACTAATTTCGTGGGTGGATATATCCCCAAATTGCCCCAGAAGCACTCATAAGACGCTTACCCTTTGCTGAGCATTTTTAGTGTTGTAGGAGACATGAATGACTCCATTTGGTATCCGCTGTTGGTCATCAATTTTAAGGTCAAAGGTCGTGCTTTCAGCCCCACCCCTTTCAAATGTGCATGCATCAGTCCCTCCCGTGGCACGCGCATATCGTCCATTGTGCCACGTGAACTTTGCGCACTGCCGAGATAATTGGTAAATTTTGTGTCTGTGTCTGTCTGTCGTGTGTGACACGATTCGCGCAGCTACGCGTCCCATTATCGTAGTGTAAGTAATCTCATAGTTGTGAGATGATCTCTATAACATGGCGTACTGATACTTTTCTCGTATTTCCTGACTATCGAACTGTATGCATGTCGCCTAATTTACTGAGCTTGGAACGCTAGGTTTGTATTGTTATGACTGGGGAGGAGGAAGGTTCTGGTATTATGCCTATATATACGAGACTAGTACCTGCTGCAGCTAGGAGTGGAGCCCAATCAGATTGTTACACGTCATCACCAATTTTTATAGGGCTTGCTAGGCTACTAGACTACATCTCCTCACGAGTGAGGTTTTGCACACAGGCATAGCAGCTAAGCACTGGTACAACTCCAGTATGGGCACAATACCAGATCCTTCCTCCTCCCTTGTGAAGGGCTGGCCCACCAGACTATGTCAGCTGCAGACTATGACACGTTACGAACAGAACGGAAGTTTTCCCAAAGTACCTGATTGCATATTCTCGTACCCATACGCAGATTGGAAAAAGAGTGTGCTCAGGCGCATTAAGGACTGGGACCCGTACGATAATGATATTCATAGTGGGGTCATCGCCCACCGCATAGCTATCTCCCAGATCGACGAATTTACACCGAAAATCCAGTACATACGTGATAATCCTTTGACTTTATCAATGATTCATCCATGTATAGCCAGTAGGAGACCTTCTGAATGGCGATTCTGGAGCAGCTAACTGACAGGTCATGTGACCTAAGCCACACCCGCTAGTAGTGAAGTATAGGAAAAGGTAGACTGTGCTAGGCGGGGTGTTGGAACAAGATGGTTCGACAAGTTCTGTCGCTCATAGTACTTATGTAATACCTAAAGATCTGTCGTTCGCAATTTTTACTCCAGTTTCTCAAAAAAAGGCTTTAAATAGAAAGTGGGAGTGGCACTTTTGTTTATTTTCACCTCTCTCTACCAAATGAATGGTCATTTTAAAAATTGCAAACGACAAAAATGTTGTACATCAAAGTAAGAAACTACTACTATGGCTATCTAGCTGATCCATGGCCGAGAAGTTCACCGCCTAGCTGATCCATGTTGACTGAAGTGCTCCCACGAAAATGGAGGTGTGGCCGTTGCGGTTTGATGGGCGGGGCTAAAAGAGGTGTCAGCCACATCAAAGGTTGAAGAACCTGGAATAACTGTCACATTACTTTTCATTTTGATGTAACTGCTTACAAGACGTGGTAAAAATAGTGAAATTTTGCTGGTCCCAGTCCTTAACCGATTATACGCCATTGACGCCAATTGGCGTCAGTACAGCTATATTAGCGCTATGGCACCGCCTGCATTCCAAAGAACGAGAAGCCATAGCTTTGGCTTTCTGTCTACGACTACTAGGGGGCCTCCCTTGCATACGTGTGGCGTGAGGTCACGGTTGGCCCAACCCACCGCTCACTACTAAAAATGTTTTGTGAAGATCGACGATAATGGCGATCGATCCGGGTACGAGAGCGGTACGTTTTCTACCACAGGGCAGGAGTTACAGCTCTGTCGCTAAGTATATAGCTAGACTAGGTCTATACCTACACAAATATGACGAGCTTTTCAACAGAGCTAAGCGCTTACCTGGGAGCGACTCGAAGACGGTGGCCATTATGGAGGTAAGTAGCTTTTGTGTATGTTTGTAGCTTATAGTATGTATAGTAGCGCCCTAGCGGCGTAGTAGAAAGTAGCAGCTACCTGTCTTACATATCATGAAGGCCTGTACTGCCTGTGTGGCTGTGCTGCTATGCTGTACAAGACACTTTATTTGTGTCACTATACTTTCTTGAATACAATTCGGCGTTGGCAATACGTATGACGTCATGACCTCTTGGCCTATAATCGGTTAACTGACCTGAGTGGTGAAATGTTTATTCAACTTTGGTTCCAGATGTACACGACATATTATTATGACACGCACACAATACAGTGGAAACCCTCTAAAGCGGACACCATTGGGACCAAAATTTTAGTCCGCTATAGCAAGGTGTCCTTAGGTTAGGGGTAGTGACCATGCCCCTCCTACAATCGAGGCCAGTTATGATAAAGCATCACTGTGGGACCAAAATAAGTGTCCGTTATACAGAATAGCGGGGTGTCCGCTGTTGAGGGGGTTTGAATATATCGAAGTCTATGGAAATACAATCCGGACATTCAGAATTGTCCGTTATATCGCAGATGTCCGCCATTGAGGGGTGTCGGTTATGCAGGGTTCCACTGTATTATCAGTGATCATGTTTAGCTTATATGCACTTAACACCCCTCGGGTTCCATACCACAACGCAATAACCAGGGTATCACGGTGTGTTTGGAGGGTGAGCCAGGTGCAAGCGAAAGTGGCCACAGTAAATGCGCAATAATATTATCACTTATTCATTTCATTTTGCTTGATGGAGATAATGGAGGCGGGGCTGGCATCGGCATTGGCGCCCCGCCTCCACGAGGCCTGTAATATTATACACCTGACTCTTATATTTAACACTCGTCGGGTTCCATACAACATACGACAACGCGATAACAGGGTATCACGGTGTGTTTGGAGGTGCAAGCAAAAGTGGCCGCAGTGAATGCACAATAATATTATCACTTATTCCTTTCATTTTGCTTGGGTGGAGTTAATTGAGGCGGGGCTGGCATCGGCATTGGCGTCCCGCCTCCACGAGGCCCAAGAAACTCGATAGAGTTTTCCTCCCAAGCAATCTCTTAATTCTCCTTTCTTTTTAACATTAATTTTCATTAGATTCTGATAAAGCATACAGTGCTACTGGGCAAGAGAGTAGATTTTTTCTAACTTGGCATACAGACTTACTTTGACCTACTATTAATAGAAATAGTGCTTTTAGCTGCAGTGTGAATGTGTAAAGCATGAAAGAAAGACCGCTCCGTAACAGAAGCTATGACGAACAATGACGTTGAACTAATATCACGTGCACCGTACATAGCAATACAAGTAATCAAAAATCGTGAGATCGAAGGCTATAGATAAGATGAGGTAAGTTTCTGAAGGTGGAGAATCGCTCTCGTATGTCCAGTTCTACACAATATTGTAGGTAGCTAATACGAGCGACCGTCAGACCGCCTAGTGAAGTGGTAACTGTCAACCCCACAAAAATATTTCGGGGCTTTAAAAAGGCTTTTGGGCTGTCTATTATTACTATCTTACCTCGCTTGGATGCCTTAGAAGCGAAGGGCTCCACACGTTCAACGCTAAAACTCTGTTTTCGCTACCTTCTCGTTCTTAGATCACCAGTGGGCGTGGTCAATGAAAACATCACTATTGTGCACATGCGTTTGGTACTACGTCATCAAGGTGGACTTCGACCCGTCTGAAGCAACCGGTGGAAATGTTTGCTTCCGGATTCGGCGCTCCCTGCAAAATATTCGCAGTTCCACAGATGCACTGGTATTATTAATGCATTAGGATGCATAGAATACAATATTGACACTTAATTATGATATTCATGCAAAATTCATAACCTAATGTAAATGTACCAAATTTTCACTAAAATTTGACTTTCAGTATACACTAAGCCCTCACTTTTGCCTGATTGTGGAATGTGATTCAGTAGTAACCACTAATTACGTTATCTTGCATTTGCGGTGCTTCTCGCGCATGCCGCGCCATATATTGTAGTGTATCGGCAACGCCCACACTTACTCTTCGTGACGTCACAAGGTCCTGAGGCCGGCCAGAAGCAAGAGAAAAATGGTCTTGGTCGACATTTTGCAAGTTCATATTCAACACGAGCAAGGGATTTAGCCAAGGATATTGCACTGGGCAACTCTCGAGGTCAAACTGTCCATGTGATCTTCATATGACTTGGCTCTGACCTTTCGCATCAAGTTGTCCAGTAAGCTGAAATCGAGCTAGCCACGAGTGTGGCGATTGATTGGTGAGCGATCGGCTCCATATCTCAACAACGATGACAGTTGAAGTAATGAAACTTCTTCCATCCTTTAGTAGAGTTGTAAAACTAATCTCTATGTGAGTCAGCTAGTCTACAGAGCTGTTTATACTATGACAGTACGTTATTGAATGTATAAATTATTTTCATTTTTCATGATCTTATAATTCAACAAATACAGTAAATATTACTTAGTCAAGCAAATATACTATACTGCTAGTGGTACTCTCCTTCCAGCTGAAGTATGAAAGCCTCAGCAGTCTTCGCATCAGGTTGTCCAGAATGTTGAAAATGAGTCGGCCAAAAATTTACGGCCGATATTCGGCCGTGTATAGTGAGGTAGCTACACTTTGGACACGAACTGGACGTGCCCATATGTTGTTTAGCTAGTCTTCTTACAGTCTGCTGTGTTTCAAAACCCAGGAATATACCAGTAGCCAGAAACTAAACTTTTTTGTCATGCATGTTGACCGCGATCGCGGCCTCCATATGTTCAATACAGCAACCGCAAACCGGAAGTGATCAGGCAAAAGCGAGGGCTTAGCGTATACTGTTTTATGGTTAATATCTCCAAGGCAGTTTATAGTTAAGGCATCAAATTTGGTACAGAAGTACAACTCTGTGGTACCTACCAGCACGCCAAATCAAGGTTCTTAACTACAAGTGAAACTCAAGAATCACAACCTAACCCTAACCCTAACCTAACCTAACATAAAAATGCACAAATTTCGGACATTTTCCTCTCTACATCCCAGACGAAAGTTCATTACACTCCATAATTTGACATGTATATAGTCCAATCATTGACCTAACTGTACAAAATTGAAACTGAATAAATGCAAGATTCACATGTAAAATCTGCAGAAACCACAGTGGTCAAAATCTACTCTCTTGCCTGGTAGCAATGTACATGAAAATTTAATAATACAGAGCTTAAGACTAGATAATAAAGCTATTCTTTTGCTAGTAACGAAGATAAATTTGCTAATTTCTCTCTAGGGACCCGAATATATAGCAGGTAGGCTGTGCTCTTCGAGCGGCCCAGAGTTTGAATCAGAGTCCTCAACACCATAGGCTGAGGCGGTTGTTGCCGCCCCGATTCTAAAACTATGTCCTGAGTAGTGGCTTGCCTCTATGCCGGCTGTTGACAACTTACCTCTTGTAATTCTGACAAAGCGATCTCGAGTTAAGGGAGTCTGGTTTTTAAGCATGAACAATGGGCCTTCTCCGGAGCCCCTGAGAGTGATACAGGCTGCCAAGGCCGCGCTAAAGGGCAGAGATCATTATTGGTACCACCCATGCAAATGGCGACCCCTTTTCTAAATGGGTCTGTTTTCGAAGCTTTGATGTTCACCTGGACAAATGTAGGGGAAGCCTTTGAATCGAACATAATATCACCATACGAAAGATGAGTGGAGCTATCGTAGTCTGTTTGAGTAGGGACAGTTATTTCTCCCGACCGAAAGAACCCGAAGAAACAGGTACAACAAGCTGCCCAGAGCATAACATTTTCCCATTTGGAAGGCTCTTTATCGAGCTGTCTCTGTAACCTACGAAGAATAGTAGGGGTGACTGGCAACCGAGTGCGAGCTGCCTCTGGTTGTCGCTTGGCTTGCTCAAGTTTTACGCCATGAAGTAGATACTCCAATATGGGCATGGAGGACATGTTGGGATCACCAAAGCCAGACATAATCTGCAAAAATCGCACAGGCGATAGGTAGCATTTGATAGTTTGATATTTTACTTTCTGATCCACGAGGCTAGCCACATACCGGCATGTTTCCGTGACTGGGAGCGGGGTTGATTGGATTTCTGTACAAAATGACAGGAAGCATTTGTGGGCAGCGTCGTAAGAACGCCGGGTAGATGGGGCTAGAGCTCGATGAAGGAAGTGGTGAACAACTTGATCCAGTCTGGTGACATCGGTGACATCCAGTCTGGGGTCACCGATGTAAGATTCTGCGCCTTAGAGGTGTGGGGAGATGGTTTGCCTGTGGGTGGGAGAGAAATGAATGCATGCCATTTCATGATAGGGTGTCGGCATCCGAGTTGCATTTTCCGGGAATGTGTCTTGCAGTAAGAGTGAAATTAGAATAGGCAGCGTATCATATGAGCCAGATGAGGTTCCTTATATGAGCCTGTGTTAATCACATTAATCACAGCTTCGTTATCCGAATGGCACAGGTTCTTTTTCCCCAACCAATAATGGCCCCATGTACTGGCAGCAAGCACAACTGGAAGTAGTTCTTTAGGGGCAAGACACCCATGGGAGTTGAAACCAGTGTCTTTCCCACAGTACTGCGAAGCGTCTATGTGGAAATCTGAGTCTGGGGCTTGCCGGTTGAGGCGATACAAGATCGATTCCTCGTTTGAAGATGAGATGAATGTCTGCCACCAGTGCAGGTCCGCCCGGAAGGATGATGTGTTGAGCCTGGTGTAATGATGTGGCTTTTTGAGTCCTTAGAGCAACTAAAGCATGCTCAGGTGCATTAAGGACTGGGAAGGGCAGCAATGGCTACAACTATAGGAGTATTCCAGATCCTGGTATCTCCACTTGTGAGCATCATTTATTGAAAGTGAAGGTATCAACAGAAAGTACTAGCCTTTCTCTGTCCAAAAACCGCACTCACGCCCACTAAATGACGTCACTCACACTTTGGTGGCTTCCCGAACTGGTACACTACGGAGCCCTACTCTCGCAGAGGCGGCCCACTTCTATACCCCTTGAGCCTGCCTTATCAACTTCTGTACTTTCTCAATGACCTAAACTAACTTCTGAACGGAGAGCTTCTTGATAGCTAGCCCATGAAGGGAGTAGCAACTGAAAAGGTCGTTTTGATGGGGTCTAGAACCCACTATTAGGGCTTATAACTAGTGATGGGAAGTATTTCAAAACAAGTGCTCCGTTAAACTATCTCAGTACATCAGGAAGAACCTTTCTATGTCAGTGAGGTAAGCTTCAGGTATCGTCTTCCTCGCCGCCTCTTCAATCTACCTCTCTTGCCTTTGAAGCAGCCATTTCTGCTGACTAAGCAGTGCAATTGAACTTTGACCCACATAGGTGCAATACAAGCACCAACGCGTGGTTAATGCGGTTACCACGGAATGTCAATTTTGTGCTGACTGACAGTCCTTAATGCACCTGAGTGCCCGAATAAACCTCCCTGGACGCACCACTTTTGCGGCATGTTGGAGGTGCCCAATTAGTGATTGGAGCTCTCTGCGGGTGCAGTCCTTTCTTCCCTTCCAGGCTGCGAGAAGGCTTTTAAATTGATCAAGCTTTTCTTCTGGCAAGGTGATCTCCATGCTCACTGTATCGATCTGTATGCCCAGGAAAACTAGGCATGTTGTTGGGCCAGTGCATTTGTGAGCTGCTACCGGGATACCGAGCTCCTTGCAGGCATCAAGGAGAGTTTCTAGACTACGTGCACATTCGCTTGATGCTGGCGTGCCGATTACGACGAAGTCATCCAGGTAGTATTAGCTTAGGTACTCTAGCTCTCACGATCCACTCTAGGGCGTCGGCAACCGAGTTGAATATTTTTGGGGCTGACCTAAGGCCAAATGAGAGTATTTGGTCAATGTAGAGCAGACCCTTCCACTTCATGCCCAATAGCGGCCGATCCTCTGAGTGGACCGGAATGATACGGAAAGCTGACTCAACATCCATTTTGGTTAACTGAGCTCCCTTCCCAAGAGCCACCACTTGCTCAATGATGTCATCCACGGTGATGTAAGTCAGAGAAGCACAGCCCCATCTATGCCATCATTGATGCTAAGGTCATCTGGGGCTGAAACATTAACAATCAGCTGCCACTTCCCTGGTTGGCTTGATTTGGGAATTACCCCAAATGGATTTATTTGGGCATTTGGGGAGCAACTTGGGTGGGGGGAGTGGGCCCGCAATATGGCCCAAGAAGCATTCTTTCCCCAGGTACTGCTGTACGATCTCTGGGTTATTCAGGGCAGATAGCATATTCCTGCAGGAAGAGCGCAGCTGCTGTCTATGGTTGAATCCGATTCTGAACCCGTTAGTTATCCCTGACAGGATGTAATATTTAAAGTCTGAGTCCGTGTGGCACTATAGAGCATTCTCCCATGCCTTTGCTATTAACGGGGTCCGCATTTCAGTAATGGCTCTTGGGAGAGTTGCCGCTTCATTTCAATGGCACCTATCTAGGTGCATTAGGTCATGGGTGTATTGGTTAGCCTCTGAGGTAGGGTGATGGGTGGGACCTGCATGGCAACATGCATTGTTGAAGTAATAATTATAAGAGGAGGGATGACTGCTGCTTATGTCACACTCCCCTTATGTGGAGTGGAGAAAGCAGTCATATGTACCGGTTGGGTTTGGGGGGGGGGGGGGGAAGGAACATAATATTATTATTAATATTATTATTAATATTATTATTACAATCATATGTCATTAATAAATGTACATCGCCAGAATCGATATAAGAAATAGTTAAAGTTAATGCAGCGTTAATGGTCGGTATGACATCACATCTTTGCTATCCCTTGATCCTTTGGACCTGGTGTTGGTTTCCCTGCTTTGCAGGCTATTCTGGGATGACGGCCTGAGCAGAGCACATGTGCCTGAACTTGCATACATTTCCATAGTGGCATGATCCCCGGTTAAACAGATAGCATATGTCACTCCTAGCAGGTGCAGATGGCAACAATGCAGGGCGCTTAGTTGGGGGTGAGTCTGCATAGGATCCTTGTGGCATTGGAGAGTGATGGCTGGGAGGCTGCGGGCTGGGGTAGTGATTGTATTATGGGAACTGCTGCTTGGAGCTATCTGGATTTTCTTGGCATGGCCAGTAAAGATTCGATTATAGATAAGGGTGTCTATTGCCAACCATTTGCGGTTCCCCGTGGCTGCTGCCTTCTCGCGGAAAGCCTCATCATAATTTTTCCAAGCAGGGTCTTCAAACTCCTGGGCTACCCTGATGATAGCGAACATATGTGACAGGATCTGAGAAAAGGGACCATTTCGCGCCATTCCCGAATTTTCATTTTAAAACGCTTATATCTCTGGAACCATAGCAGCTATGAACTTCAAACCTGGCATGAATATTCTTCAATCATCCTACTACACTCGCTGCAAATCGCGGGCCCCGCCCACTTCCGGTGTGGGCGGGGCGAGCGCGCGCGTCGATCGCGTTCGAAAATCGCCGTTTTATGCCTCACTTTGGCGGCTCACCGCTCGGGACAGGAGGCTTGCTCAGGCTTCTAACGTTGGAACTGTGAAGTAGAAGGTCCAAACTGCTAATATACCAAGCCAGAAGCCTAGGGCTCTTGAGGCCTTGAAATGGTGACTGTTTGAAAAATGGCAAAAAATCGCGTTTAGCGCGAAATGGTCCCTTTTCTCAGATCCTGTCACATATAGGCTAGCAGTTCTTTGACAGCTGGTGGATCCTGTTTGTCGACAGCTGCCATGAAAACGGCAAAGCACTGCGCCCATGTGATTATATCTCTAATTGGTTTGTGCGTTATCTCAAGACCGGGCAAGATGATGTACTTCTGAGGATCTGGGTCGGGATTTATAGCATCCAGTGGTTTGAGTTCAGCCAGATCAACAAACTCCCAGTGTGCAATTTTCTCGTAAACCTTCTTTAGGTATGGCGGGCAGGCCGTCCCTGATCCAAATTTTATTCTCCCGAGTGCCGGACCCTTACTTGGGCAGAAACAAATTGAGTAGGTCAGAGGCAGAATCGGATGGGTTGGGTGTGGCTAGGGTGGCGGATGTGCCCAAGTGGGTGCGGGGGGGGTCTGTGCTGGCCGGCAGATCAGCTGATTTGGGAAAGGACCCCAGTGTGACTATGGGGGTGGGGGAGGGGGAAGAGAGAGAGCGAGAGAGAGAGAGAAAGACAGAGAGAGAGAGAGATGTGAGCATTGGGGGGGGGGGGGGGGGGGGAAGAGAGAGGGAGTGGGTGGTATGCCTGGCCTATGCAGGGGGGCCTTGGCTTGTATAGTATGATAGGCTGCTTTTGACAGCTTGTATGTTACGACTGGCCACGTAGTTTGTGGCCACAAGGAATTCCCCATAGATTGCACAGTGCCTTTGCCTGGCTGTTATATAGGTACTTGAAAAGGGGCTAATATAAGCAAGCCTATATCTCAGATTCGGTGCTGTTGATACCAACTCTATGTTGGTGCCCGTTGCCCCTAGCAATTGCTAGTGCAACCCAGTGTCAGTACTAATTTACCGAAGTACCGTCCCAACCCTGCATTGGTTGCCATGCCAACCCGGTGTTGGTAGCTGCATTGCGAGGAGCAGACTTCCCGCCAGGCCTTGCTGTCGGGAGAATGCCCTTAGTGTAGAGGGTGCAGCCCTGTGCTAGCGCCAACCCTGTGTTGGCACTGCCCCTTTGCCCTGTGCGCGGAGACAGTGAGCAATTGCACCCTTGATTGTGGTTGCGCCGTTGTACCATTATCTCCCCTACATATGCATGAGGCATGAGGCTGGGTATGGGAGAATACAACATTAATTTTAGTGCTGAACAGCAATCCTGTCCGTACCCCACTCACCTTGGTTGCCAGGCGTTGTGGACGAGGAGGATCCCGGACCCGTCTTCGGGTGGTGTCCGCTGGCTGCCAGCTGTTTCAGGACAGAGTTGGTCACCTGAGTGGCCAAGGATTCGACTAGCTCTGGCGGCAGCTGTAGTGGTTGAGCTGAAACTAGCTGAGGCGGATCAGCTGGAGGGTCGTCTTTGGGAGGATCGTCCTTAGGAGGGTCTAAGGAGCGCCTGTCTTTAGCTGCGTCCGACATACTCGCCCCAGTGTGAAGAGCCGCCGACCGCCTGGGGGTCCGGAGTCAAACTGATTTTCTTGTACGATGCAGGCGTAAAAAAAAAGCCTCTGCTTCTCGATCTGCTGCCTTCTTGGCCAGGTTTGCAATATGACAGAGCCAAGGGCGGGAAGGCTGTGGTTAGCTTGCGCGTGCGACTGATGCGCAAGCTCGTGCTGCTTGGCGGGTGAGGTGTGCTTGCGCAATTGCTGCAGCACCCAACTCACCCCTCGCATGTTAACGATTTAACCGTAATAACTCACACAGCCTTCCAGCCGGGGCCTTGAAAGCACAATCTTGGCAAATTATGGAGTCCGAGTGTCTTAGTGCTTGAATGGACTACTGATAGATATGACAAAGAATAGACCTCGCCTCTCGCTTCGCTTGAGGCTCTCAGTAGCTAGCGCCAGCGCCTGCTTAGCAGGCCTCTCGAAACGCGCGGCGCTTTCGCACCGATCGTTTGACAATGCATCTCTAGCTGTAGCTATGGCCCGAGGCACTCTTCTTTGTACATACGTTCCTACAGTTCCGATCAATCCTGAGCCTTGTAGTGCGGCTTCTCTCCGCCTGTGCTGTGCATTCATAGCAACTGGGCGCATTCAAGGTCATCTTTGATACGTATCCACACCCTCATGTAATGACACGGACTATAATAAGAAACTTGTTGCTCTGAAAAATATTTTTCGTAGTATATAGTACAAGTATAAACAATTGAATAAAATTGAAGAATGAAGTAGGGATGGCAGGATCAAAAAGTACACAAAGAAGAGATAATCGCATCTCTACTACACATCCCTACGCTTGCGTTTCTCGACTATTGTGCACCTATTAATCATGCATGGTTGATGTGTTTGTTGAGTACGGCATGTGCATGGGAGACATTCGTACAGGTTGTTCCCTAGTTGTCACAATGGTTTGGGTTTCAATCATTATTACTGGCTATTTTTTGCACCCCTCAAAAAGCAAGCGTAGGGATGTATAGTAGAGATGCGATTATCTCTTGTTTGTGTACTTTTTGATCCTGCCATCCCTACTTCATTCTTCAATTTTATTCAATTGTTTTTATACTCATTTCTGTTCTTTTTTAGTGTAATTTATCAATGCCATCTAACATGGTTTGCTCATTATGTGGAAGATGGGAGGTGCGTAAAATTCTTTGCCACGCCCCTCATTAACTTGCGTTCATAATAATTATAGTTATTTAATATGACGATGAACAGGATCGGACAAAGAAGGCTGTTTTAGGCGGCCCAAGTAGTGGTGAAATTTTTCTGCTTAGGGAGATAACCAAGTTCTAAGTTTTACTGTTGGCAGCAGCTAGCTACCCGGCATAATTTTATGATCTGTACGTTTAATACCGCTGCTCGAGCCTTGCGCCTTCATATTGTCTATGATAGATCCAGTGTAGCACTAGCTCTGCAATTGCTAGCGAGTATCTCGCCTATGCCTAGCACCTCACCGTTACTCGAGCTTTGAATCTTCATGTCCATGATCGGTCCAGCGTGCCGTTGCATGCGCTAGCGATGTACGAGCTAGTAATCATCTAAACTAGCTCGCCTAGGCCTACATAGGTGCCTAGGGCAAGACGCTGTCACATGACTTCACCATGGCAACATATTCCGAGCATGCGTATTTATATCACAAAATGGCGTATCAGACGCACCCATTCGATAATGCGCCGTACACACCCACTATTACGTAGCTGTCGAGATACGGCCAAACTTGCGTGCCACTGTACTGCGCGCTACAAAATAGAATGGATATATACTCAAAGTAAGATGAGCGGTGGAGGCAGTCTTGAGCTAGCCCAAGAAACTAGAAAGAAAGAATGAGAAATGGCCTATTTTTTGAACATCTGGTTCTGACGTTTACAAATGTTTTGATGAATGATCTTGGTCTTGTTAGATGCACAATTTGCTGGAGATTCTGATTTTCACATTTAGAATTTTCACAAAATTACCTATTTTGAGACATTTGGGTATTTGTAATGTATTACATATATGGCATATCCGGGCCATCCCTACTTATAGAGTCTACCGACTCTATGATAACTATAATAGTATAATACTTGGCAATTTGGGGGGGGGGGGGGGGGGGAAATCCCAGCATGCCCCCCTCCCCCCTGTAGTAATCCCTGCATGTGTTAACTAACTGTGTCCATAATGTAAACTCACTGGGTGGTTGCATGGAGGTGGACTGGATCTGGGACCGGGCAGCTCTGCGAGCTATAAGAAATAACATAGTCACAATAAGAAATTCTGCTTATCATTACACATGCATGCATGTACTGTAATAAACTTATTACATACACACTACCCCCAAGGGTGGGGACACAAGAAGTGGGCCAGCAATTAGTACCGGAAAATTACCAGGAGCTGTGCATTGACTTTTCATGCACATTAATCGTAGAGACCTTTTTCATGCACATCATTCAATTTTCTAGGAATTCCGAAAGGTTGATCTAAGTAACAAACGAGCTATATCTCAGAAACCACTTCGAGTTGAGATATGAAACGTTCACCATACGATACGCAAGTGAATGGGCTCTCTAACGACCCTTGAAGCAAGCTAATGGGTTGATACTTGGAGCTGCAATTTTGATTTATCGCTCTATGGAATTTTGTATGTAAAAGGTAACTCTGCCCATAACTCACACGTGAAACCACTGCCATCTAATCGGCCTCGTTGAAGGCTAATTTTTGATAGCTAAACATAGAGCAACTGCAATGACATTCACTTCTGCATGGCAAATTCAAACTGAATCACTCACTTTGTAAGATCGACTATCTGACATTTTACACAAACTAGCATAGCAGTAATATCAACCAAGTGGAAAGGCATCCATATGTACAGAAATTTCAGACTGTACACGAGTCTTGTAAATTTCATGTAAATTCACTTCCGCATGGCAAACATTGTTTTCTATGGGTGATGATGTCACATGCAGTCACTCTATTGGGCATTGCCACTTCAGTAACACTTTAAATTTCAGCTGAATTTTTGGGCCCGTCTGAATCCCTGTATTTTTTCATGGAGTTTAATGACAGTTAAACGCAGTTAACTCGTTCACGCTCCCAGCCACTTCGCTGGTATGGGGAGTGTGCGGGGCGGGGTCTCTTCCAGCTCCTACGGTAGGCATGCGCAAACGGGGTCTCTGCCCACTGCTACGGACATATTAGATGGGCATGCGCAAAGCAAGGCCATTACATCGTAGTTTTCCGACAAGACGCGAGAAAAAGAAGGCTACGAATCTCTTCTGGATATTCGCACAGGATCCTGGTTTTCGGGGTATTTCTGACGGGAAACCACGATGGCAGACAAAGAAGGCGTCAACCCCACGAAAAAGGACGATCCAGGAGAGGGATCCAGCAAACTCGTGCTGTCAGCGGGTGATAGAGACGCCATTGTTGAATCACTCCTGAAGAACCTCACGGAAACGGGAAAGACAGATGCCCCAACCCCCGGGGACTCAGGTGAGAGAGCCAAATCACTTATGGCTACCAATAGATATACGGCTACCAGGGCCATGCCTGAAACGGCGGCCATGCCCCTTGCTAGCATCCCACTTCCCGGGCAGCTACCACCACAGCTCACCATTAACTATTCTCCTTTCCCTCACAGACGCACCCGCCTTAGGAAGTCCCCCAGACGGCAAAGTTCAAAAAACTATTCCTCTTATTAACCCAACAAGCTCACAACCCAGCCTCAAAGAAGCCTGAGCTAGCATCCTTGAGACGCACTTGGATAAACATAAACCATCAAAGCAATTGTACATCAGCGCAGGTCTCCCTATTCTTCCCAAACGCTTGGTTGACAAAATGACCAACTGGGAATACATCAATTTTAATGAGCTGATCCTCTTTTGCGACCCCACAGCAGAAGAAGATAAAGAGTAGGAAGCCACTTCAGACAGATTCCAACTCTTTCCCGAGCTTGGCCTGGTTCAACCGGGCCATAAACTCCAGTACACCTTCCTACAGTGGGCCAACTATTTCATCACATACAATGCCGTGATGGCCTCTAAGACCCCAGAAATTGTCAGCCACAGGTGTGCGTATTTCAGTACAATCTTGAAAGCTAGCAAAGAGTACACAGCTGACCTGTGGAGACTGTATGACTTTCAATACAGACAGCAGGCAGCCGCAACTAACAATAAGGATTGGTCTGTAGTAGATACCTCCCTATTTAGCCGCTGTCTTACCGGCCATGCTAAAAAGGTATCCAGCTGCTCAAACTACGGCTCACTGAAACACGACACCCCAGACTGCCCCAGGCGCAAGGGTAAACGCCCAGCAAATGAAGAAAACAGCTCCCAACTGGCAAAGAAGCCAAAAACCAATCTGTGCTACAATTACATTTATAAGCGGCCCTGCTATCAAAAACCCCATGCAAATGGAAACATGGCTGCATTCGCTGTCAAGCAGACAATCATCCCATGCTGGATTGCCCCAAACATAACAAGAAGGAACCAGAAAGGAAGCCCTAACACAGACTTAACAGCAACAGACATGCTAACTAGCTGCTCTCACTTATACCATGGTCATAATCCTAACACGGACTTTAAATAACAATGGTCAGGCTAACCATACCATAATCTTATTATGTAATCATTGCTGTGTCAAAATTCCGTATATTATTGTAATCAATGTTCTCTCATTAACCGGGTCTCTACTCGCACTCACATGATACATACACACATACATGCACACATACGTGACTCATTCATACCGGCGTGTACCGGTACTGCAGGGCCCTCCTACTCTACTGAAAAATATAGTTACAGCCCACAAACTGAAAGAACTCAACGGCCACAGACATAAACTCCCAGAAACAAATCCTCTCCTTAGAGGGTCACATCACTCCCCTCTCCGAGTAGCGGCATGGTCAGCTGCTCTCAGGGCACACCCCGACACGGAGTTCATAGGTTACCTCCTGGAAGGCATACAGCACGGCTTCCGTATAGGATTCAATTACAAAAACGACCACACCCGATCCACTCACGTCAATCTCAGCTCTGCAAAGACCATCCAGACATTATCAGGAAATATCTCGCCACGGAATGTGCAAAAGGGAGGATGCTCGAGCCCTTCCCTATAGGTTCCATGCCCGACATCCAAATTACCCGGATCGGTGTGATCCCCAAAAAATCTAGTTCTAGTAAGTGGAGGCTCATCACCGATGTATCCTTCTCCCCAGGAAAATCGGTCAATGACGGCATTAACCCAGAATTAACTACGCTATCTTACATAAACGTCGACCAAATAGCGCATAAGATTACCCAACTGGGTAGAGGGTCCCAATTATCCAAGATGGATATCGAGGAGGCTTATCGGATTGTTCCCATCCACCCGGACGACAGACATCTATTGGGATGTCAATCGGACAATCAAGTCTACATAGATATTTCACTCCCGTTTGGATTGCGTAGTGCACCCATTATCTTCACAGCCCTGGCAGACGCACTACAGTGGGTAATAGAACAGAGGGGTACCTCCCATGTGGCGCATTATCTAGACGATTTTGTCACAGTGGGGACACCCAACACTGATCAGTGCTACATTAATTAGCTGATTATCTGCAGAACCTGCCAGGAACTAGGAATACCATTAGCCCCCCCACAAAAAAAGTAGGCCCGTCGACATGCCTAGTATTCCTAGGAATTGAAATTGATACTATGGCTATGGAGCTCCGCCTCCCACAAGAAAAATTACGCAAGCTACAAGAGCCGTTACAGGAATGGCAATTTAAGAAGACATGTACTAGGCACTCCCTAGAATCACTTCTGGGGTATTTAAACCATGCATACACATGCAAAGTGGTTCGTCCAGGCAGATCTTTCATCGGCAGACTTATAGCTATGCTGACGCAGGCAAAGCGTACACACAGATCATTGATCCGCATCAATAGTGAGGCACGGTCAGATATCAGGTGGTGGCACCTGTTCGTCTCATCATGGAATGGTGTTTCAATGCTACAAGAACAACTCCGAAAGCATCCGAACCACGAACTCTGGTCGGACGCATTCGGCTCATGGGCAGTCGATAGGCCAGCGGTCCAATTGTTGCAGATCCAGGAAGTGCATCCGGTGGCACATTCCAGTGCATGCAATTTTTGCCGTTTTTTATCTATTTTTCTTACCTGTCCTATCTAGGCCATCGTTCATTTCTAGGACTCCAAACAAAGACCAGAAGACAGAGGAACTCTTCTACTTTCTGCTCGTTCAAGTCCTATAACCCGGAGACATTCATGAGGTCCGCGGCTACCGCTTTTATGCATGCTACTCTCAAGCGCTCGCAAAAAGTGCCTCGCGCAAAAAGTGGCACGTTTTGGTTCCCCAGGATGGATTCCCATGATTCAAGCATCATTCAATAGCTCTTGTACTGCTCTACAATATAAGACTGGAATGAAGTTTTTCCATCGAGCGGTTCCAAAGTTACACGCTGTTACAAATAGTATAAAATTTTGTTATTTTATCAATAGAAACATTGAATAAAATACGTGTAAATCAATGACAGAACTTTCTAGGTGGTAGAAAGATATTATGCAGCCATCAAAGGCCTTCTTGAAGGTTTGGAGAAGGTGGTTAAAGCTTCCACAACCAGTCTCCTATGCCATCACGACACACTGACAGCTACAATTGACAGAGTAAGTGCTCAAGCAGCCACAGGGATGGTGCGAGGACCTAGAGTGAGCAGCTTAGCACCTCAGAAGATAGCTTCAAAACAAAAGCTATACCTGAGGCCTAGGCAGCACCTTTTCTTTGGCGGTGGAACTCCATTGCTCCCCCTCTCACCATCTCATACTCGTCAATAGCTGACCATCACCTAAGAGATTGTGCACGTGTATACACAAGGGGTATAGGGGTGTGTGTAAGACGGGGGGAGAGATAGAGAGACAGGTGGTACCTGGGAAAATTGCTATCTTATTTAACCTCCATGGATGTGAACTTGTGCTTTTCAGCTTCATTGTCAGCTGATTTACACAAATTATGGCATAGATATCTACTCCCTTGCCATTTCAGCTGGTAAGGCTCACCCTCATCCCTGGACTTAATTATTTGCTTGAAGATAGAAAGAAACTAACCATTTGAATGATGATGTCTACTCCCTAGAAACTTGGAGCTTCATATTGAGCACTCCCCTCCCCCTTAGCATTTACTGGACAAATCGTCAGACACTCATCAAAACTTTGAGAAGACATAGAGAATACCACGCGGTTGTACTGAAATTTTCCAATTTTTTGATGCCGTGTAACTCTGGAACCGCTCGATGGAAATACTTTGTTCCAGTCTTATATTGTAGAGCAGTACAACAGCTATTGAATGATGCTTGAATCATGGGAATCCATCCAGGGGAACCAAAACGTGCCACTTTTTGCACGAGGCACTTTTTGTGAGCGCTTGAGAGTAGCATGCATAAAAGTGGTCGCCGCGGAGCTCATGAATGTCTCTGGGTTATAGGACTTGAACGAGCAGAAAGTAGAAGAGTTCTTCTGTCTTCTGGTCTTTGTCTGGAGTCCTAGAAGTGAACGATGATGGCCTAGATAGGACAGGTAAGAAAAATAGATAAAAAACGGCAAAAAATTGCATGCACTGGAATGTGCCACTGGATGCACTTCCTGGATCTGCAACGTTTGTACTATTTTGGACCGCTGGCCTAACGACTGTGGGGGGCAAGAGCATTATGGGACAGCCACGGGTTTCAAATGAAATGGCCAGCATCACTACAATCATGCCAAATTACTATAAAGGAACTAATTCCAATCACTCTAGCCTGTGCTATATGTGACCATCTACGGGAAAACCTGGCATATGGGATCCGCGCGCTATTCGCGCAATGCGCGTTTTTAGTAGCTCAGGTAGTTTGTCAAAGTCCAGATTTTGTCATATACATGTCGAATAACCCATCTAACTGTTGCCATCTTCTACGGAGACCAGTCGTGCTATACAAAGGCGAAATAACCCTTCATTTTGACCCACCTAGTCGGCACAGCCACTGTACACGGAGCCCGTTGCTATGGGCGCTAATTAGAATTCTCTACCTAGGTACAGCTAGATTCATCGATCTACTGTACGTTCGCTCACCTTTTTAGCTTCTTGGGCATCTAAGAACAATCGGCTGTCGTCAACAACCAAATTCAACTCTTGCTCGATCTTTACTTTCATTTCGAACGGCTCCGCCCAGGTCCATTTAATTGATTTCTGGGTCACGCGTAGTATGGGGGAACGCCATACGCGTGCATAGCAACGCCTTTGGACCGTAATTTCTCGATTATTGGGGGTGTGGCGCGATCGCAAACAAAGCGCTGTATCTCCACAACGAAGCGCATGATCGGTCTAGAACTTGAACGCGAGTTAGCTCTACGGTAGAGCTTATCATAGATGCATCAAACTCAACTTTCACAAAAAAATCCCATATGGCAGGTTTTCCCATAGACGGTCACATATGGGGAAATATTGGGTCAAATCAACTATTCAAGCCAACTGTGACAATGAGCGGTAGTTACCATGATAAACTCAGGCTACACTCAAGAACCATTCCTCATGCACTTACTAAGATGTATCTTCTTATCAGCAAGATTTGAATTTTCCCTAACAGCAGCCCATGTACCTGGCCGAAAAAAAACACTTTAGCAGATGCAATTTCCAGAGATAATGCAACACTATTCCTTTCTTTATCACCACAGGCAGACCGTATGCCGACAGAAGTTTCACAAGACCTGATGGACAAGCTACTGGTCGAAAAACCGGATTGGACATCCAACAGCTGGACACTTTGGTTTCACACTACTTTCAATGCTCCCTAGCCACATCTACACAACGATCCTTTGCTTTAGCGAAAAGGAGGTATTTACAGTTTTGTTCAACGTACAACATCACTCCACTACCGGCACAGGAAAATAATCTATGTAGCTTTGCTGCTTACTTAACTAATTCTGGAATCTCATATCAACATGTTATATGTTGGCAGTAAAACACATGCAAGTGGAGCGGGGTATGGGTGACATACAATTTACCAGTATGCCAGTCTTGGAGCATGTATTAAGAGGTGTGAAGGAGCATGCCAAGAAGGCCAAGCCCACATTGACCCGCCTACCCATCACATCTATTTTATTAAAAATTTGGGCAGTATGGGAAAAGGATGCAAAGGATTTTGACAAGATCATGCTGTGGGCAGCATGTTGTACATGCTATTTTGGCTTTCTCAGATCGGGGGAAGTATGTGTCCCTTCAGCTAAGGAATATGATCCTTCAGCTCATTTAAGCATCAGTGATGTTGCTCATGTAAAACCCTTTGTCGTGTCAGTTAATATTAAGGCATCAAAAAGTGATCCATATTGACAAGGAGTTACTATTTTTCTGGGAGCATCTGATCAGCTTCTTTGCCCCGTGAAGGCTCTACTAGCGTATAAAGTAGTCCGAGGTCAAGTTCCAGGCTCTCTATTTCACTTCAAAAGATGGACAACCGCTTACAAGAGAAAAATTGAAAGCCAACCTCCGAGCAGCCCTCTCGGAAGCAGGAGTAGACGCTGGACACAGTTTCCGTATAGGTGCAGGTACAGTGGCCCATGGATAGATTATTCCACAATTATGACACTGGGTCGCTGGAAAAGTGATGCTTATCTCCGGTATATCCGGATACCAAAAGAACACCTAGCTAAGATTTCTTCCAATATTGCACACCCTATCGATACAAGTAACAGACTCGTATTTCAACCTATAATAGAATAAAAAATCATTATGAGCTTGAAACAATTACAATTTACAGGTGGTTTGGGGATATAACGCCACTCTATTGAGCCCAGGCGCGCATAATAATAATACTTGAAGGGCAACCTATGAGCCCTATGAAGGGCAGTAACATGTGGAAACGGATGGATAGGGCCGAGCACGGTCAAAAACGCGCGCCGATCCTGTATGGAGTGTCGTCATTTTGGCGGGGCTGGTGCGAGCACAGCCCTGCCCCCAAACGCATAAATAATGCACTCTAATCGTCTGTATGCGAGTCACGGGATGATTAGATATGCCTACTGCTCACACCTCGCCTTACAAGCCTGGCTCCCCCTGCCAAACTATCTAGCTACTATGCAGTTAGCTGGTTTGGTTCCCACCTTCGTGGCTAGGATAATATTAGATATTAATAGCTTGAGAAGAGTTAAATAGAATTTAATGACAGTTAAACGCAGTTAACTCATTCAAGCCCCCAGCCGCTTCGCTGGTACGGGGTGTGTGCAGGACGGGGTCTCTTCCAGCTCCTACGGTAGGCATGCGCAAACAGGGTCTCTGCCCGCTGCTACGGACGTATGAGATGGGCATGTGCAAAGCAAGCCCATCACATCGTGGTTTTCCGACAAGACGCGAGAAAAAGGCTAAGAATCTTCCTCCCACCATCCCCAGCTTCTCCATCAACTTGTTTTGAGTTGGTGTGATAGGGTCAGGCTTGCATGAGGTATAGTGTTTGAGGGGCTGGTGCGAGCAGTACCCTGCCCCCAAACGCATAAATAATGCATGCTAATCGTCAATAGCATCCGTAGGCGAGTCACGGGATAATCAGTTATGCCTACTACTCACACCTCGCCTTGCAAGCCTGGCTCCCCCTGCCAAACTATCTAGCTACTATGCAGTTAGCTGGTTTGGTTCCCACCTTCGTGACTAGGATCACATTATTTATGATATTAATAGCTTGAGAAGAGTTAACATAAAGTATAGCCATGCTGGTGTACACTGACCACTGATCTTTAGATCTATGGTAAATGCCGACTAAAGCTCAGGGCTCAAATTAATGTTCAATAACCGGACAATTTCCACCAAAATATTTAATTTGACAGCTTAAAAAATTACTTTGTCCATAATGGAAGTACAAATGGTAGTAAGCTAATGGTGGCAGCTTACACAGGCAATGTACTGGGTGGGCTGTTGGTGTGGTGACAGTTTGTACAGTAAACCTGTTTAGTGGTGATTAGCACCACCCAAGCCACACAACTACTGGCAGACTTGGATAATCTTTGGCACTTGAAAAGCTTTAGCTGCTTGCAGGAGTGCATGAGAGGGAAGGGGGAGGAGTGCGAAGCGCCTATGCATTAAATGAAAAATTCAAAACTTACCCATTCTGCACGCGTTACCAAAAATAGCAAGCGGATGCGGTCAGGGCCGTCTCGCGTAACCGCAAATGCTGACGTCGGCACTCTCGTGAGATCTTGAGAAGATGGAGCCAGAGAAGCTTGTTGCTCACAATCCCTCAATCGGCTACGTGACGAAGTTGTTGAGAACTCTTCGATGAGCAACCGGAACGTTCGTGCCTCCCGTCGAAGGTCTGACCTCCAAGAAGATCACCTTGTCTTCTCACTAAGAGGCGCCAGGCGGCAGAGGCAGCCATCTTCACACCGGTCAGGGAAGTGGTTAGAAAGGCAATGCGCCTCCAATCTTGGGAGATGCTCAATTATTTTATGAACATGATTTCCAAGTACAGTCATCTGAGGTCAAACTATGTGAAAGCGTCAGCAAACAACAAGCTTACCAACTACGCTATTGCCTCAAGAAGCACCACAAGCAATGATGAACGTGTTAACGTTGTTACGTAATACTGTATTTTCTCGTTATTAGGCGCATCTTGCTTATAAGCGCATATTCGTTATTAACCGCATGCCATTTTCCTGACCTAAGCACTCGCTGTTCGACACATTTCGCATACAAGCGCATACTATGTGACCCTTGACCTCGATATCTGCATGCTTTCTTGCTAGCCCAGGGTTCCAGCCTTTTCCTCGAAATCACGATGGTTACTATCGATTCTCGGGTTCTTCGAGCTATGAGCACCATTTCGAGCTGGGAGGAATGCAACAACACAAATGATTGTGCGATCAATCAATTGGCCACACCCCTAAATGATACCATGAACGCGCATACGTTCTTGGATGTAACTATTCTTTATTAGGTGCATCTTGCTATTGATCGCAGGTTTTCTTCCTGTGGAGATATAAACGCATGCGCTAAATAGCGGAAAAATACGGTATATACATCGATCTGGTACAGCTAATCTTGATTCTCAGATGTTTCACAGTATCTTTGCCTATGCCTCATACTTTTTGCATGCTTGTGATGACCAGTTAGTTAGAAATTCAGATATAAAAGTCAGCAGCTGAAAGAAAGTTCAACCTTTTAATACCTGCAAGTGGGCATGCATGCCCCCCCCCCCCAACCACCTTCACAGTGTTGTAGCTAGCTCGTATTTTAAAGGGGGTGGTGCTTAAAAAATCAAAACAATATTGTGGCTTTAAAAACCACATCAAACAAAACTGAGGTCAGAAAGGAGGGTGACTGCCCTCCATTCTACCCTCTGGCTACAACCCTGCTTAAATTGCTTGCTCTGGGACTGCTTTGTATCAATTATATTTAGTTAGATGAGAACACCATATAGGTGCCAAAACATACTTCTTGTTGTACATGTAGAACACAAACGCAGGTTCATGCTTTGGGAACCACTAATTTCTCATAGCAACCAGTTCCATTACTGCAATCACCACTAGGCTTGTAACTAGGCTTGTAGTACACATGCACACACATGCACACAAAATAGAACATACTTTGGAATCAAGTGAATATAGGATAGCTTCATCTCATATAGCATCCAGGGCTCTGGGTTGAATCCCGAGCAATAAACTTCTGGTCTACTTCTAATACTTTGTATATCATGACTAGCCTCCGTAAACGATGGCAACAGTTAGAAGAGTTGTTTGACATATAGATGACAAAATCTGGACTAACAATAAAGAGATTGAGCTACTAGAGACGCACTGCTACTGAGGCGGGCCAGCCCTGCAGCTATTGACTGCATACACAATACGTGGAGCCAAGGGGACTGTCGGGGAGGTAGCTACGAGCATGTGGAAGACGTATTGTTACATACACACATACACATACACATACACATACACAAGTACGGCAGTTTTCTTGTGATTAGCAACTCTAGAGAGCTGCTAAGCCTGCAACCACCAAGAAGTCAGCTATGCCCCAAGAAGGAATCTACGAGCAAGCTAAAATCAAAGCAATCCAGACCAAGGACAATTTTGTCCTTGACCCATTACTCTACTGGTGCCAATCCTCCAGCCAATGCTGATAGCCTCCCCCCCCCCCCCCCCCCCCCCCCAAAAATCACTGGTCCCAGTCCCCAATCAATTATAGCACAACAGCATGGAGCTGTTTACATATCCATGAATAATCATGTACCTCACCAACAAAGGCTTCATATCGAAATCTGAAAGCAATTAGTGTAAATCCTTCTGCAGCGGACACACACAAAGTGAGTACCATAATGCTCATGGGCATGCGCCAAGCATTAATTTAAGGCACAACCAAGTAAGCAAATCTTACTCCCCTCATCAAGTCAACCTCGGGTATGTTGCTGGCTATGCACTCGTATCTACATTATGCTTTATTAACACTTGGCGCATGTGCACAATCTTTACGGTACTCAATTTGCATACACGCATGTGTGTGTGTCCCCCCCCCCCCCCCCCGCTGTCTCTTAAAAGGCTTGTACTACTCCACCTCCCCTCACTGACAAAAGTAGAGTCAATAGGCGTGGCAAATAACCGCAGCATATGCTATATGTGCTCATGGACCTTGCCAAACGATTCAAAGCATAATGACAACCAAGCTTGGCCTCGTGCACTATAAAGCTACGACAAGATGGTGACCATATGTATTCAACTCACTCAATTCTGAGATGAGACCCTAAGCTATGATCTAGTCTCGAGTCCAGATCAGGGTTTTTATCTGGCCCAAAAATTTGGGGGGGGGGGGGGGGGGGGGGGGGAACATGGGAGAAGTTGAAGTAATGGGCCACCTTGGCAGCCCAAGGGGGTGGGTGCGGGAGGGATATGTGCCCCCATCCAGGAAACGTGAACTTGATCAATTACTCAAAACCATTAAAATGAACAACCATGGTCTAAAGAGGATGATGAATTTTGTGAGTACATACTACCCGCAATGAAGCTGGAATGAACTCCATAGCTGGTACGGTATTAAACACATCTACTCAAATCACATCACAAAATCCACCAGTGTTTTATTTAGAGGGGGGGAACCATGGGATTTCCCCACCCCCCTAAAAACTGCCATCATAATCTTAGAGTTGTGTGTCCGTCTGTCTGTCCGTTACGGAAGGTCGGCGGAAGTGATTTGACCCCGCGACACAAGTGGCTATATCCCTGGCCCTGGAATATTACAAGCTAGAACAAGGCGATCTCTGCGAGCGCCAGCCTGGGTACTAGTTACATGCACAAACACTAGCTTCTTGGATGGACTGTACAAAACTAAGCAACAAACGGGGACTTACATTCAGCGATCTGCAGTTAGGCAAGCAGCTTGATTCCTGAGAAGTCGTCCTAGTGGTCATTACGGAGGGAGTAGATTCTGACTCTGGCTTCTCGCTTACTCAAGTCTTGCGAGTGGAGCTACGAGCAAGTTAACGACTTTTTTGGACTGTTGATTGATTTAGACATGTGCTCAAGCAGGATGCCATGAATGCGCATGCTCAATAGAAAGTTCCAGAACGGATAAAGGGCGGTTTCAGCCACCTGGCTCACCAATTAAACTAGAACTCTAGCCTCTGGCCATGCACCCGTGTCATAACTGCGCATGCTCAATTGAATGTTCCAGAACACAGGACTATCCTATATTAGCTATGGGGCTCTTAAGAATCCAAAATAAAAGTATCGAGGAAAGCAGGGGGCGAGCAGAGCGAGCTCCCTTGCTTGTATACAATATAGTAATAACAGCCATTGATAGCTTAATGCACAACACGTTGCCTATTGCTAGCTAGAATTAAAGTGAAATGCGCCTATTTACAGATTCATCCCGCAAACCAAGTGCAAATTTGATCAATGGGTAGCTATGCCCACAAGGTATGTCATGAAAAAGGAGAAAATGTGTAGTAACAAACCAAACTGAGATGTGGTCTCAGAAGACACCAGAAGCAGTCTCAGAGGTTATTAAATTTAATATTTTCCTGGGGGGGGGGGGGGGGGCATGCCCCCAGACCCCCTAGGCTGATCACGGCGTGCTATGCACGCCGTGATAGTCTTGTCATCGATTGTATCCCCCCATGGGAAAAACCCTACACCATGTCTGCCTATAATAATATTATAACCAGTACCTTGCTCCTGTGATGCGGTAGTTGGGTGGGGGGCAGCCCTGCAAGGGGATCCCTCGCTAGACCACGAAGTCCAATGAACCACTGTAGAAAAAAAATTAGCTATATAATTAGCGCTCAAATGACACAGCACACGTAGGGGTTGCAACGAATGTAAACGGGAATGCGCAATCGACTATTCCAATCTTAGCCAGCACAAAAGATGCCTCAAGAGGTTCGCCCTGTCCAAACGATCACACTTAGAGGCGATCAGGCAACGCGAGCTCGATGACCTGTGGTCACAAAAGCGGCAGGCAACTGTGAATAGGAAATACAAATCATAAGTGTAACTCCGTCTGAGCCTTGAATCGGCTTTGCAATTTTGATTCTTAGATCTATGGAAACGCAAAATTTGAAAGAGCTTTGTTCCATCAACGGGAAACACCCAGTGCTGAATACGCAACCACTACATATGGTAAGATTTGTATCATAGCCAGTACCTTGATTCTGTGATGTGACTAAAAGTGCGGTTCTCGTGACATGCAGGTTTTTTTTGTAAATCTGGTCACAATTATCAGATTGACTGAGGCGAGCCCCACACTAATCAGTACTACGAGAAAACAGCTGTACTTTTGTATCTATGTTTCTGGCTAGATTCTTAATACTTCTACTTACCTCACTCGAACGTTTAGCAGCCATCTTCTCCTTGAACGTGGTTGTGCACTAAAACATTGATAAAAAGCAGGTAAAAATCAATCTCTAGAAGTAGACTAGAAGTATATTAGACGTACTAGTAATAGGACTCACACTCATGGCTAGCTAATAGAGAAACTATGCAGTGATGCAACACTGCAAAACATATGGATAATAATCAATAGTCCCCAATCAATGCTGAAAGCATGCAACTACATTGGTCCCAGTACTAGTCCCCAATCAATGCTGACAGCAACCACATAGGTCCCAGTCTCCCAACCAAGTGTCAATCACAGGCACAGCCAGGTAAGCAAATCTTACTCCCCTCATCAACTCAACCTTGGGTTTCTAGCGGGCTATGCACTCATATCTACCTTATGCTATATTAACGCTTGGCGCATTTGCACAATCGTTACGGTACTAAATTTGTGTGTGTCCCCGCTTGTACTACCCCACCTCCCCCCACTGGCAAAAGGTGCAGTGGGTAGAGTCAATAGGCGTGGCAAATAAAAAACACAGTATATGCTATATATACTCGTGGACCTCGAAGTGCAATGAAGCTTTTTCGACGATTTTGACGGATTTATTATCCCTCAGAGGCCTAACACATGTCCAGATCTGGCGATTTTTGTACTGACAGACGACAGACATGCACGTGGGGGTAATAAACACTGAGATTTGATCAAAATTCATGGATACTGCATTTGATCATGGGATTTGCTCCAGGGGAGAGGCAATTGATGTCATATCTAGGTCAAATCCCCACCCTTTGCCCGTGGGGTGGTACCTGGGGTGATAGGTGCATTACATTTCGATAAAAAGCCTTCCTATACCAAGTCAGACCAGTTCCCTGACCCAAATGCATGTGGGGGCGTGGCTGGCACTTACCCCAAGAAATGGCCCACCCCTTCAGCAATAAAAGACACCCCCCCCCAAAATGAAATGAACACCCCTCCCAGAATGCTATATACATCTTTCACTAATAATATACGATCCCAATATGAAAGTATACCCCTAGCTACTGAAGATAGCTACCCCACCAAAATATACAATGTACTACCCCCATATACTCCCAAGGAAATATACACCCCAGCAAGAAGAAACTTCTACCGGCCTCAAATGACCACCCCCAAATAAGATGGATACCCCTAGCTCCCACAAAATGACTACACCCTCCATATATAGCCCGATACTGATGGCACTATAAATTAACAGCACAATCTATCGTAGCTACAAGGCCAAGGGATGAGGTTATCATGTAACCAAGGCAGCAAAATCCTAGCACATCATTCATTCTGATAAGGCTAGTGGTAAAGCAAGGTCTAAAGCCTATATGGCCTATGGCGGTATATTAGTGTCATAATTATGAATAGTGTATAGTATTGTTTTGGGAGGGGTATCTCTATTTGGGGGTAGTCTTTTTGGGAGGGGTGTCCATTTCATATGGGGGTAGTCTTTTTATTGGAGGGGTGGGGCATTTCTTGGGGGTAGTTATTTTATTGGCATGGGGTATGGCGTAGTGCCAGCCACGCCCCCACACAGAGAACAAAGATCACGTGATCAGTTGCTGCCATATACAAGGTCAAAGGTCAATGATACAGTGCTTTAAATGTTTTCTATCCATCCAATATCAACAGTTGTGAAGTAGGTGTATTTGTCATAATTATGAATAGTGTATAGTGTATAGTATTGTTCTGGGAGGGGTATCCATTCTATTTGGGGGTAGTCTATTCTTCTGGGGGTATCCATTTTCTTTTGGGGGGAGGGGGGAGACGGGATCTTTTATTAGTGTCTATTTCATATGGGGGTAGTCTTATTATTGGAGGGGTGGGCCATTTCTTGGGGGTAGTTTTTTTCTTGGCATGGGGTATGGTGTAGTGCCAGCCACGCCCCCACACGGAGAACAAAGGTCACATGATCAGTTGCAGCCATATACTAGGTCAAAGGTCAATGATACAGTGCTTAAGTCATTTTTAAGGCTATCCATCCAATATCGATAGTTGTGAAGATCAGCTAAGCAACGAATAACTCGTGCATGATCGATTTTGCTATCTACCACCAATGAGCATAAATAGTAGAGGGAGAAACCCAGTCCTCCACCTTGTATGTATCTATGCTGTGAGTGAAGGCTCGTCCCCTCGACAGTTTATATCACCCTAGTATTATTTCATGTCAGTTTTTTCCTACAAAGCGGTGAGCCAGATATGGTGTGTGAGCAGCTGTCTGGTGTGTGTTGTTCCACCTTGTACATGTACCTATTGGAGTTTCAGGGTTTACTATTATCAAGATGAAGGTCTTGGGTATTTGTGGCTACCACTTGAATCATTATCTGAATACACTGATATAGTGCTGCAATTTGATTGGCTTAAGCAAAAACACCACTGCTGAACTCCCTGGGTGAGATATTATATGATCGGATTTGGGAAAACCCTCCATAAGGGATCCGCCTGCATGCGATTCGTGCAATGTGCGTTTTTGGTCGAAATTTATCGAAGTCGGTCGACTCGACAAGTAGGGATGGCCCGGATATGCCATAATATACCGTATAGCGGGAAATTTTCGAGGGTAGCAATTTTCGCGGATGGATGTAGGATTTTGAACTTTTTCACATTTTATTTTTTGAGGATCAGCCCTGAGACAAAGCCACACCCCCAAATTGGATGCAATAAAAACCACGCCCTTCTTCTTTCACACGTACACGTGCGTGTTAAATACGAGCTAACTATGTCTGAACTACGAAGCTGTGTTGTGGAGGCGATGATCCGTGGCTACCATGAGTATCAAAGCGTTTGGGAGGCTGAAGTTGGAGAAAATCTGATGTGTATCCGAGAGCCCGGCAATGTCCGTGACCCTAGCCTCGTCCCCAGGCCCCTCCCAACGAGGGAGGGGCCTGGGGACGAGGCTACTGTGACCCCTACGCTGTAGCTGTCACAAAACCCGAGTCTTCAACAATAGTTGGACACGTCCCAAGAAAAATGTCAGCTATATGTTCGCTCTTCGAAAATGGCTTGCTAATGCTACAAATAATGCATTTTCTGTTCAGCATGCCTTGTGGTTTATATCGACCACACCAATTCTACTGATATGTGCTTGTGGGATTGCGCATGCTCGAGCTAAGTCAGTGTAGGAACGGGTCGTCAAGTCATACCGTATAGCGGGAAATTTTCGAGGTATAAAATTTCGCGGATTCACCCTGATCCGCGAAAACAGCGAAAATGAATACTCTCGAAAATTTCCCGCTATACGGTATGTAATACATTACAAGTATGTTTAAAGTCACAATCAGGGAATAATGTGCCTAGCATGCATGATCAACAGTACATGCTTACTAAACGTAGAGATGTAGTTCATGCACAAATAGTATCCTGCCTGGGCAAGATTGCCCATTAGTATCGTGCGCATGCGCAGATGGAAGCGGTTGCAGAGGCCATACCCCTCATAGCAAGCAGCTCAACGGCAACGTTCTCGCCCTGCTGCAAGCATACAAAATCAGAATTTTATTCTAAAGGTGCTTTGGTCAATCACGCAAATATTACCACCTAGAAAAATTTTACACATCAGGGTTTATTTCAGGGGTGCTTTTGCCCCACTTGGGATTGATTAGCCACCGCCCCCCCCCCCCCCCCATTGGAAATTGGCTTACCCTATACTTTAGGTTATGGGTGACAGTTTGTATCAAGAAATTTTCGTGAGTAACAAGCTATTTGTATCTTCACAAGGGAAGCAGCTACATGTATGGAGCTGAAACAAAAACCAAAAAGCTAACATGATGATGGAGACAGCGGTCACAACATTGAAGTGACCTTCCCATCGCAAAAGTCAGGCGATGGTCAGGCTATGGCCGCCATTTATCATGAACTCTTATAAAGATTTGTAGTTTACTTCTTTTACCTTACTCCAGTGCTGGAGTTGGTTCCCAAGTTCACACAGCTTATACAGAGGGAAAGCTACACAAAACAAGGTAACCAGGTGGTCAACATGGCTGTCTAGCTGCTTTCTGACAGGTGGCCTTCAAATTTATACCAACTCCAGCCCTGTCCACATGTCTGAGTAATAAATACTTCCTTAAATCAAAAGAGATGAAACTTGATGCAGAGTTTTCATTTATTAACCCTCCGCACGCGCCTGCCGAGGGGGTAAGGTAGTAGTTCTGTGTGTGTGTGTCTGTTATCACGCCAGCTGCTACATACCTGGTTTATATGATGCAAACAAGGCATCATTAGTTTTTTTGTGGCATCTTCAAGGTATGAATTGTGTGGATTTCGTTGAAAACGCTACGTTCAAAAGTTCTGGCGACATTTGCTGACCACCATGGCCTTGATGAGCTCTCAATCGATGAAAGAGATAGCGATGGCTTCATTTCAAGATTAGTAGTGTGTAGCTCTAGCGATAGTTCTTGTAACTAAACTGACTCATCATAGATCACAAACTACTCTTCTTGGCTTTACTAGATCTGCTGATCTGGCATGCAGTGGTACTATTACCTAATTGCATGCAATCCCTATTAGTACATTCTTGTGGTTGCTCTCTACAGCTATAGAACAGAAACAGTGTTGATTGGCAAACTTGCAATATGCTGACTAGCTATAGCTATTGTGCAGAGGGTTTTGCACTATAGTGCTTCATTGCTCCATTACTCACTATGGGAAATGCCCATGTGTGGGTGAACCTTGATATGGGATTCCAACACCCCCCCCCCCCCCATTTGCATTTGCCCCTCCTCAAGTTAGCTGCTATGTGTTAGCCCCCTCTTGAGGGAAATCAAAAACCCTGCAGAAATATTTTACACTTATAAGTGACTACTTCATCACTTATTCCCACGTTATTCTAGCTACCACAGCCTATCAACCTCTTGCACAGGTGTGCCCTTGATCTTTTACGGCTCAGTCCTACAAATTGTCTACAGGCCAGAGATAAACCTAACCTCTAATGCAACCACAAGCCACAGCAGGGAATGCACCATTAGACCTCAAGTAAAGCTGGATGGGATCTCTGTGGACCATAGGACAGGAAACAACCTACCCTAAATCACAAATATTGTACAGCCTGGCTTGTATGAAAACGCATGAAAATACATTCGCAATATTAACGATAATGTGGTACAGGGTCGTTTGTCCGAAAATTATTTAACATGAAAATTTAGATACGAAATATTCGTGATTTACGGTATTGTGAGGACTGTGCTAAAAATCACGCAGCATCAGACACTTGCATTCAGTGAGGCTAAGCAGCGTAATCCATACTTAGAATTTTACTGCCACTTCCCTGTAATCCGATGGTCAATAGGAGGTAACTACGTAGCTTAGTTACTTGTAAGTTTTACTTAATATTTAAAAGTAACTGACCAATAGAATCCATGATATTATGAGAGCTCCAAGGCAAATACCGTATTTCCTCGATCAGACGCCGCCCTCGAATAGTCGCCGCTAGCTACACATGCCCGATCTTTACTGTCGCCGCCCTCGAATTATCGCCGCACTCTCTAATTAGAGCACACTTGCCACGCCCTTAAACGGTGTCCACGTGCTTGTGAGCGGCGCTACTGTACGCGAGAATGCCATCAAGAGACTAGTAAAGCTTATGACGAAGGCAGACTGAAAAGCAGCTAGGTATTGAACTTAGAACAAACCTTTTCATTATTCTTGTATGCAATTCTACTACTATGAAAGTTTTTGTCGCCGCCCTCGAATAGTCGCCGCTAGTTTCAGCAGAGGGAAAAAATTAGTCGCCGCGGCGTCTACTCAAGGAAATACGGTAGCTGTACTACTATAGCGACAGTTGTAAAACTCTAAATAACTTAGCTCACCGAGGCCAATGTGATCCACAGTATTTAGCATCCCTCTGTCCCCTTAGTATCACCCTCGCTACGCTCGGGTGTCGCAGCTTGGGGCCATCGGGATGCTAAATACTGTAGATCCCTTGGCCTTGGTGTCTAACTATTATGTAAGCTCTGTATACAATCATGTAGAAATTTATGCAAAATTTCTTGCCTCTGGTTAGGGTTGTTGCTAGGCTAGGTAGCAGTTGATTTATCGCGAAAGGAAGTTGTTGCTAGGCAGCAGTTTATTTATCCCGAAAGGAAGTTCATTGATCAACCCTTCAATGGGCATGTATGCCCCTCCCCACCACCTTCATAGTGTTGTAGCTAGCTCGCATTTTAACCGATTATGGGCGATAGACGCCAATTGGCGTCATATACGTAATGTACGTTATAGGCGATTGACGCCAAATGGCGTCAAAGCCGTTTTCTTCGCGTTTTTCGTGCATAGCGCTAGGCTACTACGCTCTACGTCCGGTTTGTGGTTAGCCGCTGACCGCCGCTACTAAGTTATGGCTTCAGGTCGCGCCGGTAGCAATTAAGTGGGTGTGACCGATACCGTTAACCAAGCCGCTCGATCGCCATTACGATCGACCCGGGCGAACGTTCGAGGCTATTATCGTTGAACCAACAGAGCTACAGCCATGGCGCTTGGTCCATAGCTAGACGAGTGGATAGCGACTACCTACGAGTAGCCGCTTTGTGAAGCCAACCTTGAACGCGAGCGGCAGACTTGAAGACGGCGGCCATGATCGAGGTAAGAAGGCTTCTAAGCTTTTAGACGCTACTACAGCGTTTAGTTCGATAGTGTACGGCGGGACAGAAGAACGTGAGGCTTCTGGCAACTTATGTAGTTGTCAGCAAAGCCTTTAGAGGTAGCTAAGGCCTGTTACTTAGCTACAATAAGCTTGTCTATAGGACGCTTTATTTTCATGTTAAATATTTCGGAGTTCAAAGTTCAATTGACCCGTACAACCCCGCCCATAATCGGTTAAAGGGGGTGGTGCTTAAAAAATCAACCACATCAAACAAAACTGACATCAGAAAGGAGGGTGACCGCCCTCCATTTTACCCTCTGGCTACAACCCTGCTTAAATTGCTTGCTCTGGAACTGCTTTGTATCAATAATTAGATTTTAGTTAGATGAAAACCACCATATAGGTGCCAAAACGTACATGTAGAACACTAACGCAGGCTCATGCTTTGGGAACCACTACTAATTTCTCATAGCAACCAGTTCCATTACTGCAATCACCACTAGGCTTGTACCTGTACCACACATCTAATGGTTGATACTTTCCAAAACTTCTAGGGATAACTCTGCACACACAAAATTGCTAGGCTAGGTTGAGCATGCATGGTGACCGAGCAGGAGAGGGCAAGAAGGACCAGGGCTAGGGTGGGAAGCGTTGCCTCACCTCCCTTGCCACTGGGTATATACCTGGAAGGCTGTGGAGCAACAAATGTTATATAAAATATTCAACACCATACACATGTGCACACACGCACACAAAATAGAACATACTTTGGAATCAAGTGAATATAGGATAGCTTCATCTCATATAACATCCAGGGTTCTATGTACAATCCCGAGCGAAGTGAGGGTTCTACTGAGCCCTATATATTCTCGTGCCCAGCCCCCTTCATGCACGCGTGAGAAAGGGTCTGGTTAAAAGGGTCACACTAACACGTCCGGTTGGAATGTAATAATTGGCAATTCCAGTGTGCGTACAATAGAAACTAACCGCCATTTCCGTATATGCATACCGTGTACATAGACCGAGCACGCGCTCGTATAGTCGTATAGTCTTGTCCCCAGATCCCACCCTTGAGGAGGAAAAGGGTCTGGTGAACTTGGGCAGAATCCTTGGGCCTGCGCTGAGGAATTTCCACGCGCCAATGAGATCACAGCTCTGGCTCAGTCATATGACAAGCTTACCGAAGGAATGCAACATTGCTATACCGTCTGTATAGCTATTCAATTTCGCCGACCAATAGGTTTGCTTTACTGCTGGTTGCAGGCATGCGATCACATGCAAACGCAGCACATATGTGCATGCACCGTAGAACGATAATCGAGGATTCAGCCCAAGTTCACCAGACCCTTTTCCTTCATTTGGGGGTGGGGTCTGGGGACGAGACTAGCGCTCGTATGTATGGACCACACATTATTACATTCCACTAATGTCATGTGACCATGGTTCTGCAACCTGATGGGCCGCAATAGGACAAGGAAGTGCAACCCTTTTGACCAGACCCTTTCTTAGGCATGCATATAGCGCATAAGCGGGGGGCTGGGCACAGACTGAGCCCAAGAGTTTACCGACTAAACAGTGTCTCATAGCAACACCATAGTAATAAAATTACCGGTTTCTCAGACCCGCCCGCCTCCTCTTTTTAGCTCACTTTTTTATTTTTAGGTCAAAGGTCAAACTGATCACATGATCGCACCTTTGACCTCGTGTATATGAAAGAAGCAGCTAATAATTGCTAGCTGCTAGTCCAGTTGTTGGCTAGCTACAATGCTTGTATCGGTGACAGGCTCCAGAGAAAACTAATTGTGGTTGATATTCATAATCTGGTAAGGCTATGATAGGATCATGAACCTTTTTGTGCATGCAGTTGATGACATCCATTGATCCTATGGCACAAAAAAAATCGTCGCCCTCCTGCATGCTATGAAAGCTTCTATGTGTCTGAGAAACCAGTTATTTTATTACCATGGCCTAAAAGTTGATAAATAAACTGCTACCTAGCACCAGAGGCAAGAAATTTTGCACTACAGAGCTTACCTATGGGTTTATATCATATCATAGCTGTAATAAACACTGCAATGACGGGTAGGTATCTATATCTCATAGTCACCTACAAGCAGCTTGCATACAGGATTTTTTTCTGGGGGGGGGGGGGGGGGGGGGGGGGGAGGGGCGATCTCATAGACGACTTACGTATGTATATGCGCTGCTGCCATGCGTATAATTATACTAGTACATAAATTACACAATAATGCTGTGATAAACTTTCTTTTTGCTTGTGTGTGTAATATTATTTGTGCTGTATATATTACATGTATATTGGAATTCTGGGGGGGGGGGGGGTCCCAGTGCGCCCCCCCCTGTATGCAACCCTGACAAGCTTTGCCCTCTGGGTCCAGCAATAGGATCTAAACTTGTTTACAGTAGAATGTCCGAAAAACGGACACCTTGGGAGCAGGCCTTTTGTCCTTTATAATATGGAGGTTGTTCCTTTATAGAAGCGGACACAATTTACATACTAATATAATATAGTCTACACATTATGATAGCTATATAGCTAGTTAGCATTTGCAGAGGTGACTGGAGAAAGAATCAACAGGAAAGCAGGATATGAGCTGGATTTGAGTGTACTTCAATTTAAGTACTGTGTATACACTTGAATTGTATCATGCATTGATGCATTAGTCTTGCCCAGACCCACCTTCAAGATAGCACCCCTCCTACAAAGGGGGAAGGGCCTAGCTAGGCTATCATGATTACGTCACTGGCCGCGAAAAGGGGTGTGGCTTCCCGGCTGTCCGCTATTTAGAAGTAAAATTATACTGAGATGTTCAATTGGGTCCGAACAATCCGTCCGTTATAGAGAAGTGAGAGGTTGTCCGCTCCTTGGAGGTTCGTAATATACTAAGTCTATGGCAAATTCAATCCGTTCCATAGTGGTTGTCCGTTATATAGTGGGTGGTCGCTCCTGGGAGGGTCCGTTATGAGAAGTTCCACTGTAGTCGGTTTCTATGTGATTTAGAAGACTGAAGGACTCTATATAGAATCCCTAGCGAAGAAAGGGTTCTGAGAGCCCAAGGTCTTCTAAATCACATAGAAACCTCCTAAACAGTGGTATCCTACTTGTAACAAATACAGTGATCTGATTGGTTGAACTGTATCTATCCTTCATAAAAAAAACCTTGTAAGCTCCATGGTAAATTTTGCTAGTTTGTTGCTAGGCAGTTGTTTATATAGACGACTTAAGGCGTGAATGCTTATCTCATTAAAAGGTGTGAATCGCACTATATCACACGTATGCATACGCTCACTGGTGGTCAAAAATACACTATAGGTATGGGAAAAAATGCAGCAAGGACTCTTGCCATTCATCCATCGCCACAATTATAGATACTTTAGTGGCCGATCTTACTGCACTCAGGCTCTAGGGTGCTGCTCGATATTTATTGTGTCGTAGCAACTGAGAGTATTTCTAATCCCATATACGACTAATACCGTACCCTCACGAAAGAGGGCCCATGGGCGGTGCACCTTACATTGGGCCAAGATTGGGGGTGGGCCGATATTCGAGGTGTCAGTGTCGCATTTATATGCGAAAGAGTGCCTAGGTAAGTTACCCACGCTAGCTTCATAATATGAATAGTAGCAGTGGCTACTATTGATTTCAGCCTTATTCAAGCATGCATGGTTACCAATTCAGAGCAAGGGCAGCCGCGATTCTTCACTGTGTATCATTGAGTGTAGCTCTATTAATTGGGCGTGTCTACGATCGCTAGCTGTGTGCGTTAGTTTACTGAAACATGGAATACAGCTAGCTAGGCTTAGTTTTACAGCTGTTTAGCATGTCACTTATCGATCTTACGAAGTTCAGTCCTCATAAACCAGCCATTTGAGCTGCGTTTTCAAGGGCAGCTAACATGGGCGCATATTCATGTAAACACTAGACCTTAACAGGAAATTGAGCCCAAAGTGGGGGTGTGGGCGGACATTCCATGGTGGGCCCTCTTTCGCGAGGGTAAGATACATTTGAGGCAGCAGCAAAGGTGCGAGTCACGCCTGGTCACACCTCCTGGTGGTCATCTAATCGGCTAAACATTCACGCCTTAAGTCGTCTATACAAAGCTGTTTACTATATTTCTATAGCAAAGGATGCACAATAGCCACAGAAGTATATCGCTAAGCTAAGGCTAATCAAGTGTACACCCTGGTACATAAATACAAAAAGGAGTATGGAGTATAGTATAAAAAGCTAAACATGCATTGTAATAATGATAGTAAAAGTTTTAAGAGCCAGCTTAAATGACTGGAGACTTGGGTTAAGATTACATTTTAAGTTTGTTGGCCCCAACCTTTAGTTGGTTATCTTATCTCTACTCACTTAAGGTCCGATCTTGACTAAATAAAAAGTGCGTGGGTGGATATTCATGAAATTAGCTGAAAAATACACCTTTGAGATCGCCGCAGCTCGCTGGTTAACCACGTCTCGCTCCCTCCTTCTCTAAGTAAACTTGAAGAGATTTTCGAAGGTTAGGATCGTCACTTTTACAAGTATCACGGCCGCAAAGCGCGCGCGGCGCCTTCGTGCACGTGCGCAGTTGTGACGCTTTCACTTCGAATAACTATTGATAACTAGCTTGGCGGGGTTATAGGGTCCAGGTTTGCGCACGCGCAATGGCGCTTGGCTTGGGTCAAAGTACACTTTCAAGATGGAGCTGGCATGGCTGGCAGTAAGTTACCTTAGTACGATAATTTCAGAACGTGAGACTATGTGCCAAGGTAGTCTAGCGGGCCAGCCCTTAGAATCCCGGGACATATGTCAGCTCTTTGGTGTTTGAAATGTGGCTTGGGGGGGGGGGGGTGGGGGGCAGGGGTAGTGCTGAGCAATGTACACCAAGCCTGAGATTTGAAAATAGTTTATGGACACTGACAATTGTTGTTGGTGATAGTCACCGCTTATAAGCAGCCGATACTCCCACCTACAGTGGAGTTTGATTGGCAAAATAAGCACTTGATTTCTCCCTTGAAGCATTCTGTACTGTACTTCGAAAAGATCGTGAAACTTGGGGACAAGACCAGCGTTTCTAGTACAGTGTGTATGTTCTTTCTTCTGGTAAACCAACAAATGTATGGACATACATGATCTGTCACTTTCCTTCCATTCCGGCATAGTGTGCTGATATCTGTAAAATCGCCATTACGGATGGAAGTGCAGGCTCATTTCGGTGAATACCTTTCTACTCAGTTGCTCTTTGCACTCACCTTGTGTGTTGATTGCTCATAAGGCCATACCTATTCTAATTTATGTTTCTTGGGTCACATTTTCTCAATCATGAAAAAATAGGGTGTGGTCCAGTGCTTGTAGATGCTTGGCATAGTGCACACATATAAGCAGTTTTATAACTACCATAGATTGGGAATATTTCGTGTGCAAAATTTTTGACGTATTTAATTTTCGTGGGTTAAGGCCCACCTGGAATACCTTTCAAATCCGATGATCCATCGGTACCAGCAACCCATTTTTTGAAGGTACGTAAGCAGATTCAGGGAGGTATAAGGCGCTTGCTGCCCATGTTTGCTAATTACCCGTGGACCTGAAACGTCACACACATGATGGATACCAGGCTCCCCCTCTTTTCAAAAGACCGGGGAACCTGATGACAAGGCTAGCTTTTCTAGCATGTTGCTCTCTTGTGGTAAACCAATAAGTGTATGGACGTACATAATCATTCACGTTTCTTCCATTCAGGCATAGTGTGCTGATATGTATAAAATTGCTGTCATAGATGGAGGTACAGGGCACATCATGTTGAATACTCAGTTGCTTGAGGCAAGCGATCACTCAAATAGACTGTTTACACTCGTTGATTGCTCATAAGCTTGACTACATGTATGTCAATAAGCTGCAATCGTTCAACCATCATGGCAGCCTTACTCTGGTAATATAGATACATGGACCATTCCACTTTGGACCAGTCCTCACAGCTGGCAGCTGACAACTAGTGACTATCTGAGTTCAGAAGTTCAACAGCTGACCATGTGCCGCTTGAGCGTGCACTAGCCCTCGAAGATATGGATGCTGTTTGCTTGGTTTGTGGCTTACTGCTGGTATTGCAAAATAAATTTTTAGCCTGCTGGTAGGATCTAAATATGTTAGACAGTGATTACTAGGTTTCCACATGATTTTCATGTAGAAAGCCCTTAGGTACGGTGGCCCTGGAGGTCACGCGTCATGCCAGTGGCTATCACGTATCACTCCAGTATCCTCTCCTCCTATCGTCGTCACGTCACCGCCGTCCGTAACGAATTCGTCCGTAACGCTGATGTCCGTACCGTTCAGTCTCCGTACCGTCGCCATTCCAGTACTCATGCTAATGAATCCCGTTATGTACCCGAAACCCGCGCGCTCCGCGCGCCATAGGCGCACGGCCCAGCCCCCTACGGGGGCTGGGCTAAATCATACAGTATTATAATATGAACGCTAAGGCTAGGTAGGGTTTGGTTTAGGGTAGTGTTTGACACACAAGGGTTAGTACTACTATTGTCTATAAAGTCGTGACAAAAGAGCAACTGGCAGCGGCGTTCACGGTGGTGTAGTGGCTAAGGGTCTGGTGTATGGATCCGTGGACCCCAGTTCGATCCTTGCTCCATTTATTGATTTCCTTTTTTTTCCCTTATACTCTGGAAATTTTCTAAGTTGGAAGCGGGTTTCGGGTATATAACGCCGCTCCATGCTAATAATACGACCATGTACCAGTCCTAGCCAGGGGTGTGGTTATCGACGCTTACCGCCTCACCCCCATGGCTCAGTAGGGTACGATATCGTACGCGCGTAGCCTGAAGAAGCAGAGTGTAGCCTCGTTCCCGTTCTTGAGTATATTGTGTGTTGTTGCTCTTTCAATCATTTACAGCATAGATGTAAATGGGTCAAAAACGTAACAAGATGACGGAGTGTGTGGATTACACGGTGGTGCGTCCGTACTATCATCTATATCATTGGTACTGATGGTACTATCAGTTAATAAATTCATTATCAACTTCTGGATCATCCCTTCAATGCTTGGAGAACAAAATTTAATTATAACACACTGAGGTATCTACCACTGACAATAATACAGTAACAGATCAAGGGTCACATACTCGTTGATTTTTAATATCATAAAATAATTTTATCGGTTGATCTTAGCTACGCTATAACATCGCACCCGGGGCCGGGGGTGTGGCGGTGAACACTTGATAACCACACCCCTGTGTACTGGAATGGCGACGGTACGGAGACTGAACGGTACGGACATCAGCGTTACGGACGGCGGTGACATGACGACGGTAGGAGGAGAGGATACTGGAGTGATACGTGATAGCCACTGGCGTGACGCGTGACCTCCAGGGCCACCGTACTTAGGTACTCCGCATTGCTCGAGCTGTACATGAGTTCCTTTGGTCTTCTAAATAATCCTAGTACATTTGTACATGTAACTACGGTCCAACTGTTATATAGATCATGTTTTGAATTCTGTACTAGTGAAGCACTAAAGTGCAAAACCCTCAGCGTATTGAACTATGTGTTTGCATGTTGAAGCAGCAGGTTCAGTAGTGTGTTTGGTATATACATGTAGCTGTATATACATGTATCTGTATAGCAGCCTGTTCGAGTAACCACAAGAATGCGCATTGCACGTGATTATGTAATACGCAGCTGTACCACGTGTGCCAGATCAGCAGATAAAGCCAAGAAGCTTACCTGCCAGGTAGCATAGATCAGTGATGAGTCAATCCAGTCATAGGAGCTATCGCTATATAAACTCACTCTTTGCGTTGAAAGGAAGCCATTTCCGACTCTTCTATCTGTCGAGAGCTCGTCAGGAAGCGAACAAGGCAGCAGTGATCAGCAAATGACACCAGAAATCTTGAACAAAGCTACATGTATGCCTCATCTATTCAGGGGGTGATTCACACTTGACACCATGTAGGACATGGTTTGCTTACTCAGCACCTCATCCACCACATAATATGACCACATGTGACCACATGCACATCCTTATAATTATAGAGATGCACAGGTGCTGAGTCAGCAAACAAGGTCCTGCCAAAAGATAAACCACAACCATCTGGTTAATTATCCAGTACGTGTATCTATCTATGGGAGGGTATGAATATTGGACTACTGTTGCAGTCAGACAGACCATCCAGATTTGATCAGACAGTCTTGATTTGGAAGCTTGGATTCCGAATTCCACTTGTCCCAAAGAAATGTTCTTCAATGTCCCCCTTCTTAATAACAGGGGTTCCCTACACAGTACACTAGCCACACAGCCATTTGCTACTATATCCTTCACTGTGGCTACTGGTTCCTGGACTGGGTAGCCAACTTTAGCCATTGTTTCCCATACAAACTGCTTTTAAGTGTCAGCCATGGTCGGTAGTATCCTTGAGAAATGGCTATAAGATTTTGTAAGCTTCGGGAAACCCTGTATAATCTGGCAGTGTTGCAATAGCTTGGCACAGTTCTACGATTTTGATGATCTTCACTTCCTGACGTTAACATGCCAGATGCACTTTGGTAATCATCATTGGGAATACATGTAATATTAATGTCCCCACTTGCATCTGCCAGTAGGTTGGAAAAAATGCATGGTGGTGGAAATTGGGGAAGGTGACGTTTACTTGCATATGTCATTGCAAATACATGTAGAGAGCGATTAGTAACTAACAGACTTGTCAAAGTGCACTTTCAGAAGATTGGTCGGAGTTCTACATGCATTTGTTCATACATGTACATGTGTATGTATGTAGAGAGAGGGGGTGGGGTGAAACTTGCCTGATATAGCCATTAGTATTTAGTATAATCTTTTTATTTGTGTATAATTATTGTCTCAGAAACCACCAGAAGGGTTTGTAAGTTTCCTAGGGTAGCATACCGTGCCTTCGCGAAAGAGGGCCCATGGGCGGTGCACCTTACATTGGGCTTAGACTGGGGGGTGGGCCGATATTCGAGGTATCAGTGTCGCATGTAAACGTGAAAGAGCGCCCAGGTAAATTATCTACGGATCTCCGTAATTCGAATAGCAGCTACAGCTACTATTGATTTCAGGCTTATTCAAGCACGGTTACCAATCTAGAGTGAGGCTATCCGGCCGATACTTCACCGTATTAAGTGGGCGTGGTTACGATCGCCAGCGTGCATGAAAATTCTTTTGTGCTGAAACGTGGCATAGGCTTGGTTCTGCGGCTGTTTGGCAGGTTATTTATCGATCTTACCTCGATTATTTGACGTTTCAGTCCTCATAAACCAGCTATTTGAGCTACATTTTTCCAGGGCAGCTACACATGGGCGCATATTCGAGTAAATACTAGACCTTAGCAGGAAATTGAGCCAAAAGTGGGGGGTGGGCCGATATTCCGTAGTGGGCCCTCTTTTGCGAGGGTACGGTATATACCCCCACTTCCCCTCAAGTTTGGAGTTTAGGTACACTGCCACATGCTATATACATGTAATCCCCCCCCCCCCCATTCTTCTGAAAGTAATTTCTGTATCCATAATTATTATGTCATGACAATGCAGATTCATGTCATGACAATGCAGATTCAGATGCTCACTGTGGGGTGGAGGTATTAAACAAGGACAGCAAGGCCTGAAGTACATGTAAGTCTGCACTGTGACCGTATGTAATAAATGTCCGAATGTACATGCATGTGTATAAATGAGTGTTTGTTGGTAGTTGCCTAGCAACCATAGTTTTTATAGGCAATTTGCCGGCTATGGGAAGGGGGTGGGTCATCATAAGTAGGCCAGTGATGAACAGAGATCAACTACCAACAGATCAGTCACATGACATTATTACTCGACCTTGCATCTTGTGCATCCCTTATATGTCATGTAACTATTGTGTGTGTGTGTGTGTATATATACATGAGTGTTGGTGTGTGTGTGAGTGTGTGTGAGAGTGTGTGTCACTGTGTGTGTGTGTGTGTGTGTGTGTGTGTGCGTGTGCGTGTGCTGGCTCAAAGTGTCTGTGTGGTACCCACAGCATTCTAGTCTTTGGACTAGGGATAGTGACCACCATGCCATCTTCCCGATCCATGACCTTTTTTCGTGGGTGACACTCGTGATAGTTTCCTCTGGTTGTTGATCATTTTCTCATTCGCCATCTTCATAGTAAGCATCTACTACTAGACAGACAAGTCCGAATAGCAGTCTACATGTACATGTACATGTACATGGGGAAGGAGCTGGTCCTAGAGAGCTATCAAAATTTAGTTTATTTGGCAATTTCAACCAGAATTGCCAAATTTTCCCAGTATGCAGTACTTGTGATATTTCGAGTATCTTGACAGCTTGCATCAATGTGATTGGTGTGCATATATACACGTGCATACTGCTAAAGGAATCTCCCACTCTTCTTGCTCTTTTCTTTATGATGCATCATAATAACATACTTCTAAAAGTTCAACACAAAAAGAAGTACCGTAGAAGCTGGTTGTCAAGCGCATCTCGCTGTTAAGCGCATACTGTTTATTAAGCGCATAAATTTGAGTGAGCTTTACCGCCCTTTGTTAAGCGCATACTCCCTGGCTAGCCGTCTAAACGATTAGCGATCGATCACGACGCAGAGACTGTAGGCTAGTAGTCAGCTGGAGTGCCAAGACTTCGAGATACACGCTCTCTGTTCCATTTTCGCCCATCGTTTTGGACATCGCGTCTTCGAAATCGCCCAGGCACATTCTGTTGGCCCCCGCCTACCTTGTCTTAGCCCTTTTAACTAAAAATCACGTAAATTTCTCGAGAGGCCTGTTTTGTCACGCGCATACTAATGTTGCTTTACAGTAACACGTAGGCAGGAGCTTGTTTTATGTACTTGGTCATGAAATATGTACATTTGTACCATGGTTGTAACATTCTGACCAATCAAATTACTCCATAGGAGGTGTCTAAATAACTTGTACACCTCTTGTAGGTGTCTAAATATTTAAACACCTATCTCTGAGGCTATGAACATGTAGGCTAGTTACAGCATCCTCTGAATGTAAGCAACGAAAGAAAGAAGAGATATGTACCACTAATCAATTGTATTGCACTTACTATACTGTGCATGATTAGTGGGCAGGTCTTACCACGTAATTGTATGGGCGGAGCGATTTATTGCCAAGTCAGCTGTTCAAAGAAGCAGCTGTAGCTTGAGCTATACAGTACTACTTGCCTACATCGAGTTGGAATCACAACTGCCATGGAGACGATAACATCGTAGTTCTGAATGGCAAAGAAGTAGCCAGAGTTTGATGAAAACGGCGTTGACAGCTACCGTTATGGATCTTGGGCATTGATTCGATCGACGCCACCGCTGCTACGATGGCTCAAGCTGTTACTAGTACGTGCTTGAGCCTTTTGTAGCCGACGCTACAGTTGCTAAGCTGTAGATGCATTGTTAGGGCCACGTAGCCCATGGTACAAGCCGGTTATATCACTCGGTATCGGTCCCTACGTGACTTACACAACCTTATATCCCATTGCTACATTGTTGCATGTGCAATATAAGCCATTCAGAGTGGCTACAGGCAACCACAGTGCAATACGAGTGTCCGCGGGCAACCACAGTGCAATATGGATAGCTGCCAGCAACCACAGTGCAATATGGATAGCTGGAAGCACTGCCATAGATTTAGTGACTGCCTATTGATGGCTCTGAAGACTATGTACAGTGAACCGTATGCGGCAGCTAGCCATAAATGAGTCATACCACGATCGTTGGTATGTACGGGCCAGGTACTCGAGAAGTTGGGGGCGGAGTCTTTGAATGAACCTTGAACGATTGAGACGCTCTGTCTAGCGTGTTCTATCGCCTTCTTTCTGCAGAATGTAGTATTTAGCTGGCTATCACTACAATTCACAGGCCAGTGACTCGTATTTTTACTTTTCTCTTTATTCGTTCGCTTGGGAGTAAGCTACACCCCTTGGGATCGAGTCAGATCGACGTTAGCTATTTCGTTCTTACAATAAGCTATAGATGGCCTTGCTAGTATTTTTCTTTGTTACGAAGGACAGATCAGCGTAGATATCGGTGGTAACTATGGTAGCTGTGCCTACGGGATATAAAATAGTTATATCACGCACACTCGGGATGCATTGCATTTATTGACCTCGGCCCTCGGGCATGCGCCCTCGGGCTTCAGTGCAATAAATGCCATACATCCCTCGCGCCCGTGATATACATGTAACTATTACTCGGGCCTCCGGCCCTCAGTGTGTAAATCACGTAGAGACCTCTACCTCGTGATATAACCTATACATACATGTAGTATGCATAAGGGATTCCTCGTATGGATTGTGATAAGTTATACCGTATTATGTACATTGTAGCCGCGGCTACTATTAGTTTCAGCCTTGCTTGAGTGCGACTACTAATCGAGGGCGGCTCTTAGTTGAGGGCAGCTTTTATTAATTTCAGGTCGATACCTGACGGTGTAATCCACAAAAATTGTAGTACAGAAAACTGGTTTACGAAGACTGTACTTCGAGATACAATCGGCCTCACATTGCAGTAGAACCAAGCCAAGGCTGTCTTCTGCCATGGTTTTGTTCCGAATGAGCGAGCGTCTGCCACTTACGATCGTGACTATACCCACTTAATCGAGTTCAAACATCTGTGTGGCTACTATTCGAGGGCGGCTACTATTTCTATCACTGAGCTCCAAGTGCGGCTACTATTCGAGGGCGGCTACTATTTGGGGTGCGGCTTCTATTCGAATAAATACGGTAGTTAGACCATGCCTACTAGCTAGGGCTGTATCCCAAATACACAAGGTAATAATACTTGAATAAACCCGATCTTTTGAATAATTAGCAGAAAAATTGCGTTGGTGGACATCCATGAAATTTACCTAAAAAAGATACCTTCAACTTGCTTGTTTACAAAATCGCACTCTCTCCTTGATCCTGCAGCAAGCAGTAGAAGGGAGTTTCGAAGGTTAGGGTCGTCACATTTACAAGTATGATAGCCGCACTGCGCGCGCGTGGCGCCTTCATGCATGTGCGTGATAGTGACGTTTAATTTAGCGTATGTACATGTACATGTACATTTGCGTATTAATAATTATAATAATGATGAATAACTAGCTGAACGATTTGCCCATGTGTAAGAGAGCCTCGAGGGTGGCAATGATAGGGTCAAAGTTCACGCGCAGAAGTTGGACCGAGTGCAACAGTATTGTAAAGTTACCCACCAGAGGGAGAGAGAAACGGTAGAAGAGAGACAGAGAGAGGAGGTGAGTAGATAACAATGCGAGGGTGGCAATGATAGGGTCAAAGTTCACGCGCAGAAGTCGGACCGAGTGCAACAGTATTGTAAAGTTACCCACCAGCGGGAGAGAGAAACGATAGGAGAGAGACAGAGAGAGGAGGTGAGTAGATAACATTCTGTTTGCCAATGCTAAGGTACCATATTTTGCAACTACTCAGAACCCTCACTGGCGAGTGTGGAGTGCCAGATAGTTTTATGCACATGAGCAGTCGTCAGTAGGCGATAATTTCTTAGGGGTATGCACCTGTCAATGACTTGCCCATACCTACCATACATTGCTGGGATAGGGAACGAGGCAGTGTATTAGACTCGCCCCATATCTTGATGCGAGATATATATGATATGCTTCAGTTGCTTGAGGCACCATCTAGCAAACATCTCATCCCTCGGTAGCCTTAGTCTCGTGGGCCATCCCTGGGCTGGCTTCAAGACTAGCTAAGGCTGTGATAATACCGTAGTGTCCCAGGTAAGCGCCCATGGGTGCTCTACCATAAATCGCAATTTTTTGCTACCCTGGGTGCTTACCTGGTGTACTGGGCACTTACCATGTGCTAAGTTGTACAAAAAAATATTGGGCTGAGTCAACGTACAATCGCGATTGTGGAAGCAAGTTTGCTGCTAGCTAGCGTACTTTAGGCACAAGACAGTCACACTTTCGTTAAGCGTAGAAGCTTCTTACACTAAATTTAGAACTCTACTGCCACGAATCAGCTAATCAGATACATTGTGTAATAGTGGCGTAACATCCCTCCTTTGCATAGGGTATGATAGATCGGGCTTGACTGTCATTCAAGACCTTGTTTGCTCCAGAAAGTAAGATTTTCAGTGAATTTTCCTTATAATAGATCCCTTGAAGCTGCCATGATGTTTCCATAAACCTCCATATGGAACCACACCCTCGCCATGTGGTGCATTGCATTCCAAGATGGTTGCCGCAAGTTTAACCTAGCCTCGAACCCGGGCTTCCTTTACCATGGCCCAATTAATACCTGCCAATTAACTTTGGCCACCGAACATAAAACACATCAATATTTGCCATGCAGTATTAATTGTCTCCTTGGTATTGAAATCAGACAGTACATCACATGAAAACGAAATACAATTGAACAATACGTTATGTATTAGCCATTGGGTATGTTATTTTCAGTTGATGTTTAAGGTAGCCATTAGTCCCTCCACTGACTGTCCTGGTGTAGGTTGTGGTGCTTCCAAATCAATAAAGTTCTCTTCTGGAGGAGGAGGTGGGGGAGGAGGATCCAACATTACAGCAGAAGGCCCAGGATGACCATTCACGTTGCCTCCAGGGGGAATTGATGTCTGGATGGATGTGTTCGGGGTGCCAGCAGTAGCAGACTGAGAAGATGGTGGTACCCTTGTCTGCTTTCTCTTCTTCCTCTTTCTCCTATGTTTGCGGCCTCTCTTTGGATGATGGTCTGGTGTTATAATCAAGTGAGTTAATTGTTTCATACTTTGTGCAATTTTACCTGCATGAGGTAGCTGCTCTCCAGCCCTCCACCTCCTCTGTATCTCCATCAGTGCTCTCTCCCTTTCAGCTAGTCGCCACTGAAGATGATGGAGCTCAGTAACTGCAATAACTGAAGATGACCACCGTGTGTTATTAGTGATACTACATGAACTGTGTTTACTCACCACTCAAGGTATCACCCATTGCTGTATGTACACTTTTTTTGTTACTCACTAATCCTCAGAACCTTTTATATAGTGAGAAAGGTCGATTACCCCAGATACTGTATTCTTGCATCAACTTAGTTTGCTGCTATGATTGTGTAAGGCTCCTAATCCACAATCATACTCTGTATATTTGGCCCCTTGCTTGCACCATAGAGCTTGCATCATGGAGCTTGCACCATAACATTGCATTGTTACTTGTTGTGCCTTGCAATATTATTTACCCTGGGCATGCTCTGCATGCTCGAAGGGTTAAGGGTCGATGTTGATTAATTAATAAGTGCGTGGGCGGATATTCACGAAATTTACAATAAAAGATTTACTGATCCTCCCAACTCACCTGTTAATGGCAGCAAATTGATGATGACATCATTGTGAATATGAAAATTTCGTGGAGTGCTTTGCATACCACTGACATTGTTAGTTAGCCTTACTACTTAAAATGCTTTCAGCACCCCTGTGAGTGCAGTAGAGGTACATGTAAAAAAAAAAGAAACACTCCTGTAACCATGTGTTTCCAATCTATGATATATAGAGGCCAAACTATTGATCAATCCCCCTTACTTCCAAGATTCTATGATAGTAATTACCACTGTCCTCATAGACTTGCCTTGAGCCTACACATGAATACATGTATATGAGTCATCTCAACTGTCCCACTCTGGGGGAAGTGCTTCCCGTCAATCCCCCTTGTCCCTCGTTGGCCTGGGAGGGTTGGGGGAAAGTGGAGTGACAAGTGCAATTTTTAACCCCAAAAACTACTTCCCGTAAACTCTGTGCATAATATTATTTATTAAGGTCCGATATTGATTGAGCAAAAAATGCGTGGGTGGATATTCACCAAATTCATCGGAAAATATACCTTATAAATCGTCTCAACAAGCTCGTTAACAAAACTGCACTCTCATCTTCTGCAAGTCAAGTAGAAGGGATTTTCGAAGGTCAGGGTCGTCACATAAATATAGCCGCACAACCCGCGCAGGGCGCGGCGCCTTTGTGCACGTGCACGGTTGTGACGCTTTAACTACAAATAACTATTGATAACTAGCTGGGCGGGGTTATGAGATCCAGGTTTGCGCACGCACGGTTGCACAAATCGGTGCATGGCCTGGGTCAAGGTGAACGTTCAACCATGCAAAGCCAGACCTAGCAGTTACAGTAAGTTACCTTAGTACCATAATTTCAGAACGTGACACTATGTGGCAAGGTACTAAGATGATAGTCTAGTGGGCCGGGCCAGCCCATCGCACGGGATGGGCTGGTCCGCTAGACTATCGAGATGATTACCCAGAACCCTTTGGCACCTGGGTCAGAGGACTAGAACGGATATTATGTCAGCTGTTTGGTGTTTGTGACATCGAAAACTACATATAGTCACTTGGGGGGAGGGGGGCAGGTTACACCACAGGAGTAGGCAGCTAGTGGGGGATTAGTGGCCCACTCCTTGGTGCTGAGCTATACTAACAATGTACACCAAGCCTGAGATTTGAAAATAATTTGTGGACATTCACCAAGGGGTAGTGACCGTTACACAGCTGGTACTCCCACCTAGAGTGGTGATCGAGTATTTTGTACTATACTTCGAAAAGATCGGGGAACCTGGGGACAAGGCCAGCGTTTCTAGTACAATGTGTATGTTGCTTTCTTCAGGCATAATGTGCTGATATCTGTAAAATTGCCATTGCAGTTGTAAGTGCAGGTCTCATTATGGTGAATAGTATCCCTTCTATTCAGTTGCTTGAGGCAAGTGATCACTCAAATAGACTCTTTGCACTCACCTTGTGTATTGATTGCTCATAAGGCCATACCTACTTTAATTTATGTTTCTTGGGTCAAATTTTCTCAATCATGAAAAAAAATGTGGTCCAGTGCTTGTAAGAGGCTAACGATACTTGGCACAGTGCAAGCAGTTTTATACGTATTACACAAGGTGTGGATGCTACCGTATAGCGGGTAATTTTCGGGGGTGCTAATTTTCATGGAAAGTCAGAGAATGCCCTCAGAATTAATTTTCGTGGTTTTAATTCGTGACAGCCAAAAGGTGCGGCGCTGCGCGCCAACGATAAGCAAATGCCGCCTAAGACACAATCTCATCTCGTATGATAGGACCTCGCTCGATTTCTTTGTCATCGAGCACCTTCTGCAACGAATAGCAAGGGCTACTACACTATTAGAGTTCAAGACACCATCGGCTAGGTGACAGTAGCGATCGCTACTTGCTAACAGTGAGACAGTCGGCCGTCTTCCACGAGGTTATTGGCCACGCCCCTTGCTTTGATAGCTTCCTTTTGCGCCAGCGTACCATAGAAGCATTAATTTTCATGAGTGGAAATTTTCGTGACAGTGAAGTCAACCACGAAAATAACGAAAATTAGCACCCCACGAAAATTACCTGCCATACAGTATTTGCTTGGTTTGTGGATTACTGCCGTTATTGCAAAAAGCAGTTTTTAGCCTGCTTCACCTGTAGGATCTAAATTTATGTCAGACTGTGATTAGTAGGTTTCCGCGTGATTTACACGTTGAAAGCCCTTAGGCACTCCACATTGCTCGGGCTGTACACGAGTCCCTTTGGTCTTCTAAATAATCCTCATCTATTCAAGGGGTGATTCACACTTGACACCATCCAGATTTGATCAGGACAGTCTTGATTTAGAAGCTTGGATTCCAAATTCCACTTGTCCCAAAAAAAATGTTCTTCAGTCCCCCTTCTTATAACAGGGGTTGCCTACACACTAGGAACACCAGCCATTTGCTACTATATCCTTCACTATGGCTACTAGTCCCTGGACTTACCGGTGTTCTCGAGTCAAAGGAGAGCTAAGCGACGTTCAATCAACAGGTCTTTTGGCAGCCATCACAGAATTTCTCCGTTGCTGGGCCGTTCGTGTCCATGTTAACTCCAGTCACAGTTAGGGTATTGTGGCTGACTGTGTGATGCGTCTGTTAGATCCTATATTACGTACTTTGGCAGGAGCCAGACCAGCGACCGCATGCACGTGCAAATGCTGATCACGTGAGCTTCCTACATGCACGCATATCGTTGAGCTTCTAGTTTGGCAACTCTACTAGATCGAGAGGTGCCGCCGCATGCGTTCACATGACCCGGTTGCTATGATCTAAACTTGTTAGACACTGTTTAGTCTCGGTTTCTACGTGATTTAGAAACCCTCAGGGCTCTGTAGAACCCTCGCTTCGCTCGGGATTCTACATAGAGCCCTTCGGTCTTCTAAATCACGTAGAAACCTCCTAACCAGTGTCTGACATATATGCAGAGAGAGGGGGTGGGGACGAAACTTGCCTGATATAGCCATTAGCTTTTTGTTTGTGTATAATTAGCGTGCTTGTTAATGACATCTCTCTCCTCCAGGTCAATCTGAAGAGTTTTTCGAAGGTTAGGTCCATTTCCTATTACTAGCTCCAGCCCAAAAAGGACACCCCCCCTACATCCGCTACACTAGTTTTGAGCAACTGACACACTAAAAGCAAGAAGAAAAGTCTCCAAACCACCATGGCACATGTTAGCTAGTCTAATCCCCGGCCCTTCTCAGCTTTTTGATTTATGTACGTGTAGTTTGTTATACATATTGTTCTTCAGTGTGCATCATGTTGGTATACAGCGCCATGTAAACGTTTGTAACTTTTAACTATGAGCAATAGTATAATTAAACCCTTCCGAGATCTACATAGTATGTACCGTAAATGTTCTAATTAACGCGCCTATGAAAAATAATTCCGAGTGCTGGGTGGCGCGCTATTAGAGCGTGGAAATTAGCGTTTGTGACAAGGTGGCGCGCAAAATGTGTATACAATGGTATAGGGACGTGTGGGTTGGCGCATTTAAATAGAGTGTTAAAATTGCACTTCTGGCCGAGGTGGCGCATCTATTAGAGAGGTGCGTTAATTAGAACGTTTACGGTATGTAACTTGCAAAGGACATGGTAACAAAATAAGATTCAGTTACGTATGTTCATTGTGGCCGTCATCCCACTGATGTTCTCCCCTGCAGGCATTGCTGGTGTAGAGTGCAAATCAGTAAGATTTGCAAGGGGAGCATCTGCGTTTCCACTCACAGTGGTTGCCAACTAAGAAATTGAAGAAGTAAGTAGGGATGGTAGGATCAAAAAGTAAACAAACAAGAATAGGAGGGATAGTAGCAGACAAGATGCCATCCCTAAATTTTATAGTCTACAACAGGGTTTCTATGAAAAAAGCATGTAGGGATACATCTTGTCTGCTATTATCTTGGCTTAGTTTGGTACAGCCCACGAACCTCACAAGTAGTGTGTTTTATGCACCTATTGCCCATACCTATGCTACTCTGCTGCAGGCCATGTGCTCCCTGCTTGTGTACACTATAAGTAGGTAAAGATCATCAACCGTGGGGCCTGGGAACGAGACTGCTCCTACTGTATACACTGCTGATGTGCAGCATGTGGGGTATGTTACCCTGTGTGCATGCGCAAGGGGTGAAGTAATCGTTCTGTTGTTGTTGTGGTTGTCAATATTGCCCACAAAAAAACCGCCTGATCTCAATATCTGGACGCCTTAGTGAGTCGTTAGTGTCATCACAATGTCATAAGTGGAGGACAATCCGGTGAATATTTGATTAAGAGCGATTAAGAGCAATGAAGGGTATAAATTGTGTATTTGCTCAGCCATGCCTATCAACCACACCATGTGCTTTCTGCTAATATGCATACACATAACTATAACTCAGGCAAGTACCTTGATAAAGGTCGTTGATGGATTACGTGGCATTGTCACACTGAGCACTCTACTGTGTGTGAAGAGCGCGTGGGGTATGTGCTTTAGCTCTAGTTCCCTTCAATAATATGCTGCATAATGATACGGACAGCATTGATAAAACAGGTCCATGGGTGGATAGTCACGAGAATTGATAAAAGTATACCTTTTGGATCTTATAAGTTTGCTTACTTGCTAGCATAACCATTCAGTAAGTCCAGTAGAGTTTTCCGAGGTCACTTTACTAGTATGGTAGCTGTTCTGCACGTATGCCTTTGTGCACTCGATATTTACATGTGTCGTGCATGGACGATGTCAGATTAATATGTAGAGCTACATGTACATGTATGTAGAATACATATCCCACACAGACATTGCGCAATCTGTGGATCTACTTTTGAGTGCATGGTTGAAGTTTGTGAAAAATAATGTAGAGGTCCCAGTGATGTCAGCCAGAAACCACTGATCTCTCTCTGTACCAGACCTAGATTAGGAAGATCTGAACTGCTACTATCTACATCTTGCTGTGTTAATATAGCTATCTTACAGTCTGATTCTGTTCCAGAAGGCTTCACGTTTCAGTCAGTGAGTGGATAGCTAGCAACCAAACAGTGCAGTAGAACGCTATTATGTCGCAAGCATTTATATAAACACTTTGACCATCTTTTCCTGTTCATATACTAGGCCACTTGATTGTGCGCATGAGCAGAAAGTACACGACCTGCATGCATTATGTATTGAGCAGGCGCTGTCGATTGGGGCATCTGTAAAAGCTGGAAACGGAAATGGAATTGGAAATTGGAAACGGAATTGGAAACTGGAAATGGTCGTCAAAACGGGGACAAGGTCATCAAGCTATCTGGTACTAGCATAGCTATCCATGGTGCCAGTTATGCACCTATCAAAGTCCTGCCCCACGTACCCCCTACCAGGCACAGATAGGGGATTAGACAGGGCCTAGGTCTACATGTTTGAAGCACCCGGTAATAGAAATCGAGAATGCACAGCCAGCAAGCCGCATCGTATGTGCATGTTTAAAGCACGTTGACTTTTGACCACCATGCTGTGCATTTTCTGATGGTGTGTAATAGCTATCCGTTGGAGCACAATAGTCATACAACCAGCATGCACTATAACAGTTGGACAAATCTAATAGGCAGGGATTAAACCTCCTAAGATGCCCAGTGGGCAGAGAATTAGATAATCCCCTCCTGTGCCCAGTAGGGAGGAGGTGGGGCATGACTTTAGCAGAGTTCTTGCAAGTCACACAATCACTCTACTACTTTAATACTGTCACAGCAACTTAGCTAGTGTACAACTTAGTAGTAGAAATCGTTGGATGGTCTATTTACTCAGGACTGACTTGTGTACAAACACGGATTCAGTCAGCAATCTCAACCAATTACAGGCTGCTCAGTATAATGTATCCAGTCCCTAACAGCCTGACTCTAGACTAATTACAAAACTTGTGCATACACACATCACTGCATTTTAGTGATGTGTGCATTTTTGGTTCAAGTGTACATGTATATGTAGCTATAGGTGTGTCATCCGGCTGCAGAGACCACTTAAACTGAAGGCCATTCCTTACCCTTCATATTCCCCTAGGCAAGCTCAAGCTTGAGCTGATAATTTGAATAAATTAATACACCCCTCACCATGGTATTAAAACAGGCTGACACAGCTAGCTTGAGAGGGCATCACGGATGCAAGGTATGGCTTCCCCACCCCCAGAACTTTGTCGTACCCTCCTAAGTTTCTCAACAATATTAATCCATGGTATAATTCAGACTACTATTACAATATACGTAAATTACTGCAGTGAGACCATGTAGCTATCGATTCTACATAGTGGCTTCACCTTGGAACGTTTTAGCTTTGCGGAAGGGTGGGCCTATATGAAGCAGTCCAATTCAAATTATGATTTTACTCCCTTCCCAGGTTTCTTTTCAATGTACATGGAAAGCTGGGGGAGCCTGAAGGACCATCCACTAGCTAGCCCCTCAAGCTGCTAGACGTTTGACGACCATTTCCAGTTTTCAATTCCGTTTCCAATTTCCATTTCCATTTCCGTTTCCAGCTTTTACATATGCCCGTCGATTGGTGTGGCTACGGTGGCCACACTGAAGCCAGTTTTTGTCCAAATTCATTGTGCTTATGAGTTGCTTAGGTGCCTACTATATCTCAAGATATGCCGATTTGTGCTCATGATAATGACAACTACATGAACAACGACGACAATGGCACGGTGGATTACTTTACCCCTTGTGCATGTGTGTAAACATTCGCAGAATCAACATCTGCAATAAACTCATGGTGAAGTTTTAATACTACACGTATGTTTGATGTCACAATCATGGGATAATGTGACTGAACACTACTAACAGCATGCTATAGTATAGCGCGCATGCGCAGATGAAGACCACACCCCTCACTGGAGGCCAAGAGTAGCTGATCAAACTCACCGCGTAATGGCGAAGTTTTCACTCCGCTCGAACGTCGAATCTACCACCAGACCATGACAAAGAGCAGACATCGCCTCTCGCTTCCCTCGAGGCTCGGCGGCCTGCCGAGCAGGCCTGTCGAAATGCGCGGCGCTTGCGCCGCTCGCTCGAGCTCGAGAATGCATCTCTATGGCCCCTAGGCCTTGGCAACCTCGTTTGTGCACACGGCACAATTCTGACCAATCGTGAGTCTTCTGAACTTGTACGAGAGCGCATCTTTTATGCCCTCCAGGTTAGGACACGGACTATATAAGAAAATTGATCGTCTGAAAAATATTTTTCGTTGTATATATACATAATAAATTTTAATGTTCTTGAGCTCCTACATGTCAATGTCTAGCTTGAATTCATAGTATCTAATATAAATAGTATACTACTGCCATGGATATTCATTCGTAATGTATGTATAATTCAGCTGTTTTAGGTAGCTACATTGTATGTGAATCCCTGAATAAATACAAAAATGAAAAGGTTATATTAACCCCATCATTTTAGTACTGCTCAACCATAATCATAATACATTATTACTGCACTACAAAATTATACCTTTGTGTACTGTAAATGTGCTGGTATGACTGGATTCTCATCTGCATATCAAAATATTTAGCTGTAATATTAGCTATTGTCATACAGGGAACTCAAGATCAACATCACTCACCATAGAGCAAAGCATCAAATTCAGCTGGTGTCAGTGCAAATAAAGATGACCATTCAATTGGTAAATCACTGGACATTTTAATTTCTTTTGTAGAAAGTGAAATTATGATACATTGGATATCATAGCATGCACAATGTCATGTACTCTCCATCATATATAGATCCCAGACATATCATTAAAATGAGTGGGTGGCAGAAGTTCAAGGGTCAAACCACCATGTGTATTGCACAACATCTGCTCATATATTACAATTTCACAGGCATCAACATTATTTTTATACATGCAAGCAACATACCTCTCAATTCTTAACCTGTTTGAATTGCTACTTCTCCAGTCAAGAAGTTCAGTCGCAAGCCTAAGATCTATCCAGTATCAGTGCATACATATTTTAAGAGTATTTCTGCATGAATAATTATTAGGCTAATCTCCTTTCTCTTCCGTTTGACATACATGTCTTAATTGTCAGAAATTTGAATTTGAGACATTTGCTTACGTACTGCACTTCCCCTGTGTACAGTACTGTGCATGCGCTATACTATTCACTTGCCTTTATGGTGCACTCTAAATAAATACAATATGTATGCACACGTGTGCGTGCGCATGACGACCACATAACCATGACGGCAATATGACGCCGACCACATCCACGTGACCTGACCGCTGTAGCTGTTAAAGCCAAGAAAAAGCTGCGTAACCAGTCATGAGTCAGTGGAGTTACAAGACATATTGCTAGATCTATACACTACTCTGGTTGAAAAGAACCCATCACTGTCTCTTTTGTACATCGAGACTTCATCAAGAAGAGAAAAAGGCAGAGATGATCAGCAAATGTCACCAAAACTTTAGAACAAAGCGTTTTCAACAAATTCCACACATTAAAATCGCCACGAGAAGCCTAACAGCACCTTGCTATAAACGAGGTATGTGGCAGCTAGTATGGTAACACACAGACGGACAGACAGACAGACAAAACAACTACCGTATCCCTCGTGCATGCGCCGAGGGTTAATTAAGCGGTTTTGGCGGTTACCACCCAATTGTGCCCAGTAAGCAGATTACCATGAGTGCAGGCATTTCGATGGTACACAAGTGGGCCACGATCCAGTAGTTGCTGAAGGTTCAAAAGCACAAAGAATTGAAGCTACTCCATGTTGACTTGGTTGTTGAACGAACTGGAAATAAGCTGTTTGGCATGGTATCGCGCAGGTACTTGTGATTGTGAAACCGTGTACCGTATAGTGGGGAAACTTTGGAGATGTTTTTAGTTTGGCGATTTGGCGAATTTGGTGAACTAAAAACTCACCAATATCGATTATTGCATGCGTGCCTATGGCACTAAAAATTCAGATAGCCAAGTTTAAATTTCACCAATAAATCCTGAGAGCCTATTCGCCAAATTTAATGCTTGCAGGCTGTACATTCTTCATGTACAGCCTGCTGGATATCTGAGCATGCTCATAGTCCTTTCCACCCGGGGTGTGCTTATAATTGTTGTTGATGCTTGTTGAATATGGATCGTCAAAATTATGCCTCCCCCCTCTCTCGCCACAGGAATCACCACATGTAAGGCCTCCTCCACCACAGGTACCGGGATATGCATGTTTATGTAATAATTGTGGTTCAAAACCATTCTTCATGTACAGCCTTCAAAATGAACATTGTTCTTTTTTCCCTCAGGTTGAACATGTACGTGCTGCTGAGGATGCTGCTCAGAATGTGCCTGGAGGTACAGTAGAGACAAAAAAAGAAAAGTTTTCCATTTTGTTCCATATACCTTTTACTTGGAATGCCTGTGTAGTGGCATTCACATTTTTTACTGTCCTTTCTAGGCTGGCTAGCCACCTACAATTCTATAATCATCTGTCCTGCGGGTGGCTACTGTGAAGCTCTTTTAAATAACAGCTATGAAGCATGACAGTCAACAAGAAAGCTATCCCTTTTATCATAAGTAGCTTTATTGGGGGCAATAACAATTCAAACACCAACCTGGAGAATTCTGCCTTCCCAAAGGCTGTTTAACAAGTTTTCAGCCCCTTTCATACATGTTGAATGCATGTTAGTAGACAATATCTACACAGATGTTCCAAACAGATGGCCTTCAAGTTTACCCATTTGTCACTGCATGTCGGGAAACCAAAACAAACTTACCTTTTTTGTTTGCTTCTCTAGATTCAAATCCCTCAAGTGCAAGCTCTTCAATATTGGTAAGGATGAAACTTCACTACAGGGTATTACCTCGTAAAAGAATAATAATTACCGTATTTATTCGAATAGAAGCCGCACCCTTAATAGTAGCTGCCCTCGGATAGAAGCCGCACCTGGAGGTCAATGAAACAAATACCGTAAAGTCTGGTTAATAAGCGCATGCGCTTATCACTCTCGGTCGTAAGGAAATATGCGCCTATTAGATGATGTGCACTTAATAGGGAGTGAAGTTTGGCCCCGCCCACCGTCAGAACGTTCGAGCGCTCGAGCACAAGGCCAGCAAGTTGTGAATTTGGCGAATCTTGAGGACAGCTTTGCTGTAGTTCATGGAAGTATGACATCGCTGGCAGAAAACTGCGAAAAATGGCTGTCTTGTTGGGCAAGAGTTCGACCTGTCTCAGCCTGAGGCAGTGTTGAGCATACCAGGCTAGCCACTGTTGTGCAGCTGGCTATCTGAAATAGGTTGGAGAACAAACTGCTAGCCATGCATAGCGTGCCACAACTCGAGATCAAGCGGTGAATATTGCTATTGTCTATATTGGGCATATGCGCTTATTAGACATTGGACAAGAACAGGAAGGAAGTATGCGCTTATTAAAAAAATATGTGCTTAATAAGCATGTGCGCTTATTAACCCGACTTTACGGTAGTAGCCGCCCTCGAATAGTAGCCGCACGCATGCTCGAACTACATTAAGTGGGCGTGGCCACGATCGCACAATTGTTCATTTGAGACAGAAGCATGGCAGAAGACGACCTTGGCTTTGTTCTACGGATGCGTCGCGGCTTCTTTTGTGAGCATATAGCCATTATTTGTAGTGCAGCACTCATAAACCAGTCTTGTGGTACGTTTTTTATAGACGACACCGCGAGGTATCGGTCCGAAATTAATAAAAGCCACCCTCGAATAAGAGCCGCCCTCGATTAGTAGCTGCACTCCAGCAAGGCTGAAATTAATAGTAGCCGCGGCTACTATTCGAATAAATACGGTATGCACAGGGAAACATTTAAGCAACATATCTTAAGTGCATGAAGGCATTAATATGTGTGCATAAGAATTATTAATGTTTCCTTGTTTCCTAAATTGCATGTGTTACACTAAATATGAAAAAAACCGGCATACTGTCAAAACAATACAAGTAGTGCAATGCACATTTTTATATATCGCTATATTTAACCCTCAGCGCGCATGTCGCTTCCCGACGAACTCTCAATAGACATTCGAGACAGCAATGACTTCTTTTCAACAAAAGTAGCTAGTAGAGATTGAGTTAGCTTGTATCATACGATTGACTTGTCGCTAAACACGCTAGAATAGCAGCTAACTCTTGAGGGCTTCTTAGCTTTGATCATCGCTTATTGCTGGGTTGGCACAATGCTCACGTACGTGGCATGCACGACATATACCTATTACGTAATTTGGATGATTGCATGCTATGGGCCGTATGTGAGCTTAATGAAGCACTTCACTACTGCATCCCATGGCCAATAGTGCGCCGAGGGTTTTGCACTAAAGTGCCTTCATTGTTGAAGTACTGGACATTGGTTAAAGTATCGAAGAGGAAGCAGTTGTCGTTATCCAGTGTTATTTCAGGATTTTGCTCGAGAGAGGGCAAGCATCTAGTGCCAAACCCAAGGGGAGGGAGGCAAATGCAAATCCAAGTGTGGACAGCCTTATCTTAAGGTAGGGAAAGCCTATTGCAAACTGACCTTTAGGATAGCAGTGTTCTCCCCACACTGGTCATGCTCCAACGACCACTCAGCAATATTTGCCACCACTCAGGCTTGCATTACCACCACTAACAGAGGGTAAAAAATGGTGAAATCGTTTAATGCGATTTGAGTACTTTAGCTAAAGTTTAACCACCACTCAGATTATCCTGGGGAGGCTGACACCACCCCCTCCCCCCCCCCCCCCCCCCCCCCCCAAAAAATACAAAGTAAAGCCTGTTGTTTTCAGTGACTAAGTTCGGGACTTCGTGCTTGTTTCCAACATCTCCACCCAACCCAAGTTGTTATTTCCATTTCATGCATTGTATATGGAATGCTATATGTATACATAACAATGCCTTTAGATCGTAATTTCTCGTTTTCTACCATGTAGCATGTGATAGCCAACGTGTCTGACCTGTCTCAGACTTAGGGTAGGTTAGCTTTATGGTGGAGCATATTCAAGGGTTAGTACAGTATGTGTGTGTGTGTGTTGCAGTACTACTAGCTACTGTCCTGGTTTTGTGTGTCCAAAGTGAGATGATATACATTTTTCTGTAAGGTTTCCAAGATAAGTGTTGTGTTGACTTTGCTGAAAACTTTTTGCTCAGAAGATATGGCGTTATTTGCCTGTCATGATGACAGTATCCTGGTTCTTTGTTAACAAGAAACACGTCAATGTTCTTGATACGATCACAAATATATGGTACACGAGCTGCTAGCTAGAAGTGAAGACTGACTAGACTAGAGCAACTGTGTTTTTCAGTGTCTTGGTTTACTTTTTGCTGACTCGTCACCATGGTGACATCAGCACATTAATTTTGTCCAGCTGGCCAAATTGCAAGTGCAGCACAGCCCTTGATGTAGTGCATGTTGCAGTTAGTCCAGTTCATGCAGGCTTGACTTTATGACTGCATACCACGATCCTGTACATAGAGATTGAGTTTTCCCAAATCCAGTCATGTTATAATTTTCAGAGAATTGGACCACTAGAGATGGGTGCTACCGGGAGCTTTTAAGCTGCCAAAGGCGGCTTAGCCTGTAACTATTACATACTTCGGCATTTGAGCAAAATCAATGATGCCATGCTCCATTGATCCTCCATGATTGCAAGCAATGGCTGGACAGAAACCAAATAAAGACTCACAAGAAATTGACAAACAAATTTTGGCCTCGTGCTCAGGGCACGTGGCTAGTTAAATTTGAAAGGAGACGGCTGGACGATCGCTTTCGCCACGATCGGGGGGCCGATTTACAGCCTGACTTGAAATCTCACTCGGAAGGTTGAGGGGCTTTGCAAGATAGCGTATCGCATTATCAAGTAACTCACCTCTCCTGAAGTACTTATTCTTGCCGTGGCCATGGACCGGTATACCTACTCTGTACTGTACTCTATGCGATACGTGCTATTTAATATGCATTGATGGCATATGTCGTGCATTTCATTGTGTCACATCGAAGATGTGCACTTTCCTAATATGGAAACAGTTGCTGGTTTGATTTTGTATTTTGATGGCACCAGAGCGTACACAGCAGTTACCCGCTCCTTTGCCACCTTCGGCGTCTCATATGCTCCTGGTGCTACTAACCTAACTAGAGTGAAGTTAAACCTACCTAGAAGCCAATCTTCACTGCAAAACCATATGAAGACGTCACCAATATTAACTGTATCTGGGGAAAGCTTGCCGTATTGCCTATGCAGCACTATAGTGCTAACTTAAGCCTTGGCGTGTTGAACAATCAGTTGTTAGAGCCTCAGTGCAGGATTATATGCGGCATAGCAACGCTTTTAGAACATGATTTCTTATTATAGCATGATCACAAACAAAGCACTCAAGCTCCAAAGCAAAGCATACGTGATTTCTCGCAAACTTTGCATATTGTTAGCTCTATGATTCGGAGCGAGCCTAAGCGAGCCCCGAATTCCAGAGGACCATACGGCAACTTCACTGTACCTATGTATCTATCTATATATGTATGTAGCGTTAAGTCGTCCACGTGTTCATTACAATGTAACGCGCATGCTCGACACAAATCATTGAACGTCGTCCACGTGCAAACAATGATCGTCACGGTGCATTCTGTATCAGCGCGATCTTGGCACAGGAATAGGATCAGAATTATGGCAAGATGAACTGTGACTGTGATCAATCATACTCGGTAACAAAGCATCAACTGGCTGAGTTGTTTCATCTCACAACTACATGTACATGTATGCAGCATCCAGCAGTTGTCTAGATCAGTGCATAAATATATTGAAACACTACTGGATAAGAACTTTTGGCCTGTGCGTAAATGGGAACGAACAATGTCATACTATGTAGTGGCAGTCATTTTCATTGAGCAAAAGCTCGTCCCGCTTGAGGATATCATCTTCCTAGTAGCACTTACCAATATACACATCAAATTCAGATTTTCTTGCCAAAAAATACCTTATTTTCGCATTATTAGGTGCATCTCGCTTATAAGCGCATATTTGTTACTAAGGGCATGCCATTTTCCTGACCTAAGCACTCGCTGTTAGGCACGTTTCGTGTATAAGTGCATATGTGACCCTTGACCGCGATATCTGCATGCTTTCTTGCTAGCTCGAGGTTCTAGCCTTTTCAAGCTACTCAAAATCACGATGGCTACTATTGCTTCTCAAGTTCTTCGAGCTATGAGTGCTATTTCTAGCTGGGTGGAATGCAGCAACACGTATGATTGTGCGACCGATCGATTGGCTACGTCCCTAAATGATACCGCGAACGCGCATGCGTTCTTGGATGCAGCTATTCTTTGTTAGGCGCATCTCGCTATTAGGCGCACTTTGCTATTAAACGCAGGTTTTCTTCCGGTGGAGATATAAGCGCATGCGCTTAATAGTGGGCAAGTACAGTATGCAGAGTTTTTACCAAATCTGGTCACAATTGTTTCAATTTCTCTCTCCCCCCCCCCCCTCCAGATCAATTTACCATTTCCCAGCCGCAGTCATGAAGATCTAGTCATTTCACCATTGCCTAGACTTAGTCATGAAGATCTAAGAGGTACAGTAGATAATTATTTGTTCCATTTGGAGTGAAAACAATTCCCATGTAGTGGCACTCACATTGTTTTCTTATACTGTCCTTTCTAGGCTGGCTAGCCACCTACACTATCATTTGTCCCGCAGGTGGCTATTGTGAAATGATCTTACATACAGCATGTGCAAGGGGTAATCTCACTTTTCCTATTGTTGATACTGGCTATGAAAATTCACACCTCTAGCTTATAAGTTCTGTACATATGTTTGATGACTAGCTCATTGCTGCATGTATATGTGACCGGATTTGGGAAAACCCTCCGTATGGGATCCGCGCGCGAATCGCGCAATGCGCGTTTTTAGTAGCTCAGGTCGAAATTTGTCAAAGTCCAGATTTTGTCATATACATGTCGAACAACCCTTCTTCTAACTGTTGCCGTCTTCTATGGAGGCTAGACGTGCTATACGAAGGCGAAATAAGCCTTCATTTTGACCCACCTAGTCAGCACAGCATGCACAGCCGCCGTACACGGAGCCCGTTGCTATGGGCGCTAATTAGAATTCTCTACCTAGATACATCGAACTACCGTACGTTCGCTCACCTTTTTAGCTTCTTGGGCATCTAAGAACAATCGGCTGTCGTTGTCAACAACGAAATTCAACTCTTGCTCGATCTTTACGTTCATTTCGAACGGCTCCGCCCAGGTCCATTTAATTGATATCCGGGTCACGCGTAGTATGCGGAAACGCCATACTCGTGCATAGCAACGCCTTTAGACCGTAATTTCTCGATTATTGGAGGTGTGGCGCGATCGCAAACAAAGCGCTGTATCTCAGCAACAAATTGCGCGATCGGCCTAAGACTTGAACGCGGGTTAGCTCTATGCTAGAGCTTATCAACCATGCATCAAACTCAATTTTCTGAAAAAATCCCATACGGAGGGTTTTCCCAAATCCGGTCACATATACTTACCTGTAACTCACTGCTCTGATTGGTATGATCACGGTGATAACCAGCCACAGGAGCGCATAATTAAAGAAGGAAAGGGGAAGGGGGAAAGAGCGTGAAACGCCTACGCAGGGATTTTTCTAGAAAAAATTGCGAGAGGGGGCAAATCGGGACGTTCAAATATTTAGGGGGTTTGTCTCATACCGAGGCTTTCCTGTGCCTTTATGCAGGTATACCTTGTAAATAATTATCATTAGTCATGGCCCATCTCAGGGGGGGCAAAGCAATTTTCAGAGGGGGCGAATTGCCCCCCTTGCTCCCCCTAGAAAAAACTCTGCTACGCACTTAATTGAAATCTCAGAACTTACCCATGCTGCACGCATTACTAAAATAGGCAAAACCGCAAGGTGTGTAGCCAAGAAAAAGTAAGTAGCTTATCCTATGGGTGAGTCTTGTGGCCCAGAGTTCTCTGTTAGAGATTGTCAAAAGTTTCGAAAACCATGAGCAAGCAGAAGGATCGTAAGCTTACCCTCAAAGTCACCTATGGTCAGCCAGAAGACCGCTTATAATTTGTTGGCAAAAGCGTTCGCTGGAGACGAATGTCACTTGGGGCGTCATGGTGATAGCTACGCCCAAGGGGCAGCTCTCAGCCTCCATCAGGCTAGTCGACAAACTTTTGTCATAAATTTACAACCCAGCATACCGTGCTGCCAAAGCCGCTAGTACTGTCTGTGTGGCCCAAGCGAACGAGGTGAGTGGAGACTGACTTCTGAAAGGTGGTACGATCATTCCAGTAGCTAGTAAAACAGTTTTTGATCCTTTGTCACTTCTGAGAGGTGGACTTTGAGTGACAAACACCACCATGGAGTCGCTTTTTCTTGGCTACATACCTTGCGGTTTTGTCTATTTTTAGTAACGCGTGCAGCATGGGTAAGTTCTGAGATTTCAATTAAGTGCGTAGGCGTTTCGCGCTCCTTCCCCCTTCCCCTTTCCTTCTTTAATTATGCGCTCCTGCCAGCCACAATTTTGAGGTTACAGATGACAGTTCAACCAAACCACTAACTAGGCCCACCAGATCAATTTACACAAGTCAACGCTCAAGTCAGTGCTCAGTAGATCACTGGTACCACTTACTACATAAGCCCTGCTACTACTAAAAGTCCAGTTAGATATTGTTATGTATATGTAGCTATCCACTCAGCTAGGCTGCATTCACCATTCCAAAACAGTTCAAAAATTCTCTCATCTGTTGTAACGTTTATCCACTAGAGTCATGATTAGGCTTTTTCTTTCATTTGGCGTATTTGAATTAATTGACCCTAAAGTTGATTTATTGAAAATTGATTCGGTGATAGTTGTTCTTGTGGGAGGACACCATGAAACTATTGTCATCTTTGCCTAGCTGGCTTCTCCTTTGATTTGAATTTATCTTATTACTTATAGAAGCTGGATGGGTGCCGAGTGCCCGATCCACTATTATGCTTGGCATAAATGTAGCTTTTGTTCTATGAAGGCTCTATCAACTGGGTAATAGACTCCGTCACTAGTACATGGTATTAACTATTGACCTGGTATCCTGTATAACCTCTCAAGATGTTAGACTTCATTTGGCATAAGCTCATAGTTTCTTTACAACTAGCTACTATCATTTCCAGTCCATTTCTTCATTTTCTACTTCCCCGTTTTCCTTTCATCACGGCAGTGAATTAGACCAAACCCCCAGTTTCCCATACATTTTGATCATAGCAAGAGAAAGATCACACCATCTTATCATACAAGGTGCCTATGAATAGAATTGGAAGCATACAGTATATAGTATCTAGGTTTAACAACCACGAACATAGCATGCTAGTGCTATACAGAAGCAGTTACATGTAGGTAAATGTTGTAGGTTGAAAGCCAACGTTTTATTCACGCATGCACATTTTGCTACATCCTGTTTAGCCACGTGACCTAATCTATCTGCAGAAACGCGTTAGTTTGCTCACCATTTCTCCTGCGAGACGTGTGAAGGCAAGAACCCAGAAACAGAATCTACTACCTCGGTGAGGATGATTCCGACGGTATCTACTAGCGAATCAGGTTGGTTAGATAACTGCAGCCTGCTACATGAAAGTGCCCATTGTCGCCTCTCGTTTGTACCGCCTAACGTAGAACTTTGTGTTCATGCCTATAGCTAGTGCTATGAGTGCCGTGCACAGGGATCGCCTAGTTGTAGCTCCTAATCCTCGATGGCCAGAGATACAGTCCCTTGTGTCTCGAGGTCAAATATATAGCTGTAAAGTCAGCAACGCGATCGGTAAAGGATCGTATACCGTTGGGGCTCGTGCATGCTATACATAGTTATGTGTAATAATAGCCATTGCGTAAGCCGCGTGTTTGTACCGCTCTACTCTGTTCGACATCGTGAAAGGCAGCTTATTGCCTACACGCTAGTTGCTCTACACAGCCCATGATAGCTCCAGTGAGGCCCTGAATTTTTCCATAATTATGACGTAGGTGGCATTATAATTACAACATAATTACCTAATAACCACAGGGAAGTGATTTGCTACTAAGCGTCTAATTATGTTGGTACTGTGGTATACATACTTGACTAAGGCATACACACCTGGGGCAGCATGCATACCACAGCACCAGTATAGCTATGTGACCTTCCGTATTGCGCACGGAAGTGATTTTCAGTTAAGGTCACCGTTACCAACTATAAACTTTGATCCTACAAATTTGAAGTCTAGCCCATGTTGTCATGAAGATAAGGCCAAAAATGTACCCAGATTGCCCATACTAAGGTTTTGCAATAATTGCAGTGAAACATTGTCATGTACATTGCATACAGAAGTTCGTAATACTTGCCATTTGTAAAATTCACGGCCCCACCCACAGTCAATGAGCTACAGAGGAGGTTCGACAGGGTCAAAAGGTCAGCAATAACCCACCGTTAACAAGCATTCTTTTGCTTTGACCCCGGATTTGGACAGTCTCGGTGATAAATGCTACTTTCTCCAGGCGGGTGACAGATTGTTTAGAAGTAATCGGCGGCCTTTTTATGCCATAATTCTTACTACAGCACTTGCCTTGCCGACCAAGGTCGTAAAGGTCAGCCAAATGGTAGCCTAGAAAATCGTTCGTGAAGGGTACGGGGCTCGAACTAGTATTAAATATGACGAAAACTTCGATTGAGACTTTTGTAGCAAGATAACTGGGGTACAGCAGTGAAATCAGTACTCCCATACAAACATATGGGTTAGCCGATTGTGACCTTTTGACCCTGTCGAACCTCAGCTAGATAGCTGCCAAAACATTCGACGAGAGCAGAAGCCAACATTTCGATAGAAAAGCTATTAGCATGCTCGTTGGCGCACAAAATTGAAAAAGCTGCTGGTGAACTTGATTTGCACCTGCCACGGTTGCCTACAGCAACAGATGCGGATCATGGACAATCAACATAGCTACATGTGCTGATTTCTTCTTCGAGCTGTAACTCAGTAAGTACCGTATACCGTAAATCGCGAAATTTTCGTGTTAAAAATACCGTATTTCCTCGAAATTACGCCGCACCTCGAATTCCCGCCGCCCTCGAAATCTCGCCGCACCTATAAGGAGGTTGGTTTTAATAAACGCCGCCCTCGAAATCTCGCCGCATGGAAAAGGGTCGTCGGATTCGAAGTACGCGGAATGCAGGCGCACGCGCGCGATTCGCACTATTAACACATGCTAGCATTCAATTCTAAATAACGCACATGGACGAGTGCGCAGGCGCAAGGCGGGTGAGTGGACTAGTCGCCGCCCTCGAAATGTCGCCGCAGGGTTGCAGGACTTGAAATTAAATCTCGCCGCGGCGAGATTTCGAGGAAAAACGGTATTTCATGTGATAAATTTTCGTGTTAAATAATTTTCGTAGGAAGCGATCCCTTACCATACACGTTAACGTTTATCGTGTGTTTAATTTTCGTAGCAAGGGTCGACTACGAAAATATTTCAACTACAAAAATTTCCCGATTTACGGTAGCGGGAAAGTTTCGTTGGAGCAAATATTCGTATAAATGGCCTAATAACGCTTTGAGATAGTCCCGTTCGACGATCACATCAAGATTCAATCGAAGATGGCATCTTTCTGACGCCGATAGCTCTCCATTGGGATCAGGAAGTTTCGAAGCCTTCGCAAATTAGCGGTAAAGCGACATTTTATTAGCAACTCGAACTACAGCCTTCCCGCATGCTACGCGCATATGTAGAAGGTCAAAGGTCGGGTGATTTAATTTCGCAATTTTTAATTTCATATGCACAGCGAATATTCGAAATATACGAAAATTTGCACCATACGAAAATTTCCCGCTATACGGTATGGCATTCTAGAAGCTACAAAAGCAAATTTTTATGTAGAGAATTTCGAATGATTCCCTCATTTGTCTGTGCCAAAACGTGTTGTGATCCTACGCGACTGTTGGTCTCATATATCTGAATGAGGCCCAGTGCAATATTTGTCATGGAAGGTCACATACGGTATTCATCAAGATTGTGTGATCTTTCTCTTGCTAAGACTAAACATACATCTGGGGGTAGGACACTCAAAAACTTGGCAAACGCTATAGACCAACCAGTTTTTGCCACATGTTGGATAGTCAGGCGGTACACATTTTACGTTTTGTACATTAAAATTCTATCAGAATTTGTTTTTGCTTACAGAAAGGACCCATTGATAAAACCAGAATTTCACCATTCAAAAGACCTACTATGCTGTATAGTAAGTACCCAGCCTTCCTACCATCGCAGCCTGATAGTCAATTAGCTGCTTCCACTTCATCTACATAGTCAGCTATGATTTTCTATGCAGCATGCATGAGAATCACACACTTTGCTGAAATGGTTCAGCATAATGGGAAAACGGTACCTGGTGCAAAACAAAAACGGAAATACTGGCTTTGACTGTAGATGTGTATATACCATCTCTCTTGGATATTATCAGGTTCTTTGTTTATGTAGACAGAGAAAGAGTTCCATCTTCAATATCCCACTCTTCAGTGGCATCCTCGTCGGACTCCTCAGTAGTGAGTCTAATTCTATCAGCACCTGAAGTCACCGAGGAGCCGACGAACATCGTTTTAGACACGTCCGTTGCTACCATGGTGCTAGATGGGGACTCCTGGCTGTGCAAGCCCCTAGACTGCTTGCTATCAATAAGTGGTCTAGGGGCTGCCATCCAGAGGGTCCCCGAGGGCGAGGCCCCAGAGGAGAGCATCAGCCGTCTAAAGAGGTCTATTTCCGCATACACATGGTACACCTCGTTACAGTGTCCTGTACACATTACAAGTACTGTGTACTCAGAATTAAAGAATTCAAGCCAGGTATAGTTCAGTACTTACAGTGTAAGTAGTATGTTCATGAGTGAATTATGTGTATCTGCCAAACTGAAGTCTCAGGAAGTATGCCATACTAACAGTGCAAAATTTTGAGGCTGCCAATTTCCCAGTGTTGCTAGCCTCGCAAAAAAGGGCCCATGGGCGGTGCACCTTACATTAGGCTCAAACAGGGGGGTAGGCTGACATTGTAGGCATCAATAGTGATCACTACAAAACATGCAAAGCAGTGCAAGTAATGTGTGACATCATGGGCTAAGCAACATATACTAGTGTAAACCACTGTGCACCAGTGTAATTTGCAGCTGGTAGTCCAGTCTCACCAGATCCTCAAGACTCTTAGAGCTTACCTTACGCTGTCCATAGCCTTCGTTCTCTGGGTTTTCTTTATCATTTGTATTGCACTATATTGCGCACGTGGTGATATGTCAATGTCATCGTGAGTCATAGCTTCTCTGACGAAGCGGTCTTCGTTTGACGTTTTACATGCTAACACTGCAGCAAAAATGTCTATTTCTATTCATTGTAGGTCAAAATAAGTGGGCATGCAAAGTTACAAAAAAATCTACTCTCTTGCTGTGTAGCACTGTAGTGGGTCCGTCTGTTCATTGCCATGCCACCGCGCCAGCCAGCGCTGACAATTCACTCAAGAAGCCTGATCGATGGAGAGACACAAGACGATCTCAGTGAGCATCGATGTCAACATCAAACAATCGAGCAAGCCAATGCCGCCCATCAGCCATACTTCGAGCTAACCGAGTGGTCTACACTGCCGTGTAGTCAGAGAAATAGCCTTTCAATATCCTTGCTCAATAATAGCGCTGAGAGTTTTGTCACCACGCCCCTCAACATTGCGAAATCGAGCTGCTCATCCATTCGCAGGAAAGGGATTCATGTTGTTGCCTCGTAGTACCAAAAAAAAGTACCAGAAACAAGTAAGTAGGGATGGTAGTGCAAGAAGTACACAAACAAGGATAGTAGCTATATAGGAGTAGCAAGAATGATAATACAGGTGCAATCCCTACATTTTTCATTGAAACTGTGTTACTGAGAAGTATGTTGAGTGCACCTTGTACTATCATTCTTATGCTACTCCTAGCTACTATCCTTGTTTGTGTACTTTTTGCACCACCATCCCCACTTACAGTTTCATTTGAAATGATTTTTATACTTGGTGTAATGATAATTGGCCTAATGAGGGAAAAAAGGAGACCACATGAGATTTGAACCTGGGACCTTTGAAACTCCAGGCGAGGTTCTTACCATTGCACCACAGTGTATATGGTAAGTGGTCATCACAGCAACACGTTTTCCTCGATATCTCCTAAACAAAGTCGCCAATCAAACTTCTACGAGTATAAAAATGAAACTGTAAGTAGGGATGGTGGTGCCAAAAGTACACAAGGATAGTAGCTAGGAGTAGCATAAGAATGGTAATACAAAATGCACCCTACATATTTCTCAGTAACACCGTTTCAACGAAAAATGTAGGTATTGCACCTTATATTATCGTTCTTCTGCTACTCCTAGCTG
>OZ005689.1:26415455-26458705 GCA_963930775.1 Cliona cf. orientalis
CTTCCACCAAGCAACCATACTAGCTACACTCCTCCCACTTTCGCCAATTTGGCGATCAGCGCGACTGGACAATCGCCAGAAGCCATTGGACAATCGCAAATGGCGATTTTGGCGACCGTCTGGGGAACCACTGATTATTCTTGATTAAAAGTGTGCACTCTAGCACATCCATATGAAATTCTTTGACGAGGGCGTTAAGGCTGTGTGGTAAACCCCTTTAAGAGGGCCAAATATGTTAGGCACAATTTTCATAATTAATTCTGGTTCAGTAAATCCACTTGGTGGGCTAGTAGTTGTTGTATTGAAGTTATTAAATCTCAAATATGAAGACTTGATTCCTTACAATCCTAAAATATCACTATTGTTTATCCAAAAACGGCAGGAAAAGTGCCCCGTACATGTATGGCTTCTCTATTAGGTATATAATATGGAGAAAATAAAGTTTCACAAAACACAGTGCAAAATTAATGGTTGTCAGTGGCGTCTGCAGGGGGGTTTCAGGGGTTTCTGGAAACTACAGTAGAGGTCAAAAAAAAAGTTACTGTTTCCGTTTCGTTCCATGCCGTGCATATGGAACGGAAACGATCCCGAGACGGTGTTGCACACTGTTCCATATTGTCCAATGCATGCAGTGCTGGGCTAGCCATATTAGCCACCTGGCTACAGTAGAGTGTCCCACAGGTGGCTACTGTGAAAGGAACTTACCAGCAGCTTTACAGTACAAGGTGTTCATCCAGCCACAAGCAGCCGCTTGTTGGGGGGGGGGAGGGGGGGGGACACTTGTCTAGTAAGCGCTGCCATTCCCAGGCAAGGGGGGGGGGGCAAATGCCATCCTAGATAGCTCTTTCATCAGAAAGATTGCCAAGCTAATCTTGGGCACCTTCCATTTTGTCTGGTTTGCAAGGATTTTTTCCACACCCCACACGTTTGTGGCGACTTGAGGTTAGTGTACAGCCCACTTAATTGAATGAAATACAGCATGCGGCCACGCTGGCTCGTATGGTACGGCAACGGCACGCTACGAAACGGTGCAGTATGAAACGGAAAACGGTAACCTTTTTTTTGACGTGTACTGTAGTCAAGCTCCAACCATAGTCTACAGTACTGCACAGCTAGCTAGTTACTAGTCATAAATGCATCATTAATGCCAAGTCAGTACTGGTGCCACGTACAAAGTGCAAATTTATGGCCTATAGACCTACTGCGCATGCTCTGTGATGACATCATCACCATGAATATGATTAACAGCAAAATTTTCGGAAACTACTCAGTGTATTTCCTGGAGACACCCCTGGTTGTAGTGGCTATTCTGGTAACAAGTAGGTATATCTGCAATTTTTAGCCCAAATAATGATTTTGCTATCTTGCTTGGTTGCACTGTATCTACATGTACTATGCAGCTTTGCAGTACACAAAATAGGGAAGAGGGAGAAATGGTAGTGTCTAATAGTGACAGCAGTCACTACTACAGCACAATTTGAATTCAAATTGAAGTCCAAGCATACATTTGTACACTCAGTGAACTAAATGCACCAACACACAGTGAGGTACTTACCACTTTTAAAGCTGTATTTATTCGAATAGTAGCAGCGGCTACTAATCTGCTCGAGTGTGGCTACTAATCAAGGACGGCTCTTATTCGAGGGCAGCTTTTATTAATTTCGGACCTATGCTTGGCTATGCAGCCCATAAAAATCGTAGCACAGAAGACTGGTTTACGAAGACTGCTAATCTACGCTGCAGTAGAATCAAGTCAAGGCTGTCTTCTGCGATGGTTTGGCCTCAAATGAGCGAGCGCATTCCACTGGCGATCGTGACCACACCCACTCAATCGAGTTCGTGCATGTGTGCGGCTACTATTTCTTTCACTGAGTTCCAGATGCGGCTACTACTTGACGGCGGCTAATATTCAAGGTGCAGCTTCTACTAATTTTGAATAAAATTAATATGGTATGTGGATTATTAAGAGACCCCAGAGAGAGAGAAGGTGAGAGGAGAGAGAGAGGGGGGAGGAAGAGGGAGAAATGGTAGTGTCTAATAGTGACAGCAGTGTCACTATTGTACATGTACATACAGACCTTATGATAATTTTTTCACATAGGCAGACAACCTGTCTGATCAAAATGCAATATGGCCGGACATTGACATCAACTGCCCGGACACAAAATTTAATATGCATGACTGCTTTAGGTATAATGTTTCACCCTCAATCTGATGTAACACAAGACACAGAATATCACCAGTGTACATGCTGGGCAGGTTTAGCTCAATCTACACTGAACAGTCAGTACAGCTGCTAAGTCATTGCGGTCTATGTAGCTGGTACAGCTGCTAAGTCATTGTGGTCTATGTAGTTGGTGGGTGTTCGCCCCTCGCCGTTATCATAAGGTCTGCACATACCTACTTGCAATTGCTGGTGCAACCCATCTATACCTAGTACCCACATGTCCCAAACAGAAAGCATTAAAGTATGTTACTATAGCAACTAGCATACATGTAGCTTTTAATCAAGATCAAAACAGTTAAAGCACAGCCTAGTGTGTTGTGACAGCTGGTGACCACAAGGAATCCCAATCACTCTACAGGCAAAAAGAGAGGGCTTATTTGATTGGGTGTGCTTAATTGGATGCTATTGCACAGTACTGAGCTGCATACTAGTGAAAGAAGGTGAGCTAGCTGAATGTTTTCAGGGTGCTGTTTGGCATAAGGTAGGCTTGTAGGATTTATTCATCCACTGACAAAACTGCTGATGTTACAATAAAGATGTTTTGTTTTAGTTTGCTCATGCAATTTGGCAGGGTACTACTGTACTCCATGGCTGCTGTGGCCTAGTTAGCAAGCCTGGCAGATTGAGTCAGTCACTGAAATAAGCTGGGAAGTATGTAGTATGTAGAATAGAAGCATTTTATCCAGCTAGGAAGATATTGCTTTTCAACAAGCTTGGAGGTGCACATACATGTAACAACGAAAGTATTGAAACCGTACTGAGCCACTAGCAAGGTATGCTAAGCTTGGATTATTAGCTACATTGCTGCTTCCCGTAGCATTTTTAAATGCTCCTTCAGGGTAGTTCAAATCACCAGGGACTCTGGGAGGGGAAGAAGCCAGGGAGGGGGAAAGGGGCGAAAGATATGCTTCCAGTTGAGCTTGAAAGCAACAAATCTGCGTCTTCTAGTATGATGGTATAGCTTGGAACAAAACATACACCATAGCAGCTACCTGCAGCTACATCTAGCTACATGAGGTAATGAGAATACATGTGGTCTCCACAAGGTACTGTCATGTGGTTCTGGCTATAGTAACATACTTTTAGTGGGTTAAAGCACAGTTGTTCATGCTCTAAGCTAGACTTACTGACCAGGGCGAAGCCAGAGGTCAATAAACCACTGAACGGTTGGTTGAGAGCGAGTACTATGACCGATTTGTAGTACTGAACAAAGAAAATCTACAAGGTACTAACCACAGTTAGCTACACAGCTACAAGGTGCTGCCCCCTGAAGCTATCCGCAGGTCAATAAGTAGCTTCATGAATATTCATGCAGGTCAATAACAAGTCTGATATTTGTCGTCTGGCAAGTTATTGACCTGCTGTAGCTCTAGCATGATGGTAAGCAATTTACAGGTTGTCCTTATCCTTTGATGTGTATGGCTTCAGTACTACAAGCTAGACTTATGCAATGAAGCACTATACCTTCAGAGGGTTTGCAAGCTAGTGGGGTGTCACCCTGTTGTGCAAACCTTGCACTGCACTATCTAAACATCTAGAGTAACCACAGCACAACACTGCTGTGCAAACAGCACTGTTGCAGGCTTACTTGGTCTTGCAACATGCAGCTGCAATGTGCACAATGAGCACTTCATTAACGCTCGGTGCAGGGTTACAGTAGTCTGTCTGTGTGTTTGTCTGTTTGTCTGTTACCCCCTATACAGGTCTACCGACTGCTTAAAAGATTTATACAATAAAGTGAACATACCTATGGATTTTGCGCTTACCTCCAAAGGTTTTCAACTATGGGATTTCGCTGAAACGCTTTCTTTCTAGAGTTACAGCTTCATTCTTTCATATATAGCGTGCTAAGGCGGCCATTTTGTGTACGCAGTACCGTAAGTGAACTACGTAGCTCCGTATACTAGCTCGTACCGTGTATGTAAACTAGACCACACCTACCCGTTTTGAGGTGTGCACTATTAAGAATCGAACTTACTTTCTCTGCAGCTCAGGTACTAGGTGGACTATGAGGGTGAGTAGCTATTGATGAACTAGCTAGTGATTTACAAAGCTTGATATGGTGTTTTTGTTCCAAATAACGGTTTGTGACAATAGCTGTTGATATAAGCTAATAGATATCTGAGTAGTTTTACACCTGATGATCTAGACTTGCGGGCTGGGGCTGGCCTGCAAGACTACACCTGATCAGTGCTACTTCTGCTCAGCTCTCATGTCTATGCAGATGCAGCACAGGCTCAATTTGCAGCTCGCCAAGCGTTTTGCACTTTAGTGCTTTCATTAGGTACTGCACCAGATGCGCTTTGCGGCATATATGCACAAACCACACACTCCACTATCTCCCTACCACTGAGACAACCAAGGGAATCAGTAAACTTTGGTCAAGTCAGTTGTCTAGCAAGAGTTGAGAAATGGCACTTGCCCATCTAGAGCACTAAAGTGCCAAACACTTGGCTCTTTGATGTGTATTTAAAATCAGATTGAGATGATCTATTAGTTTGCATATTGTACAATGGGCTACTGCATTCCTGAGCTTGCCCCTGCAATTGATGTTAAGGTTACGGGTGACCGTTTGCATAAAGAGACTTGGGGTGAGCACAAAACCATTCGTATCTCGACACACGAAGCAGCACTGAAGCTGAAACAAACACCAAAATGTACCGACATGGCAATAAAAAACAGCCAGGATATCAATGAAGGCACCACACTACTATCAACCAAGTCAAGCTATGGCTGCCATTGTCATTGGCGGCATATTGAATCCTCGTATGTCAAGTTTTGCCCAAACAAACACTTCTACTCTCCTATCTACTGCGCAGTTACTAAGTACTTACCTTACTCCAGTGCCAGAGTCTATTCCCCAGTTCACAAAGTCTTCACAGAATGAAAGCTACACAAAAGGAAGTCATTTGAGCCAAGCGTAATGGCAGACCTGACCGTCAACACAGCTGTCATTTGCGCCATGCCTAATGGCCAACATGATGTCAACACAGCTGTCCTGTTCCTTCCTTACAGGTGGCCTTTAAATTTACACCAACTCTGGCACTGCCCAGGTGTCTGGGTAATAAGATAAACACTTCCTTACCGTCAAAAGAGAAGCCAGCTTCGCCGAAATTTAACGCCGTTTTCATTTGTGGTATGTTCCATTACTCACTATGGGAAATGTGTGGGCAAACTGTCACCCTAACCTTAAATGTAGTAGTAGGTGACATTTTGACTGTTCTTGTAGTGCTACAATGATTCTGCTGATGCAGTGTGTGGCTCTGAAATACTAACCATTGAGAGGTGACACTATAATTTCTTACAGCATTGCTATTGTCATCTAGCACAAGTGCAACCCAGCTTGGCCTCATGCATGCACTAAAACCATGACAAGATGGTGACTACATGCATGGAACTCTAAGATAAGATCAAAGCTATGATCTAACTCAAGATGAATGGTGACACTGCCACATGGCAACTAAAGATTGTGCAATTGCATTCCTGAGTTTGCCCTATAGCCTAGCCTATGAACTGTTTCCTGTAGCCATATATGGTAATAGACATTACCACAAGCAGTACATGGAGAGGACTTTACCCTAGATAACCCTACTGGGAACTAAAAAATGGCTGATTTCGTATACTAAAAACAAAGAAGCCATAACTCGTGAGTAAAAGCTTTTTAACGAAAACCCTTAGTTGAAAATTTTAGGTCCGCCAATATTGCGATTTTGGGCCCAACAGCCAAATTTTAATTCCCGCCAATATTTCCGGCTATACGGTATGTGGGTTGTTCAGAGACCCCAGAGAGAGAGTGAGAGAGGGGAGGGAGAAATGGTAGTGTCTTATAGCGATAGCAGTGTCACTATTGTACACGTACAAACTTGCAATTGCTGGTGCAACCCATCTATACCTAAGTACCCAGGTGTCGCAAACAGAAAGCTAAGATAGACAAATTTCTCAGTAACCACAACCATACCACACAAGGTCACTAATTGGATTGGTCTCAGGTCCCAAGCGAGGCTCTAGCTCTGGAGAGACAGGAAAGGTAGGCGTCAACTGTAGAAAGAAAATAATTCATGAGCGAAGGCTCGCCCCGCTTACATCTTCCTACTAATTTATGTAGCTTCTGGGGAGAATGGGAGTCATGGTGACAGTCTGACTACTCAACACATTCACTGTCACATCGAACACATCACAGATGCCTTGGATTACTGTGTGGTCACACACACACACACACACTCTCTCTCTCTCTCTCTCTCTCTCTCTCTCCCGCTTACTATGGAAGTGCCATAGCAACATCCTGACCCTGTCACAGTAGCGTACCAAGAAACCAAACACACACACACACACACACACACACACACACTCTCTCTCTCTCTCTCTCTCTCGCTTACTATACGGAACGGACATGGAAGTGCCTTAGCAACATCCTGACTCTGTCACAGTAGCGTACCAATAAACCAAACACACACACACACACACACACACACACACACTTACTTAGGCTCTAGGGCTTTTACTGGTAGGGGTGTGAAATAGCTGGTACTGCAGGCCTTTTACTGGGCAGGGGTGGTGTTTCGCCGCCGGTGCCACAGGTAGATACGATCTGGTGGGTAGGAGTGGGAAAAAGCTGGCACAGTCCCAAGTGAGGCTCTAGCTCTGAAGAGACAGGAAAGGTAGGCGTCAACTGTAGAAAGAAAATAATTCATGAGCGAAGGCTCGCCCCGCTTACATCTTACAGTTTCGCCGTTCGGATCGTGCCACGCGCTCTGGAAGAACTACTCCTTTAGAGCGAGCTTATTTTTATTTATAGGTCTCCAACCGCCAGTCAGGCTCCATGGCTAAAATGCGCATGCGCACACCGTGCACATGGCCTGTACGTAGAGCGCTCTAGCACATTTACAGAAATCACGATGGAAGCTGAAGTAAGCTGTGTACACTGAACATTCATATAATCTGTGTTAAAAATGCATGTCTCCACAGCCACCAATTGCTAAAAGGAAGAAAAGGCAGCACAGGGGTGAGGCCTCCAACCAGAGGAGATCAAGGAAGCGCACGGGCCGCGAGAGCAAGCGAAACCATCAACGCCGGCGAAGTGAGTTGCAAAGCGAGCCAGTTCAATATAGTTACTAGTGTTATGCAAGGGACTAGCTAATAATATTATACTGGTACAATTGCCTTGGGTGGTAGTACTTTATGCTGACAACGAGTGAGGGCAGAACCCTATTACAGTTTACTATAGTAGTAGTCTCGCGGGCCAGCGGCTGAGCCCCCTCTTATATACCCAGAAAAGGGGAAAGGGTCTGGTGCACGGAGTTACAGCGGTTTTCCAAGAGCTTGTAACATAGTGGAAGCTTTGACCAATCTAAATGCTGCTTTAGATTGAGTGTGCATTCTTGAGCACGAGTTGGAATCTAGATTTGTGATCTGCGTTTTGATTGGCCAACACGTAACTTCCGCTTTTTTGACTTGTGTTGCAAGATACAGGAAAACCGCTGAACTTCCGATGGAATGCATTTGAACGTGACGTCGTTGACCACAAATACGTGTTTACATGGCGCATTTTGTAACAATTAGCTGATATATATCACCCGCTTGCTTCGAATGTACTCGATCTCTATACTAGGTGGCAGAGACGGCAACGGCGAGCAGTTTTGGCTTAGCCCTTGTGCGTAGATAAGCTTTTGTGTGCCTGCCTAGTGCAATTTTACTACCACCATAATTAGCGCACGCACACGTTTAGGCAGTCGTGTGACTTAAGACTGCAATTCCATTGGTAGGCATACACTTGTCAAATGGAGGGAACTCTGTTCACCAGACCCTTTCTCCCTAGTCCTAGTCAGGGCTGGCCCACGAGACTAATGTGTACGTATAATTAGTAGCGAAAGGGGTGGGGGGCTGGGGTTGCACCCCCCCCTCCACCCTAATCCGCTTGCTATTCTGGGTGTGGACTCTACACTACAATGCCACCATAATGAAATTCCTAGATCCAATATTATAGCTACCCCATACATTTTGGAAGGTGTGGTGACTGATGATGAGAAGGCAGGCAATACTGGGTGTTAATGTTTGGAAGTCAGGTGTGAAGTGTGACCTAAAGTGAGAGGGCAGCAGTACTGGGTGTAAATGTTTGGAATCACAGGTGTGAAGTGTAATAATTGGGGCGAGCCTGAGCGAGCCCCACGCAAACATTAAAGCTATGCGCGAATTGTTATATACCGTAGGCCTGGTTTTGATTGCGAGATTCTAATGATTGCGAATTGCGAGGTTTTCAGGAGCTCGCAATCAAAAGAATTGCAAAAGTACAACTCGGACATATTCTATTACACGGTACGGGGTCCTCGATCGCAATCATTAGATTCGCAATCTAGCCCGCCTGGTCTAAAACGCAATCATTAAACTACGCAATCAAAACCCGACCTACTTACTAAAAGGAGTAAGCTCGCTTCGCTCGCTCACTCCTTGTTTGAAACAAAATGATAACATACATGCACCACGCATGGGCTCGGGCGCATGCGCGCGTACCCCCCGGCCCCCCGCTTTAGCTTTCAATCTCGTGCACGTGCACATCCGGACAAATCATGTGACTCATTCAATCAGTTAGCCAGAGAAACTCGTTAGTAGCCTTGCAGCTTCTCTCGCATGGGCTCCCGAGGGGAAGACGCTTAGAACGAAATCGTCTAGTCGTGAAGAGCACCCAACGGCAGTATCAGCTCTTGAATTCTGCTATTCAACCTTCACCAGGCCACCATACATATGATACTCTTCAAGTCTACTTATGCCCCTGCTATCCTTTAAAGCAGCCTCCTTTTGTCTGTCGCTGGTGTAACTGTCAGCCGTACCAGTGGCTGTCTGTATAATGTCCACATCTAGCGATAGAGAAAGAAAGAAAACTTTTTTAGTTGAGGTCAAATGGCTTCCGGTGACCTCCCGTTGCTTACGGACGGACGCCCGCACAGACAACTATCATACAGTCGGTAGACTCTATAAGTAGGAATGATTAGTGGGCAGGTCTTACCGCATTAATTGTATGGGTGGAGCGATTGGTTGCCGAGTCAGCAGTTTAAGGTCCGATGTTTATTAAATAAAAATGCGTGGGTGTATACTCTCCAAAATCATCGGAAAACATACCATTTAGATCGTCTCAACTAGCTTTTTAACAAAACCGCACTCCCACCTTCTGCGCTGCAAGCCAAGTATAAGAGATTTTCGTAGGTTAGGGTCGTCTGTTTTAAAAGTATTATAGCCGCACTCTGCGCGCGTGCACATGCGCAGTTGTGACGCTCTATGAATAACTATTAATAATCAGATGGGCAGGGCTGTAGGCCGGCCTAGGATATGGCCTATGGATATCCAGATATGAATAGGATCCAGGTTTGCGCACGCGCAATTGCGCAAAATTAATAGATCTCAGACGCATGGCCTGGGTCAAAGTACACGGTCAACACATGCAGAGTATGACCCACAGCAGTCTATGTACGTAGTAAGTTACCTTATTATTATAGCTTAGTGCGAAGATTTCAGAACGTGAGACTATGTGCCAAGGTACTAAGATGGCTATCCCATCGCACGGAATGGCCTGGCCCGCTGAACCAATTAGATCCCTTTGGTAGCCGGGTCAGAGATGTCGCCTGTTTTTGTGTGTCATGGGGGGGGGGGTGGGGTTAGGTTACACCGCAGGATTAGGCAGCTAGTGGGTGATCGGTGATCCACTCCTTGGTGCTGAGCTATTCAAATAAGCCTGAGATTTGAAAATAGTTTCTGTATATACACTGATGATTGTTTCAATTTATTGGGGGTAGTCACCCGTTATTCAGCTGGTACTCCTACCTACAGTGGAGATCGAGGATTTTTGTTGACAAAATCAGGCCCGTACAGCAGTAAATACTCTGTGCTGTTACAATACCTACACTGTACTACTCTGTACTGCATAGCTATTGTACATTCAGTGTGTTATTACCCCATGCGCATGTGCAAGGGGTAAAGTAATCAGTTATGTTGTCATTATCGTTGCAATGCCTAGGCACCTAAGCGGCTCGTAAGCACAACAAATCAGTTGCATAATTATGGCAAAAAACGGGCTTCAGTGTGCGAATCAAGGGACATGGTCCATGAGCGTCACGAATAGTGCCTTTTTGTTAGCCTTTGTAACCATGCCTATCGACAGTGCCCACTCAAAATGACAATGCGTTATGCATGCAGGCCTTGTGCTTTCTGCTCATGCGCATAACAAATATTATGAACTGGTAAAGGGTCTCAATAATGCTAGTGGCATATGCTTGGCTGCTGACTGGAATACAAAGCCCTATCGAATCAGAATATAAGATACCTTTATCTACTACCTAGTCTAGATCTTTTTTCCCCATGCACACAAACGTAGATCTATGGATTGTGCAATGTGCATGTGGACCCTGTGGTATGTGTTCTACAAAGCTCTAGTTTGGAAAGCAACCCTTAGCTGTGTAAAGAAACATGCAAGTTACACCTAGATTTCCAATACTCTAAATGGCCAAAAAAAGTGGGTTCGTCTGCCCCCACCCTGCATACGGGCCTGAAAATAAGCACTTGATTGCTCACTTGAAGTATTCTGTACTGGATATTCCATGAAAGAGGTGTTTTGTTACTCTTGAAAGGTCAACTCTCACATTGGTATTGAAAAATATCCCATAGAGTACTAAATCCCTCATAAATGTTTAGAAATGTACCAAGAAAATCTTGCTATCTTGGATGTATAATAAGGGTTGAATTTTTGAAACAGATGGCTCACCATAGGGATGAGGCCAGCATTTTTAGTACAGTGTGTATGCCGCTTTCTTCTTTAGTAAACCAACAAATGTACGGACGTACATGTACATGATCTACAGGTGTATAACGTTCCTTCCATTCAGGTATAGTGTGCTGATGTCAGTAAAACTATCATTGCAGATGGAAGTGCAGGGGCCGTTATGGTGAATATGGTGAGTGAGTGTGTGTATGGGGAGGGGGGGTACTATAGATGTACATGTAGACAGTGGTTACCGTATGGTGGGTAATTTTTCATGGGTGCTAATTTTCATGGAAATTCCGAAAAATTAATCATTGTGGTTTTAAATTTCGTGACAGCAACCAGTACAGGGACATGGCACTGCACAAGTGTAATAGATATACACGCTCGATCTCGCTCACGATCTTCTTTGCTACTAAGCCATGCATACCTATAGAGACTTGGACAAAAAAGGAGGAATAATAGTATTAGTGTCGAAGACGCTATCAGCTGGATAACAGTGGCCACTGTTGCTTGCTATTACTGGGAAGTGTTGGCCGCGCTGCCACAATGTTTGTGGCTACGCCCATCATCATGGACTCGCGCATAACCTAGGCATTACTTTTCGTAGGTGGAAAAATTTCGTGACTGCTAAGTCAACCACGAAAATAACTAGAATTAGCACCCCACAAATATTAACCGGCATAGGTATTACTGCTTTAGATGGTTCTATGTAGCCTGGTAAATAATTAGTAATGTATTGATACTAACACAGGCTGAAAAGGGGAATGTGGAAAAGAACCGGGAAGCCATCGGGAATCGAATCCAGGTCGCTGGCTTGAGCCGTCAGTGCTCTAACCACTGAGCTACGACCACCCACGGCCACCAGTCCCCTTCACATTCCATGCTACAGTAGCAGTACCACTCAGCAGTATGGAATGTGGAGGGGACTGGTGGCCGTGGGTGATCGTAGCTCAGTGGCTAGAGCACTAGCGGCTCAAGTCAGCGACCTGGGTTCGATTCCCAGCGGCTTCCTGGTTCTTTTCCACATTCCCCTTTTCAGCCTGTGTTAGTATCAATACCTTACTAATACGGCATTACTGCTGTAAGCAACCTGGCTGCCTTAGTAAGGTGATCATTGAGTAATACCAATTTATGTTCAATTTGGCCATTAGCCCATCAATGTTCTGTCCAGGTAGCAGAGAATTAAAATGTGCCCCCCCCCCCCCCCCCCCCCCCCCCCGCCTTGTATGCAACCCTGCTATGGCTACTAGTCCCTGGACTGGGTAGCCAACTTTAGCCATTGTTTCCCATACTAACTGCTTTAGTGTCGGCCATGGTCCTTGATTTTGTAAGCTTCTGGAAACCTGTATATGATGATCTGGCAGTGTTGCAACAGCTATTACAATGTCCGTGATCTTTTTACTTCCTGACGGTAACATGCCACGTGTACTTTAGCAAGAGTAAACAACAAGGGGAGGAGAGAGAGTATCCAACCCCATATATTGCTGAAGCTCACCACAAAATGCAGCTGCATCATAGCTCGCATCCAACTTAAGTAGACGGCTAGAAAGCAAGAAAAAGTAAGGCATGAGTAAAAGTATCTACAGCAAACCTGAAGGCTAGGACTACATTATGCAATGTCATTAACTAGCTACATGAGCTGTACAATTCTAGTATCTATAGCCACGTAATAGTCAGTGGCAAAGTTCCCAATATTCTGGGAATGAATCATGCATGGTACGCAACTGTTACTTGTACTACTTATCGATATCCCTTGGTCTTTATAGTGACAGTAGACTGAATCACATATACGTACCTGCTAATGACCAATCAGATTGCAGTATTTGTTACAGCTATGATCTAAATATAGATATGGCCGGCTTTTAAGGTCCAATGCTACTTACATGTAATAAATAGTGCGTGGGTGGATATCCACCAAATTCATCGGAGAATGTACCACATTCAGGTTGTTCCCTGGTTGTCACGATGGTTCAGGATAGTCAGTTTTGATCCAGTTGCATTATTTTTGCACCCCTCAAAAAGCAAGTGTAGGGATGTATAGCAAATGCTTATATTACCCTTACAAATCTTGTTTGTGTACTTTTTGACCCTGCCATCCATACTTTTCAAACATCTGGTTCTGGCATGTACAATTGATTTGATGAATGATCTTGGTCTTGTTAGATAGATAATTTGCTGGAGATTCTGATTATTACACTTACAAATTTTACAAATTTACTTGTTTTGAGATATTTGGAATTATAATGTATTACATATATGGCATATCCGGGTCATCCCTACTTATAGAGTCTATACTGACTCTATGATTCATATTAAGGCAATTTCTTGGCTTTGTGCATGTGATAATACTACCTTTACAAGGGGATCAAGGGGGGTGAGCGCCCCCCCCCCTGCCCCCTAAATTAAGCCCTGCAGTACGTATGATACTTTCCATAAGGGTCAAGGGATACACATGTATATTAAAAGTTTTTCATTACATCCCTAGCCCCAGTCAATAAAAATAAATTCAGCCAGCCTATGATGAAACCTACATGTATGATGGACCAACCATACGTACAATACATGTACACGTAAAAAGTTTAAATGGTGAAAGTGTCCAACACGGTAGTTTTGCTCATATTTAACCTACAAACTATCTGAAGCTTCGCGCTACGCATGTTAGGAAACACATTCCCCATCCAACATTTGACTATTAAAAAGGAGGGATATCACTGACAGGCTTCTCCCCAACCAAGTGCTCAGAAGCCACCAGAACAGTCTCAGAGGTTATAGAGTTAAAAAACTTTCCTGGGGGAGCATACCCCCAGACAATATTAGTACTATTCTACATTACAATATGTGACCGGATTTGGGAAAACCCTCCGTATGGGATTTTTTCAGAAAATTGAGTTTGATGCATGGTTGATAAGCTCTACCATAGAGCTAACCCGCGTTCAAGTCTTAGGCCGATCGTGCGCTTGGTTGTGGAGATACAGCGCTTTGTTTGCGATCGCGCCACACCCCCAATAATCGAGAAATTACGGTCTAAAGGCGTTGCTATGCACGCGTATGGCGTTTCCGCATACTAGCGTGACCCGGAAATCAATTAAATGGACCTGGGCGGAGCCGTTCGAGTAAAGATCGAGCAAGAGTTGAATTTCGTTGTTGACAACGACAGACGATTGTTCTTAGATGCCCAAGAAGCTAAAAAGGTGAGCGAACGTACAGTAGATCGATGAATCTAGCTATCTCTAGGTAGATTATTCTAATTACCGCCCATAGCAACGGGCTCCGTGTACGGCGGCTGTGCCGACTAGGTGGGTCGAAATGGAGGCTTATTTCGCCTTCGTATAGCACGACTAGCCTCCGTAGAAGACGGCAACAGTTAGAAGAAGGGTTGTTCGACATGTATATGACAAAATCTGGACTTTGACAAATTTCTACCTGAGCTACTAAAAACGCGTATTGCGCGAATCGCGCGCGGATCCCTTACGGAGGGTTTTCCCAAATCCGGTCACATATTCTTTATGGATGAAGTATTACTATAGTCCCCTTTAACTCCGCAATTGTCGTGTTTGCCCCCCCCCCCCCCTTGACGAAAATCCTAAATGAATGCCTGGATATGGACTATTGATGATATATCATACCTAGGCCCTGTACGGAGGAGGTGAAAGGGCCTGGGTACGAGACTAAGAACGCATTGTTCTCCATCCGTATGTAGCTTGGGACCAATCTACATGTAAAGCTCTGAAGTTGTACTGTGCTATCGACTTTATCTCTGTAATTGAAGCATTGAAACTTGTCACTATCGAGGTTGAGAGCCTGTCTCAAACTCCATCTCTGTGATTGAGGTGACAATGTACACACGATACTGACAATCCCATACCACGTGCACCATTATTATCTATGCAGCTACTGAGGAGGTACATGTATAGATTTCATCACGAGGTGAAGGTCTCTACGGGATTTACACACCGAGGGCCGGAGGCCTGAGGCTGTGTAAATCGCATAGAGACCGAACCGAGTGATGTAACCGACTTGTACCATTGGCTACGTGGTCCTGACAACGTATCTACGGCCTAGCAACTACAGCACCGGCCATAAAAGGCTCGAGCGCGTATTTAGCAACAGTTCAAACCATCGTCGTCGATCGAGTCGAACGCTGGACATCGATGCATAGTGAGCCGACGCCGTTTTCTGTCCAACTCAAGCTTCTTCCTTGACATTCAGAATCATAATACTATCATCGCTGCGTACAAAAGGCCGGCCATGTCATCGCTGTCTTGATTTCAACTCGAGGTAGTAAGAGTGCAGCTCAGTTTTTACTACCGCTGACTTGGCAATCATTCGCTCCACCCATTCAATTAACGCAGTAAGACCTGCCCACTAATCATCTGCATACAGTAGTCTGCATAGCACTTGAGCTCTGTACTTTATCTCTTTCACTAACAAAAGATGCTGTAACTACCCTAGCAGGCCAGAGGAGGTAGGACATGCTTGACCTTTGGCTAATAGTTCACTAATTAAATCGCTGGTATAGGCTTTTGTGACTGTTTTTAGAGAACATCGTTGCGATTTTCGAACTCAGCGCTATTGATTTAGTGGAGGAGCCCCTCTTTGTTAGCACTGTAGAGCAATTTTTAGGTCCTTGGAATGTTAATCAAAGCGGCTAATTGACATTCCAAAGACCTAAAAATTGCTCTATAGTGCTAACTAAGAGGGGCTCCCCCACTAAATCAATAGCGCTGAGTTCGCAAATCGCAACGATATCCTCTAAAAATCTTCACGAAAGCCTCTACTAGCGATTTAATTAGTGAACTATTAGCCAAAGGTCAAGCGTGTCCTACCTCCTCTGCTAGCAGGCATGATCATATAAAATTTCATAGCCTCAGAGGTAGGTGTCTATCTAGATAGACACCTCCTAGGAGGTGTCTATTTTATTTAGACACCTCCTATAAATCAATCTGATTGGTCAGAATGTTACAACCATGGTGCAAGTATGGCGGAAAATCAATACTATTGAGGAGTTCAAATGTGATGCATTCCTCAGAATGCATCACATTTGAACTCCTCCCATTTATAAAGAAAAATCGTTCGAAAACTTGGCATGACAGTTACAGCTGAGGGATCTAATACATGTAGATACTGTGTTTATATTAATAAAAAGCAAGATCTAATTAGCACAAGAAAATTTGCTTTCTAGGATTTTTCATGATGTATCTTAATAGAGACTATGACGACCTTTACTAGAAAATTGCGCAAAAGTTTTAGCTTGTGTTCTATTAGCATAAATACGGTAACAAAGAAAATATACCAGACATTAACTCTTGAAGTCTGCCAATAGTCTTTAGCCAGTAGAGGGATCATTTTCTACCATGTGAAAACAGAATGGGTCCTCTTGGCATAACTCTCAAGGTCAGGAGTGACTCTTACATTTTAGGAGTGAGATCAATAGGTTCAAATGTGAGATCATGATGCAATTATTCAATCAAATTGTACAATGCATACCTTAGGAGCTCCGCCATATTATATGCAAGTTAGTTGGGGTATATGTACACTATACTGAGTACATGTAACTGAGCAGAGCTGAGGCGTGAGATCGTAAGATTGAGCCCTGAGATATCATTGTGAGACTCACGCCCCAAGCATAAGACTTAAGAGGGGGAAGCATCACCTAGTAGTTAGGACAATGCAAATCCTGAATCACATACATGTATATGTACCTCAAAACAAACGTGTTAGTAATATTCAGATTTGTACACATTTTCTATGGAAAGAAGTGTTGGGGATGTGGCTTGATAATAGCTTCCTGTTGTACCTCCCCACTCACCCTTCCCACTTATGTGTGAGATCGTGGCTACATAAACTGGAGTCAATTCACGAATTGCAAGTGAGGGATCCAAGGGCATGCTCCCCCAGTAAATTTTTACCAGAGAATGCCCAATGCTGTAGCTAGTGTAGTATTATTATTGGTACTGTTATAAATGTACTTGAGTGACTTGTCAGGATATGCTGGACAAACAAAATTACTGCAAAAAAACATCATATCAGACCAAGACAACATCAATAATTAAATTTTACCAGATGATAAATGATATTCCAGTCGAAATATTACCTGCATTGTCACAGTGCTAAACGAACTCGAAACGTGTAGGTATAATTGAACAAGCCCATAAATATCAAATGGTAGTACTGCAGAAATTACAATCCACGGTCATCACAAATACTGCCGTTTTCGTAGCCATCGTAGCCATACCTATGGTCAGTACCTACATGATGCACACAGGCATGTACTTTCTGCTAATGTGCACAACTAAGTGCCCTAGTACATGTACATGTATATGAACAGTGACTGGTAATGATCATCAACATTTGTTTGGCTGCTATCCTTGACTGAAATTTGAAGCCCTATGGAACCGAATCTGACTGTAAGATAGCCATATTAATACAACAAAATGTAGGTATAGTAGCAGTTCATATCTTCCTAGTCTAGATCTGGTGCAGAGAGAGAATCGGTGGTTTCGGGTGATATCATCTGGACTAATACAACCAAGCCTAAGCATTTCTCGGGATTCTACATAAAGCGCTTCGATCTTCTGAATCACGTGGAAACCTCCTAAACAGTGTCTAACTATAAAGCAGGGCACATACGGTGATATGCACACGTTGGGCAATCTGTAGATCTACTTTTATGTGCATGATTATAATTTTATGAATTAAGAAAAATAGTGGCAAAACACTGGAACAACTCGCGTATCTATAGGTACATGTATGATACCAGACCCTTCCTCCCGCTTGTAAAGGGGCTGGCCTGTGCTGCATGCACATAATAATGTACATGTACATGTAGCTTGAGCATGCACAGTTATAATGCATAACTGATTGATTATTTACATGTAACTAGAGCTCTGTAGAGTACATACCCCGCACGCACATGTGCATGTGTAATCTGTAGATCTACTTTTGCATGGATGTTCACTATCTTGAGTATAGTAGGCATCTAAGTGACTTGTAAGCACAACGAATCAATTGAATTTGGCAAAAAACTGACTTCAGTGTGCATCAAATCGAGGGACACGATCCATGAGTGTTTTTGCTGCCCACCGTACCCACACCTATCGACAGCACCTACTCAATGCACAATGCATACACGTTGTCAACTAAGTGGCCAAATATACATGTATGAACTGATAAATATGCCTACTACTGTTTGGCTACTGGCTATCCCAATCAGCTGAAGCCCTATGAAACCCAATAAGAGAGCATTAGCATACACAATAGAGGTAGTAGCTGACATCACAGAACTAAACAGCAATCAGAATCTACAGCAAAATTTAATCATCTATCTAATAAGACCAAGACCATTCATCAACTCAATTGTACATGTATATGCCAGAACCAGATGTTCAAAAAAATAGCCATTTCTCATTCTTTCTTTCTTCTTTCTTTCTTTCTTTCTGTTTTCCTGGGCTAACTCTAGACTACCATGACCGCTCACCTTAGTTTAAGTATAAATCCACTCCATTTTGGGGCGCGCACGTCTGTGGCACGCTCGTTTTATGTTATCAGGACAGCGATTTAATTGTGGGTGTGTACAGGGCATTTTGCGAGTGGGTGTGTCTGATTGGCCATTTTGTCATATAATGCGCATGCTCATAAGGTGTTGCCATGGTGAAGTCATGTGACCGATGTCAGTGGCGCGCATGCGCCGGCGCATCCGCGATTGATGCAGGACCTGCAAGCGCTCAGCTGATCAGCTCAGTGAACTATCGATTATGGTGGCTATTACCAACAGTAAACTTACTGGCTTATAAAATACGCTCCCGAAATGGAAGGTTTTCGTCGCTACTTGGTTCTAAACAGCCTTCTAATTTTTTAAGTTTGCCGATCTAGCAAGCTTCAGGATTGAGATAACGAGGGTGATCGCAGGTCACTGGTTACCTGAGTTGTCTCGAGAATCCTACCTATGCGTGTTCAATAGTGTGTGATGCAAAAGAAGATGTCCTATATAGCTAGCTATCAAAAGACTGCCTGGGATTTGCATTTACAGGAGTATTCAAGTTTGAACTCATGGTGTGTTTGGGGTACCATAGCTGCCTGACTCAAAGGATAGGATTGCACATATACCGTATTTCTTCTAAAAGTTCGGCATGAAAATAGTAATATTGCTTTAGCTTCGCCGAATTTTTAGAGGTTAATATGCAACATTCTCTCTGCGTGCGCATTCTATTCCCGTTTATAGCATATACGCGTGATGACCTTTGCCGAAAATTAGAGACTATTTTCAATCATTCGGTAAAGGGTGCCGAATAATTAGAAGGGCCGAATTTTTAGAAGAAATACGGTATGCTGAATCAGTGATGTACCTGCTACCCTATAATATTGTAATAATACATTATTGTAACATTAGAGCACGGTTGGATATAGCTACATGTAGGTCCAGGAGCTGGTTCCATGCATTTTATAACAATAAATAAGCAAACCGTAATATCTGGTCACCATGGTGAGTCTCATGCCCAGCCTCTGTACCCATGAGATTAGTCAGCTAGGTGGCATTGATGAAAAATAATGACTATATCATGCATGAAATACCCTGGGAGCACTAAAAAAGAACAGTAACAAGTATAAATGAATAAAATTGAAGGATGAAGTAGGGATGGCAGTGCCAAAAAATACACAAACAAGGTTTGTATTAGTTATTACATGGGCTCGAGTGCCACTGCGGCCCTCGTGCTTTACGTCACTACTGTGCCAATATCTGCTGTGTGGCACGAGAAAAGTCCGTGTAATAACTAATTTGTTGCATGAACAACTAGCGAAGGACCTCTTTCCATGCTGTGTGTCCTATGGTCCCAGAGAGAAACTAGACTCCTCGGAAAAGCCTATCGCGCGGCGAGTTTACTCGGCCGCGCTCTAAAAGAACGGGCTGCTCGATTTCAAAACTTACTTGGACCGAAGGCAGAGCTGGATTGTCTCCAAGACCTAGACTACACTAGTAGTATAAATTATGCTTGGTATCAGTGTGCATGGATTGTCCCCCTTAGAGTTTCTGTATTTTATATTATTTTCTTTTTAGTGTGTAACGAGAAGGAGCCCAAGTCATACTGTAAAGCAGAAAAAAATTGTTCCCATTTCTATTTCTTTTTCATTTTTTTAGCGTGTAAATGTGTATACTGTATAGCCGGAAAATCTTAGCTGGACAAAAGTTTTGCCAAACCTAGGCCTTGTGTTTACGTGTACAGAGGTATACAAAAATATTCAATATTTGCATTCACTTGGGAGAAAAAAATTTTCCTAACAAGCAGGTGCATAGTGAGACATTTTGCACACTAAAATTCCGGCTATAAGGTATAAAGAGTAATTATAGTTCAATTGTATTCACTGCAACAGCAAGAGGCTATGTTAGTTATGTGCAACTTGCTTACCTTTGCACATGGAAAAGAGTTGGAATATATAACTAGGCCATGAAAAAAAAAAGTTTCTCAGGCCAGCACACATCAGTTTTTGGCTACTGGGCCTTTTTTGAGTGCATAATGTGGTAATTTAATTATCAGCTTAAATGTCGTGCTTACTGCTTGATCTCTTTGGTTGGCTTTGCTTGAGCATCAACATCTATACTGTTAGGCTAGGCATCTGACTTCTCAAAATTGCTTCTCTGATGGCTGTGCTACAACACACTATTATAATAATAGACTTGACAAATTTCAGTCACTTTCAAAGCGTACTTTGAGCATGAGGTAGCAAATAGGTATGGTTAAGGGTGGGCTGTGTCCCCCCCCCCCCCCCCAAATTGCATTCCCAGTAGCTACGTAGCAATCGATTTTTTTGTGGTTATTAGGTAATTATGATGTAACATTGTCGTCATAACGCTAAAATTCAGAGCCTTTTCAGAATAATAAAGCTAGCCTTGCACTATATATAGCACACATGCCACAACCGATCTGAAGTTCGGAAGCTATGCTGTGTTATTGAGTTCATTTCCTGTGATTGAAGCATCGAAACTTGTCCCTATCAGCGTAGAGTCAATCTTAGATTCCATCTCTGCAATTGAGATACCAGCATTGATGTGTATATTGACGACCTTTTACCACATGCGCCATTAGAACTATGCAGCTACTAGGGATGTGGTCAGGTTTTTCAAATAAAAAGCCACCTGCCTGCATTTTTTAGCTAAAAAAAATCCTCGAGAAGCAAAAATTCTTTCCTGACCTTAAACAGGTCCGTAACCACTGGTACGGTAAAGGGGTAGCTACCTGACCACTTTCAGCCATCACTAGCAGTAAACCACACCTCACAGACAGCTGAAACAACCACTTTGGTGGCAGGTGCACCATAACAGCCAGCAAGAGTCAAGAAACGAGTTCAACAGCATGGCTGTTTCATGCACTGACCATTCGTAATGGGCGTCGCTTAAAATTGCACGTGTTGCCATGCACAGCAGGCTGTTTTTCCTAACATTTTATTTAACACCCCTGTAATTACCGCAGTATCAACCCCCTAGTAATGTAACAGCTATATCCAAAGGCCTGGCCAATTCGGATCATGTCAAAATAGTTTGAGAGTAAATTTGGGATTAATTCGCCTACCCTAGGAAGCCTAGAAAAGCTCATCTACTGATGTTGACTGCCAATTTTTGCTGATGCTGCAAATTAAAGGATCGACTAGGCCAAAGTGGGCAGTATTCCACAGTTTGACTCATGCACAGCTGCCATTACGTTACTACTATCTTTGAACTGTTGCTCCTGCAGATTTGAGTTGAGGTACATGAGCAAAAACATCCATACTAAAGTTTAAAAAAGACGTTAAATTGCTAGATGATGGTTTTGGCCCATAACTCTGGATTCTCTAGTTCATGTAGAGGGTCACATAATATTTATGGTACTATAATATTTATTATGTTGTAGCCTACAGTGATGTACTTCCAGACATGCTTTTCTTTATGCAGTACACTTCCAGCATTTGCTGTAAGGTGCGGGAGGGTTGCGGCGGGCGGCCCTTGAAGTTCGAATCCTGGAATTTAATATAAAACAAAAAAACATGCCCTCTTGCTAATCTATTTTATTCTGCTGTCTATATATTGCTGTTCTTTTTTTATTTATTTTATTCTATCATTCTAAACTGAAATAATAATTATCATGGGGGGTGAGGTTCTAAATTGATTACAAATGGAGTAAAGTGTAGCTATATTGTTTAGATCCTAGAGTGGGTAGGATGTAGACTACTGTAGGGTCAATTTGTTGCATGCTTTGCCTAATTCACAGCTTCACGTGCTCCACTGGAGTATAATATATTATGCACTGCTATACACTGATAGTATTTATGATTGATGTGTACTGCATGATTGAGCCTTATATCAAGTCAAGTGAACATTAAAAAGGGATGGCCTGGGCATCAGGCTACCAGCTATATTGTACCTGTGATCTTGAAGCATCTTGTACTATTACTTTAAATTATAGGGTATGGTGCTGCACCTCTTGCAATTTTTAAAACTTCTCCACCCAGGTCCATTTAATTGATTTCCATAGGGAAATGCCATACACATGCATGCATGGCAACACCTTAGGACTAATTTCTCAATCGGGGGTGTGGTACTATTGCAACAAAGCACTATAGCTCCACAGCAAAGTGCGCAATCGGTCTAAAACTTGATTTTCAGAAATAATCACACCCGGAGGGTTTTCCCAAAACCAACAGAAAGAGGCATAGACTATGGGATATCAATCAGTCTGACTCGGTTGGCAAGAATAGCAGGGACTATATATACCCCCCTCCCAGTGCTTATAAAGAATGTCACAACTCGGCTCTAAGTATGATTGTATGACCATAGATAGTATACCGTAAATCACAAATATTTCGTTGTTAAAATAATTATTTTCGGATAGCCTGGCTTGTGTGAAAATTAAACGTACGAAAATACACGTCAGATTCCAATAGTAACATGCACACATAAAAACACAACTTGACTATTGCAAGTCTATGGGTGTTTCCAATCCCTCACCCACTTTTATACCGTAAATCACGAATATTTCATGTCTAAAATATGCGATAAAAAAACACATGTAATGATGTATCAAAATTTACTATGCAATATTAACGATAATGCGGTACACTGTCGTTTGTCCGAAAATTATTTAACGTGAAAATTTGTGACCTATATTATGAACACTGTAGTAGTGATATACCTACAGCATGTAGCTACGAATCCATGCTAAAATTATAAAAAATTCCCGAGTGGTCCCTTTACTCCACATATGCCAAACTTAATTATAAAAGGATGTGCTTACAAAGACAGATACACCCAAACAGTACCGTAGTAAACCTAAATCACAGGTCATGTATAGTAGAGCCTACTATATGTAATGACGGCAAGCAGTACATGTGCATACTGATAATATCTACAGCACTTATTACTAGGCCTGAGCCTAATGTGCAAAATTTTTTGCCTATTATTCTGCAATTCCCACATAATATTGTTCTTCCTAAGCTACCTATTCTCAAAAATTCTCAATTTTAATGATCATAGACGTCACATTTGATGTTTCGTACCAAGTATTTGTAACGGTCAATTTCAGTGCTTGTTTAATTGTTACTGGATCCAAAATTGCACCATTATCTCATTATCTTGCTTAATAAATCGTAACAACATTGCATGAGATTCTTGGGTAGATTTTCTTCAATATGCTCAATTCTCCCTATTATTATCAAATTATGCCATTATATATTATTATCCTTTTGTGACCTATTATTCCAAAAATTATGCTGGCATATTAGGCTCAGGCGTACTAGTTACCACACGTCATTGTAATAGTTATAAGTGCATAGAGGTAGCCAAATACACTACTGCTACCAAAGTAAAACCTATGAGAAAAAAAGCTCATCAGCATGCCATTAATAAGATTTTTAGACAGGTATACGTGAAATTTTTCGCTGGATAAAATCTCATCAAGCCCAGCTTGTATTGCAGAAATATTTGTTCACCAATGTGGTAAAGATTGCCAATACTATAGCAGGAAAAAGTAAGGCATATATAAGCCTGTGGGCATGATTTGGGCTAAGTTTGTGATCACGTCCATCATTTAGTTACCACATCAAAAAAATATGGACAGCAAAGGCATAGGGGGCTGCTATGCTGAAAGCTAGGGCCTATAAGGAGAACACTGACCTAAGTAATGAATAATGCAGGCCAAAATTTTCACCACTGAAAGGCAATGCTTTTCTTATAAATTTTGCAGGCATTTTTATCTCAGTGTTGTTACCACATTGTGGTTAAAAAAACACACTGATATGTACACTAGAGAGTACCCAATACTCACTCCTGAGTGCTATTGCACTGACAAATTGATAATAAAATGAACACTTCACCATAATTATTATCCATATCGGTTGTAACAGGAGTTTATGACAAAGGGCGGCTCATAAGCTCCTGGTTGTAATGGTGCATGTGGTAAAGGGTTATCAATACTATGGATATATTATTGATGCGCAGAGATGGACTCTAAGACTGACTAGTCTCGTGCCCAGACCCCACCCCCAAAAGGAGGAAAGGGTCTGGTACACATCGAGCGCTTTTTGGGTCTTGCTGACTTGGCATGTCTGAATTCTGTCGCACCAATCAGAGTCGCGCCATGTGGCTTACATGTGATTATCATGTGATACTGCACCATAGCTCGCTATTGCTGCTCGTGAGAGCGGTTGATGCGTTGTCATGACAGTCACATGACGAGCTACATCCTGTGCGCCCAGAAAGCACTCGATGTGTACCAGACCCTTTCCTCGCGTGCGTGGTGGGGTCTGGGAACGAGACTAAAGACTGACTGACTCTTGGCCTCGATAGTGATGCTTCTATCATAGAGACGAACTAGATAGCAGTATAGCTTCCAAACTTTAGATTGGTCGTGGCACGCTATACTCCACATGCATATCAAAACTTGTCACTATCAAGGTTGAGAGTCCATCTCAGACTCCATCTCTGTGATTAAGGTGCCATCATTGATCGATATAGACTGTGTACTCGCTATATATTGACAACACTTTACCATATTATGTTCTATTACAACTATATGCAGCTACTGAGGATATGGTCAAGTGTTTCATTTACATCCTATGGATTATTATAAAATGAATGTAATGTAATTATGTCCCCAGTAGCAATTTAATTTCTGTGGTTACAGTGGAACCCAGCTTAACGGACGCCTGTGATATAATGAACAATTCTGAATGTCTGGATTGCATAAACTTTAAACTCCCTCAACAGCGGACACCCCACTATTCCATATAACGGACACTTACTTTGATCCCGTTCAAGCATGCGCAATATTGTACAATCTCACATATAATAGACACCTACCATTAAAATCTGTCACTTTCAGCAACCAGTAGCTACAGTAAAGCCTAAATACATATGTCTCAGACTCTTGCTAGGAGCTGTATGCTGTAAATATATTCTATGGTGAGTGGAATTAAATATTAGCCTTGATGGAACCTTTCTGAGACTTGAAAATGGGTCAGTATGTAGAGAGTATCTAATGCATACATCCAGCAAATACTTTATAAGCTGCATGCTACTTTCCCTGGCAAATATAGCTGGTTGAATTTCTTGGCTTATATATATATATAAATATAGCTAGCCTGTGCTATAATATATAGCACGCCGTCCACGACCCAAACTTAGGAAGCTATACTGCGCTGTCAAGTTCATCTCTGTGATTGAGATTCGTTACTTTCAAAGTTGAGAGTAGGTCTCAGACTCCATCTCTGCAACTGGGGCACTTAGGTAGCTTGATACACGTTTTGTCGAGAGTTCCAGCTATCCTTTAATACCGTATTGTGTGGAAATTTCCATTTCACCATGTAAGCCCAGCTATCTTTTTTATTGCAGATACAAATGAAGTTTTACCATGTGGTAATGGTCATCATGATATCCTTTTAGTAGCATAATTACGTCCAGAGTCCCAATTCCCAAAAAAAATTCAGCCTCGCGATGAGTAATTGATGATGAAACCTATGAGTAATTGATGATGAAACCTATGATGTAATTGTTGTGAAACTGTTTCAAAATGTTTAGCGCGCATGAAAGGTTGTTGGGACCCAGAATTCGAACCTAGCGTAGAAGAGATCGTGGACTATCCGATGATATCCTTATGGCGTTTCTCTCAGTTCGCTTTCTCTAGCGAGCTCGCTTTCAGGGCAGGGGGATTTCCCTATTCAGTTGAGCACATGGCAGGTGAAGGTCAACCGGCTCAAGCCGCGCACCCCAGTATTGTACGCGTATATGGAGCATGCGCAGTTTGTCGATGTGTCCTAGTTCGAATTTATGGCGGCGTATTCATGAAGGACTCTGGACGTAGTCTCTACGTTTTTCATTATCTTCCCAGTATATAGCAATTTACTTTTCTGTGGTTATGAGATAATTGTGGTGTAATCTATGATGAAATTATGATGAAATTATGATGCAACCTATGAGGTAATTATGAAAAAATCCAGGGCCTCGCTGGAGCCTTTCTGGGACTTGAAAATCAGTAAATATGTAGAGTATCTTACACGTGTATCCAGCGAATAGATTACAAGCTGAGCGCTACTTTCTCTGAGAAGTACTGTTGGTTGAACTTCACGTGTTTTCTTGGCTTACGTAATGCCGTGGATAAATAAAGCTAGCCTTGCGCTATAATTATATAGCACGCATCATTGTCACAAGGGGCTGGCCCGCGCGCGACTACAGCAGCGTGACCAATCTGAAATTCGGAAGGAATACTGTGCTGTCGAGTTCGTCTCTGTGATTGAAGCATCGAAACTTGTCGCTATCAAGGTTGAGAGTCGATCTTAGACGCCATCTCCATGATTTCTGGGGCGAGCATCGATCGATGTGTACGCATTCTATTGACGACCTTTTACCACATGCACCATTACACTATGCAGCTACTGGGGAGATGGTCAAGGGTTCATTATAAATTTTCTCCAATGAGAGTGAGTGGTGAATTCGAAATTGGTACATGAAAACTTTCTCTTGGTAAAATTTCCATTGTACTGATAATAATACAGGTCAAACAGTTACATAATTATGCATTTGGGACACAAGTAAAGTTTAGCCTAGCCAATATATTAATAGCCTAGACCTATAACCTTCTGAAATCACCCGATATGAAAAAGGACTTCTTGTTTGCTACCATAGCAAAATACAGTAACCATTGCTTTAGCCTTCAACACAGCTTTTGTAAAATTGCATGGTTCTAGCTTTCCTATATTATTATTGTTGGAAGCCATTGTTCTGAAAAAAAAATATCACAAAAAGAGGGGAAGTTATTTGGTTCACCAGTGATCAGGATTGTGGTGATAATCACTAGTTACATTGATTATTATAGTGATGTTAACCTGAGTGATGATGTCATAAACCAATTAATTTTGAGTATATACTAGGGTGATATAAACCATCGAGGAGGCGAGCCTTCGCTCATATCATAGTAAAGGGTTTCCCCCTCTATTATCCTCGATCCAAAGTACCATATCCGATCTAATTAACGTGCCATGAAAAAATAATTACGAGTGCTGGGTGGCGCGCCATTAGAGCGTGAAAATTATCCTTTGCGACCAGGTGGCACGCAAAATTTGTACACAAAAGTATAGGGACGTGTGGGTGGGGCATTTAAATAGAGCGTGAAAATTTAGAGAGGCGCGTTAATTAGATCAGATACGGTAGCTACATGTACAAGTAGCTATGGCTATCATCATTAACTGAGCACAATCTATTGTTGAAAAGATCAAGAAATAAGGAAAAATGTATAGTTTAATATTAAACAGTTGTGTACCTCATTCCCAGTATGTCAGGAGGTTTGGCCTCTGAGGCTACAGAATTGTCTGGACAACTATAGCTAGCTAGTCAGGGGACTGGATCACGAGACTAATAGCTAGCTTGGACCTGCGTTCATAGCCGATTACAGAAATTAGACTATGGCCATGTTGCTGTAGAAACTTCTCTTGTGTACTGATGCCTTACCTTTGTTTTCTAGCCGTCTACTTGAGCTGGATGCGAGCTGCATCATTTAGAGTTAGCGTGGCCAATGTTGACGATCTTTACCTTAACGATTATGCGCATGTGCTATAATCTAGTGAACACGTGGATGACGTATCGCTACATATGTAGCTCGCACAAAACTATGCGCTTAATAAAAAGTATGCGCTTAACAGCGAGCAGCGCTTAACAACCAGTTTCTACGGTAATTATTTTAGAAGTACATTTTAATTGGGGCGAGCCTGAGTGAGCCGGCCCCACACTAATCAGTCCTACGAGAAAATCCGCTGTACTTATGTATGTATGTATGTATGTTTACAGCTCTTTGTTAGGCGCATATGCCCAGCAAGCCAGCTGAACGACGAGTGATCGGTTACATGAGCCCAGAAAGAAGGCTAGAAATAGGCTGGAGAAGAAAACGTCGAGAATTACGCTCTCTGGTTGCTTCTTGGCCACCATTGTAGGTCTTTCAATCCTCGACACGTTCTTTACGCATGCCCCACCTACCGTGTTTTGGCACTTTTAATTAAGCGCATACTTTTTGTTTACCACATAAAAGTAAATTGCTACTGGGGATATCCGGATGTAATGAACAACTTAGACTACATCCAGAGTTCCTCATGAAAAGTATTGCACTGCACTACTGTACGCTGCCATAATTCGAACTAGGACACATCGATAAACTGCACATGCTCCGTATACGCGTATATTGGGGCGCGCGGCTTGAGCCGGTTGACCCGGACGTGACCTTCGACCACCTGCCATGTGCTAGACTGAACAGGGAAATCCCCCTGAGTGCGAACTCGCCAAAGAAAGCGAACTGAGAAAATCACCATATCTCATCAATAGTCCACGATGTCTTCTACGCTAGGTTCGAATTCTGGGTCCCAACCTTTCATGTGCGCTAAACTTTTTGAAGCAGTTTCACAGCAATTTCATCATCATTGATCATAATTACCTCATCAGTCGGCCGAATTGTTTTTTCTAACTGGGACTCGGGATGTAACATGCATATGATTATATTAGCTAAACATTTAGTGACTCAATCATTAAATTAATAAAGGATGCCCATTAATAAGTGTGGTTACTATAATTTAGATAATATAGAAACACATACCATAATGTAAGGTGCAGGGAGCACATTTTCTATAATGTTCTACTCATTGTCCTTGTACTTTCTTGGCATATGTACATGTATCTGCAAAGAACGCATTAATGTTAGTTTGTGTACAAATAATACTGTATAGCAGGAAACTTTCAAGGGAGAAAACTTTCAGTTTGAGTGCCACCTGTGAAAGTTTTCTCCATGAATTTGGAAGGCCACACCCACCTATTCCTTGGGAGAGTGTCAAACTGAGTGGGTGGTGTAGAGAGGTGAATAGAATCATCAACAGATTCGATCACAAATGATTTATCATCAGAATCTTCATTAGTAGTGAAACTGGTATCAAAGTCCTATAGATGAAAGTAAAGAATCGAGCTCACATACATCAACACATTTGTATATTATGTATTATAAATAGTTAAATTCATGTACCGTATACTTTCTAATATAGGCGCCCGCAAAAAATAATTACAGATCGCGCAGGCGCCTCCAATTAGAACCGAAAAATTCACGAGCAGTCAAAGGACGCCTAAATTAAGGAGGCGCCTAAGAGCTGCAATTAGAACGGTTCTGGAAGTTTTGCCAGAGCACAAGCACTATCAGTAACCGGTCCAGTGAATATGACAGTGGCGAGAACAACTAAAATATGGTTCTAGTATCAGTTCCGTAGCCATCAGAACGATTGTCTCTAACTCCAGAAAGACATCAAAGCAGTCGGTATAAGTGCCCATATAAATGTAAGAGACAGCTTAGTTTGACATCTAAACAGCTACATGAGCTAGCTCGATAGATCAATCGATGGTACGGTGCGGTACCACAGTATTGCCATATTGCACGTGGCAATACGTTCCAATTAAATAGGCGCCGCCTAAAAATAATTGATGTCCGGAAAGGCGCCTTAAATTAGAACCGAAAAAATTGCGCAGGCCCCAAAGGGTGCCTAAATTAGGGTGGTGCCTATATTAGAACATACGGTATGTAGCAGAGTGGGTTGTGGAAATAGGTAGTGCGTTGCCTATGGTTAGGATTGTTGCTAAGCAGCAGTTTACATGTCGATATTGGAGTAGTCAAAATTTATGATGTTTAAAGGTTACAGGCTACAGTTTAAGTATATACACAATTTCATTTGTGTCAGCCCAACAACGCACATAGCCAAATAGAGCTACTCAAATATCATCGCTACAGCAGAGGAACAATATAATATATATTAGATCATGGCTGTAACAAATACTGCAGTTTGATTGGTTACTGAAAGGTATCTATGTGTGATAGTCACCTACAAGCTTCTCATAATATTATATTATTATTATAGTCACCTATAAGTTTTGCCCTCTTGCTCTATAGCAATACAAAACTACATGATTATGTACATAATTTGCTCGGGGCTCTCATAGAATCCTTACTTCGCTCAGGATTCTATAATTGAGTTCTTTGGCCTTCAAAATCATATTTAATTTATAGAGACCTCCTATAATTATCGGCTTCCATATGCAGGGTCCATGTGTGTGTTTATGTCAAGTTGACAGGCAGGTATGAAAGAAATTTGTGATATACGATCATAGCCTTCAGGGCCACAAGGAGCGTTTTTTGTTAGTTGGAGTCACTGAAAAGCAAGCGAGTGTTTGGCCAATGTTAAGCAGCTCAAAAAGCAGTAACCAGGGCAATGCTTTAATAACTATAATTATACTAGCCACACACCCCTCCCCTATGGAACCCTGTATTGTGTAGCTGATTAGATTGGCTTACTCTCATATGCCTGTACTTCGATTCACTTCTCTGAACTTTTAATTTAATTTTCCTACATATAGCTACGTAGTAGTCTAGCCAAACACCCAAGAAGAGAATGTGATGGGTAAACCAAAGTATGCACATGTATACTATATTATTATAGTGCAACAGGTCATGTACTTCCAATTTTTAAATTTCCCGCTTCTCCTGTTCTATTCTACTCTGATTGGATATCTACATATCATTGGAATGCGCTCATTGTGATCTATCTAAGTATATGCATGAAAGCTATTTGTACTGGCTAGTTTCTTTTTTTTTTAATTACCCGTGAAAACTTAAAATTTTTTTGGGAAATTGCATCACACTTTTTAAAAATATTTCGAGCGATGACATCATAGTGATGCATAGTGACATCGAGCAATTTTTTGGCACCCCGAGTCTCTCTGCTAGAAGAATAGCTTTTTCTTGGTTCTAAAGTGATATTAACTATGCCACACAAGAGTAAGCGACAAAGAGCCCTCGAAGAAGCCGCTAAGAGAGCTAGAGAAGGTGCTAAGAAGCTACGAATTGAACAGGCATCTGATGATAATGCTGGTCCGAGTTCTTTGTCTCAACAGCCAACCATTATGGATCTATCTACTGCTGGTCCGAGTTCTTTGCCTCTACAGCCAACCATTGTAGATCTGTCTACTAGGGAACGCTCTGTCACCACCCCAGCTGATTCAGAAATGAGTGAAGATCCCACATTTGACCCTGAGAAAGCTGTGGAGGAAGATAGCCTATTGAAAATGGAGCAGTTTGTTGAGGAATGGTCAATCTCACTAGATCATGATGACAAAGTATCTTTAGGCGTATTTCTTTGTTTTCACCTTGAGCAACTTCTTGGGCTCAGTAAAACCATGGCAGCTGAGTACACTGGAATAATGCTGGGAAAGTCTGAACGAACTATCAGACAATGGAAAGCAAATTTCATTGAAAATGGCTACGAGGTTCCAGAATCCAAGCAGGGAAGATACCAGCGAAGCGGTATACTTTGGTCATCCGAGGAACTAAACAGAAAGGCTACAAAGTATGTTCGTGAGAATGCCAATGTCAAGGGCCGACCAAACCTCACTGCTCCCATCTTTTGCCAGTGGGTGAATGAATCCCTTCTTCCTAACTCAAACCTTGAACCCGGATTCCCCAGGAGAATATCAGTTGAGACTGCTAGACAATGGCTTCATCACTTGGGGTTTGAAACACTTTCTCCAAGCAAAGGGATGTATTTTGATGGGCACGAAAGAGATGACGTGATTGCCTACCGAAAGACTTTCCTACGTGAAATGGTCGAGCTTGGCTTCTTACATCCAGACCAAGCTCCTACTCCTGAAGCAGCGGCAGCGTTTCCGACCGACGTACCATTACCGTCAACTGAAACACGGAACAAGACTGTAGTCTTTTTTCATGACGAAAGTACATTCCTAGCGAATGATGACCAGCGCTGGCAATGGGGCACAAAAGGTGAATTTATGATCCGTCCAAAGAGCAAAGGTTCGGGCATCATGGTTTCGGACTTCGTTGACGAACGAAATGGCTACCTTCAACTAACCGATGAAGAATTTGAGCACGCTCGATCAGCAGACCCAACCATCAAGCAGAGAGCCCGTGTTCTACTTGAGTATGGCGAGAGCAGGGATGGTTATTGGACAAGGGATAAGTTTATTTCACAGATGGAACACACAGTCAAGATCGCAGAAGCCAAGTACCCAAAACATGATGGATGGAAACACGTGTGGATCTTCGATCAAAGTAGCTGCCACACTGCTATGGCAGACGATGCTCTGGATGTAGGAAAAATGAATGTAAACCCAGGAGGGAAGCAGGCAGTGATGAGGGACACACTGTGGGCCGGGAGAGTTCAGAGAATGGTGTTCAACATTGGAGTTCCGAAAGGAATGAAAGTCGTTTTACAAGAACGTGGAATCAATGCAGATCACCTGAAAGGTGACCAAATGAGAGAGATTTTGAGAAACCACGATGACTTTAAAAATGAAAAACCAATGATTTTGCAATACCTGGAAAAGAAGGGTCACAAGGGTCTTTTTCTACCGAAGTTTCATCCGGAATTGAATCCGATCGAGCGCGTTTGGGGTCAGGCCAAGCTTTACACCAAAGCCTACTGTAAATATAATATCGTCTCTCTCAGAAAGAATGTCAACCCAGGTCTTGATTCTGTGACTTTACAAAACATTCAGAACTTTCACCGCAAAGGAAGGGATTATATGTTCGCCTATTTTGAAGGCCATGGAGCTGGCAAGCAGCTTGAAGACAAAGTCAAGCTGTATAAATCACACAGGAGGGTAGGAGCAAATGCTTAAACATTTTCGTTTTTCACTTTGAATGTAACTGTCCATATCTCAGCCAAGGAAGGTGCTATGAACATGCTCTTTTAGGCAAAATTTTCCATTTTTATTCTACTTTTCACTTGTGCACTCACTTTTCCATTTTGTTGCTTCCTATAGAAGTACATACCCATTAATTAAGAGTAGGCGGATTTTACATTTTGTTGTTTACACAGAGATTAAAATAATATATCAAAAAAAAGCTTTTGGGAAAAGATAGTACTTTATGTTGTGAGTTTGGAAAGGTGAAAATATTGGGTAAATCTAATTTTAATAATCATTACATAGTGAATATAATTAAAACGTGATAGGTGGGTGTGGTCATTAACTTTGTAGTTACCATGGAAACCAATCCAGCCAAATTTTTTCTTGTGCCAATGACAACATATCAAAAAATTATGTCCTAAAGATAAAAATTGTGCAAGTTATTAGCTAAAATGTAATTTTATTCAAATTGGTACTACATGTTCTGTTGCACTATATGTACTCTTGTCCTTGACCTACCAGCAGAACTACTTACTTGTGTATTGCTCTAACAATTTCTTTTTTTTTTTTTTTTTTTTCAAGGCGACCTGAACACTAAGCAGAAAAAAAAATTATCTAAAACCACCACATAGTTGAGCTGGATGCTTAGTAGAGCCATACAATGCAAGCAGGCACCCTATACTCCAATTTTGACCAAAGTTGGTAATGGTCGTCACGTTTGTGTGCGCGCGCCTAGCGGGGATTCCCCGTTTTTCACGTAGCGCGTGGGCGGAAAACATTGCAAACGCATGGCTTCCCTATACAAACATATGGGAAAACTTCAAAGGGCCGTAACTTCAATTCAAAGGCGTGAATCAAAATTCTTTCAGGTCAAATCTCTAGTTTCAACCCATTCTGCGTGCCCATGTAAAAATTATGTCCCCAAGTACTCCCAAACCCCCCATGAATTAGATTATTTATTTAATTATTTAAATCTTTTTTTTTTTCTACTTAGTGTTTAATTTTTTTTTTATACTGTTTCTGCAATTGCAGAGGATACATGAAATAGCATGGAGCTAGTACAAAGCATGTAACCCTAGTATTGGTACAATTAACTAGTTAGAAACATAACTATAATAACTAAAGACATAAAGCACTTCTGAAAGAGGATAGAGATGTGTTTGATGCAGTTTCAAATGATAATGAGTTCCAAGCAGTAATTGCACTTGGGAAGAATGAGTTATGGTATTGTGAGGAATGAGTTTGGAGAGGAATAAGTGCACGGGCATGAACAGACCTGCTAGGATAACAGAGTTGCCTGGCTTGGATTGGGGCATCAGGGAAAAAAGTAAAGTGATTGACCATGTTGAATAAATTACAGTTTAGTTTGCTGCCTCCTGGCTTGCAGGGATGGGAGGTGGGTCTTTACTAGCAAGTCACTGTAGTTTGTGTCCCAACTTTTTGTGCAAACTCTCAACGCAAATTTTTGCACATCCTCCAGGAGAGATATATCTTTTTTGAGAAATGGGTCCCAAGCAGCAGTTGCGTACTCTAAATGTGGTCTGATAAAAGAGGTATATAGCCTGAGGAGGGTATCTGGAGAAGAGTGTTTATAAAAGCGCCTATACAGGATACCAATTAATCGCCTGGTTTTATTGCAGACATTTGTTATATGCGAGGACCACATAAGATTAGAGGTGATGAGTACACCCAGGTACTTGTAGCTGGCGACACTAACAAGATGATCACCATTTAGCAATAGTGTAGGAGGAGGGATGGAAAGGGCTCTTTTCCGCGAGAGGAGTAAATAGCAACACTTGCCAGAGTTGAGGTTGAGATGCTTGGCAGCAAGACAGGAGCTGACTGCATTGATATCATCCTGAAGTCTTTCATAATCATCTGCTGAATTAATAATCCTATACAATGCAATATCGTCTGCAAACAGATTAATTTTGCTGCCCCCAGAAATTTGGCTGACAACATCATTAATATAGATAATAAATAGGAGGGGACCAAGCACTGATCCTTGAGGTACTCCTGACAAAACTTGAAGTGGAGTAGAAAATTTCTTTGATCTCTGCGGCATTCGGTGGTACAACAGAGCTTATAGTGATTTACAGCAACAGTGCCATTACGTACATCTGAGAGATGCTCCTGTCAACCATGGACATTTTACATCAACAATTGTCTTGTGATGGGTATACCTGGTACAACCTAGTGAGCATATTCAAATACATCACATTGCCCCTCTTTCTTTCCCCCAAAGCATCTCATACTTCAGTCTATATTATTTGATACAGTGATTTACATGAAGATAAAATTGTATCTTCAGCTGCTAGTTAAGCATAATTCCAGTAACTGTAAATTAAATGTGGGTATTGGTCCAATATCTCTTGATTTTACACTTCCTGGATATGTGATCTGTAGTATGGAGGACTCAGGTGTCGTAATACATGCTCGGAGATTGAGCGCACACTGTGAGTGGGTGTGCATGCATGCCTGTTACCTAGGATACAAGGGCAATATTTTGTAACTACAACATTCGATATGTCGTCATTTAATAGAGGAAATGATCTACTGCAGTGTCCCGGTGTCACAGTAATTCTGACATCCCTCCTTTTTGGTACTCCCGTGCAAGATATCCTAGGAAAATTTGCTCCCCCATGAACTAGAGGTTATAATTAGAAAAAATCTAGCTATCCTGTGCACGCTTTCTACCTCAGAGAAGTATAAAAGGTGAAGTGGAAGTAGTCTTCCTCATCTCATGGTCTAGATATGGATCTCATCATTTCCCATCCGATTGAACTAATACTTCACCTCTCTCATGCCTGAAACAAAATAATCAAAATTAATGTGAACAACGTGAGGTATGGTTTTACACAGACAGTGTTGGTGAGTCGTCTGATCCTGAACAGTACTGCAATTATTATTCTGCAGTAGCTTATTGTTAATTGTTCATTCTCTCCAGTAAATTATAATAATTATAACTTATATTATACCCTAGCTGGTACTTGTGTGTCAAAATTTGTAGGATAATTGGCAGGAGGTACCTGAGAATAATGCCTGTGACTAGCCTGGGGTACCAAAGTTCCTAGGATATTTAGTATGGGGGTGTCAAGATTTCTAGGATATTTCAAGGGATTAATGTAGCAGCTACTATACAAATGTATGGAAGAAATATATATCCCAGGTAGGTTCCCATATGGGCCAAAATCGCAAGATATAATTTAGGTGCCCATGGATGCTTACCCGGTATCACAGTATATTTGGCATCCCAGGAAATTTGACACCTCCATTCCATATATCCTAGGAAGTCCCCCCCCCCCCCCCCCGAGGATATTCAGTACCTCCTTTTGAGTAAGGAATTCTGGTACCCCCTACCATACATCCTAAGATTTTTGACACCCCATACCAAATTTCCTAGGAACTTTGGTACCCCCTACCAAGTATGGTACATGGATGCTTACCCGGGAATGGGCGCTTGCCTGGGACACTATGGTCATATTGTAATACTTTGCCTTCTCACATGGACTAGTCTATGTATTTTTGGTTGTGCACACATCTAGATGTTCAAATTAGCCACTTCCTACACTGTGGTATGCACATTAGAACGTTGCACGGTCTCCAAATAAGTGATGCAATTTGTTTGCAGAATATGAAATTGCATATAGATGGTTACTGTTGGACCTCTACCCTGTTGATTAGCTATTCCACTTGCATTGAATCATTACTTGACTAGCTAATCTACTTACTCTGTTTCGTACCGCTCGATCCATGATGGAATTACGTTCTCGGCTTGAAGTGAGTGCCATTTATTTCTATAACATCTTATTGTGTGAGCATATTCATTTTTCAATCCTCCAATTATTAATCTATCTATCACAATCTTGCACCTTTCATTTCTATGGAGATTTGTGTATTGGAAGGATACTTTCAGGATTATGCATAACTAATTTATTATATGAAAGTTGGACTTATAATTATCTACCATTCACTTAATGCGTCTATGTAAACTGCTACAACGCTTGGTTGATCTGTTGAGCAGTCGGTCCTAATCATAGAGTCAGTAGACTCTATAAGTAGGGATGGCATAAGTAGGGGATGGCATGGATACTCCATATATATAACATTACAAACATCCAAATATCTCAAAATAGGTAATTTTGTAAAATTTCTAAGTGTCAAAATCAGAATCTACAACAAATTATCAATCTAACAAGACCAAGATCATTCATCAACTCAATTATATATGCCAGAACCAGATGTAAAAAAATAGCCATTTGTTAATTTTTCTTCTTTCTTTCTTTATGTTTTCCTGGGCTAACTCAAGACTACCATGACCACTCACCTTAGTTCAAGCATAAATCCACTCCATTTTGGAGCGCACACGTCTGTGGCACGCTCGTTTTGTGCTATCAGGATAGCAATTTAATTGTGGGTGTGTACAGGGCATTTTGCATACATCAAAATATAGCGACACTTTACATACTGAATCAGGAGTGTATGATGCTAATTATCGAGAAAAGCAAGTGTAGGGATGTATAGTGGATGTGATACGGTATCCCTACAAACCTTGTTTGTGTATTTTTTGGCACTGCCATCCCTACTTCATCCTTCAATTTTATTCAATTGTTTTTTATACTTGTATATTATAGTATGGCACTGCCATATACATGTATACGGTGCCATATGTATGGTTATAACACTGGCACTATGGTACTTTGGTCTTGTAAGATTTCATACAACATAATATTATAGCTAAAAAATTTAGCAATTTGGTGGTCCAGCTGCCTTCCTAACTGCCAAATTAAATCCACCATTTATATACCATATTATAGGTCGGGTTTCAGTGATTACAATGTATGATAGTGCAAAACCCTCGGCACAAGTGCACTGAGCAGGCAGTATTGCATGTCCAGTCTTTCTGCAAGCTGCTCATAAGGGGTTGATCAAAGCACATCAAGCAGAAACCACAAGAATGCATGCACACGCGCACATTGCACGTGATTGCATAACATGCAGCACTATCATGTGTGCCATACAGCATGCAGCTCAGTGCAGTGCTAGCTAGCACCGTGTCAGCAGTTTGCAAAAAGCCAAGAAGCTTGTCTAACAGTGTGCTACGATGAGTGATGAGTCAGTCGTCTTGTTGGATCTATCGCTAGCCATACACACCCTTCGAGTTGAAAAGAAGCCATTGCTGTCTCTTTTATCCATTGAAAGCCCGCTCCCAAGGTGTTGGATTATCCGGAGTATTCCCAGATCTTGTTGAAGCATGTCATAGACCAGAAGCATACTGCCAGCCTTCTTTTTTGGCAAAAGGAAGTAAACAGGAAGGAATGGGGCAAGAAACCAGCCAGTAGGCGTGGCGAAGAAGGTCTATGTCAAACAAGATTGACCGATATAATTAAATCTATTGCCCAAGAATTATTAATACAAGTTAGTTTAACAAGAAGAGAGATGCAGCAAGAGGACATCCAGAGACACCCATAGAACTTTATAAAGAATTTCATGACTTTCTGGGCAGGAAATATAAGCCCAGGAGGTTCGAGGTGGCAATATTTCATGTATTAGTGACTATGAGGTGGTGAGAATTGATTTTTTGATAAAGCCTCTTTGGAGCATAGATCCTTAATTATCCGGGGCTACCTCACTCCATTCCATAGGATTGTAGCCTAGCACAAGGCCTCTCTCTCAGTGTAAGAGCCAGCTTCATACGTCACTCCTGTCGGGAGTTATAAATCAGTGAAATAAATAGGTCAATAATTGGCACCTTATGCTACACATCAAGCGCATTCTGGGGCTTATTTCTGAATTTTGATGTGCCAATCATATTCATGCTATATGGCTCGAGGTCAAGTCCGCATCCAATGACGATGATAATGATGATTATGAAGTTGATCACCAATTACCTGAAGATTAAGCAATACTGGGATGAGAAACTAGCTTGCATGCAGGTACTGGTATATTTAATAGGTTTCAAAATCCTACCTTATACAACATTTAGCCATTGCTTAATGTTATTTTTATCCACAAGCATATTAAAGGTGCTCTGAAACGGAAGTCATGACGTAATCGAACAACGCGTGGTGCATGCACGGTGCGATGTGTATTATCAAAGTATAAAAAGTTTGCGAGCACAAGGCCAGCTCCTGGACGCCTACCACCCCTCTTGATGTCGACAACAGCAGGATCGTGAGCCATCTTCTCTACCTTTCACCTCGTGAATTGATCGATCGCTCATGTTGCACGACTTGCCTCTCGAGCATAAGCATGAGCGCGCAAAAATATCGCTTTGTTACGCCTTCGCGATGACATTGGATTGACCAATCTGGTTTGAGCTTTGAAAACCGGGTCAGGAATTCAAAAATGTAGGCAGTCAGTTCGACTTCTGTTTCAGAGCACCTTTAAATGTATGTTGTGTATACATATCAATATGCTTTCATGATAAGCATATGGACATACCGTATAGCCGGAAAATTTGGCGGTTTGGCGGTCTATATTACAACCGCCAAATCAAAATCCACCAAAATTTCCTACTCGCATATATACGTATGGCGATCCCGTACCGAACCGCCAAATTATTCTTGCAATAGCGATTTTGGGCTCAACCACCAAATTTAATGCCCACCAATATTTCCGGCTATACGGTACATGCAGGGTACATACATACATACATAGTAAATAATTGACTTAGGGTTGCTTCAATAATGATGTAAATGCTAAAGAGACCTCTATGAAGTTGTTTATTCTTTATCACTTTCATATGTAGGAAAGTAGATTCATGAATATTAGTTTCACTACTGATGAAGATCCCTCTGACGAATCGTTTTCAATTGAACCTGCTGGTGATTCTATTCATCTTTCTCCACTACCCTCATCATTTATGTGCAGTCGTATCACACAGCCTGTTAGTGTACCACAGAAGGTTTGCTTTATGGATTTGACCCAGCTGGATAAGTTCATAAAGCAATTAAATTGTATGCGAATGTGTGCCACACAAGGGTGCACGGGTGAACTAACTCCTGTTAAAGTGAGCACCTTTGGGCTTGGAGGAGCTGTTTCCATAAAGTATAACTGTAACGGTTGTGGTAAACAGGAGGCACACTTTGAAACATCCTCCAAGAATGAGTTGTACAATACCAGTGACATTAGTATGTCAGTACAGGTGGCATTCATTGTGGCTGGATGCACCCACACCACCTACTACAAGACACTAAAGCATGCACTGGGTATTGATGCTGTGCAGTGGACCACCTTTCAGTCAACCATCAAACGAATGTTTCCCATTGTACAAGAAATGGTTGACAGAATGTGTGAAGAAGCTAAAACAGAGATGAAAACCATGAACCAAGATGAGCTTGGTTCATGGAGTCGTGCTGTCACATCTGCTGATGGTGCGTGGATGACACGTGGTCATCACAGTAAGAATTTTACCTTTAGTATTCGCAACTACTACACTGGAGCTCTTCTTTATCGAAAGCATCTCTGCCAGAAAGGCAGAGATACTTTGATAAATGAGGAACTCTACCAGGGAACATCCAAGGGAGCAGAAGGATATGCTGCACGCCTCACTTTCAAAAAAGCAAAGGAGGAAGGCATCAACATTGCCATTCACTGGCAAGATGCTGATTCCTCCTCTTCAAATGCAATGACAGAGCACTTTCCTGATGCAGAGGTCATGATTTGTGGTGGGCATGCTGGGAAGGCTCACAAAAAGCAACTGGAAGAGCTAGCTAAAAAGAAATCTTTCACTGATAAGTACAAAAAGAAGCATCGTGAAAGATTTCCAAAGGTTGATTCAGTGGTGTGTCATTGTGAGAAACGACACACACCTGGATGTGGTTGTTTGTCAGTTGCATTTATAGAGAAAGCACGGAACAATTTTTCATTTATTCTCTCAAACAGTGAGTCTGCACACGAGTTTGCTGAAGCGTTGAAAAGATTGCCTAGGCATGCACGTGATGAACACAAGTGGGATGGAGGGAAGTGCACGTTTCATGAGCTAAAACTGTGCTCTTGTGGTGAGTGTGAAGATGATGCTAAACTCAAGTGTGATGGCAAGGATTATCACACAAGGCAGATACTCAAGTGTCCTATGCATTCCTTAGCCTATGAAATTGAGTGCCATCAAAGGGCTTCAATGTCTGAAAAACTAGTTCACCCCATTCTCAAACGAGGCCACTCAAACTGGCTTGAGGCGTCACGTAACATCTTTATACGCTTTCGGCCAAAGCATATCCACCTGGAAAGGCTTCATTATACTCTGTCCACAGAGCTTGCATTACTACAGTCTAACATGACATACATGTATCGAAAGCGTGGACCACAGTATCATTGGGTTGTTGAACTGTTCAGACGTTTGAAGTTACCAGTGTATGATGATGTTCACCGAGCACTTGAAAATTTCAATGATCTAAGAATGAAGCAACTGGAGTTTGCAAAGACTGAAAAGTCCAAAAAGAGGAGGATCCAACTAAAAGGAGAGAGGACAAAAGATGCACAGCGCCGTAAAGTGTGGTCAAAACAGCATGGCCATGATACATATGGTGATGATGAAGACAGTGATACAGCTGAACTCAAGCCCAAGAAAGGCAAAAAGGGACAAACATCTGTTGAAGGGAAGTGTAAAGCATGTGGATCCTCATCTCACTTGCGGTCCTCCAGTAAGTTGTGTCCCTACAACAAAAAGCGAGTTGGTGATGCTCCCACTCTACCACACAAAGATGATGATGTATCTTCATTTCACAGTGATCTGTCAGAAAACCAGGATGACAATTTGTCACCATCAGGTGATTTTTTGTGTCAGACAGATGAAAGTGACACTACATCAGCTGATGATTGGTGCTATGAAGATGATATCATTAGTAGTGACATGTGTGTATGTGGAGCACTTGGTCGAGCACACAAACGAGATTGTCCCATGAGTTCAAGGTGCAGTCTTCCTACAGAAATGTATCATACAGATTCTCAACTGAATCAGTCTGATTCTGTATGGGGGGCCGTTACCGAGGCTAAGCCAAAATTAAGCAAGTCTGACAAGAGGAAGCGTCAGGAAGATAAGCTTCCTGTAATGAAGAAACCTCGAACTATGACTTCCTCTCTTGAGGTTGGAGACTATGTCTGCCTGCACAGTAATAGATTGATTAATCAGCATGTACCCTGTCGTATAGTGACAAAATCTAGGAAAGGCTACCAGCTTTACTGCAGGAAAGGTATTCTCAACCGAAGCTACTCCAGCAAGGAACTAACCATTTCAGATGATGACAGTTCTATTTCACTTGACACCTGGCGTCAAGCATCCAGAATCTCTTTCAAGAGCATAACAGATGATCTAACTTGTGTGGAGTCATGCAATTGCAATATTAGCAGCAAATCAACAGAAAGAGTGATTGAGCTCACTGATGATTCTGATGTGATGAATACTGATAGCACAGTGTGGGTGTGCAATGCACTGTACTCTCTAACTAATGATGACAAGGAAATAATATTGTCACCATCTGGTTGGCTCAATGATAGCATCATCTCAGCTTCACAGTTGCTCATGTTACAGCATTTCCCTCACATGTCTGGACTGCAACCACCAACACTTCAGCAGGCTTGGGCATTTGATGTGCATAGAGGAGAATTTATTCAGATCCTTCACATTCATAATAGCCACTGGTGTGTCGTTTCTAATATTGGATGTGAGGATGGAGTAATTAATTACTATGATAGCATGTATCCTACTATTTCCTCAAAGACTATGCAACTTATTGCGAGTCTTATGTTTAGCCCAGCACCAGAGCTTGAGGTTAGAATTATGGATGTGGGACAGCAAACCAATGGCTCTGACTGTGGCGTCCTCGCCATAGCCTTTGCCTTTGATATTTGTTGTGGTGAAGATCCATGCAGTGTAAGATTCGATCATAAATCCATAAGGTACCACTTGGCCAAGTGTTTGGAGGAGTGTAAGTTTATCCGCTTTCCAATACTTGGTGAGCGAAAATCCTCTGGTATAAAGCACATTAAAAAGACTGACCTTCACTGCTCCTGCCGATTGCCTGAAATAGTTGGTGTTGATCAAATGGCAGAGTGTGATGCTTGCAAAATTTGCAAGCATCACCTACAAA